>JAPQNM010000003.1:11618839-11673839 GCA_029783475.1 Metacarcinus magister
ACCTTATATATAAATAGCTATATATGTATATATATATATATATATATATATATATATATATATATATATATATATATATATATATATATATATATATATATATATATTTATATATATATATGTATATATATATATATATATATATATATATATATATATATATATATATATATATATATATTTATTTATATCCAGTGCTCGTCATAAACATTGTCGCCCTCCTCTCCCAAGCCGCGTCGTGGATGCGGCGTGGTAATGTCCTAACAGACACATTACTCAGCAATCCCAAGTTGTCTTCCCTGATTTTCCTGGCTGATACTCGTGGATTGCGTTTGACTTCAAGGTGTACCACTCTCAGGGTTCGCAGGGAATTTTTGTGGGTGTTTCCTGGTGGTTTCTTCTTGGAGGGTATTTTTTTTGTAGCTATACGCTTCACGTAACGTTGCCAGCTGACACCTGTCTGGTCAGAGATAGCCCGTGTGGAGTGTCCAGCCTTGTGGAGAGCTGAGATGGCTGCGATGTCATCCCATGACAAAATCTGGTAGTGCACCATTGTCCAGGAAAACAGCTAAACAGCAGACTAACTGCAAGCCAGTCTGGGGGGGTGGCGCGGGAGGACAGCAACAAAGCGCCCGCCAGTCAGAGTGATTGACAGGCGCCTATCACTTCTTCCCGCCTTTGGAAGTTGCATGACACCCAGGCTGAGATGCCAGATGTGTAATAATTTAATTTAAAGCACCCAATGCCCACCAAGGAAAGCGTGCGCATTTTGATCCTTCAAACGGATACCGTGGTCTCCGGCGACAATGTTTATGACAAGCACTGTATATACACCTTGGTCTCGTATAGAACGTCCAGTAGGTCGATAGAGACATCGTTCTATGTGATACATGTAGCCTATGGGGAAAACGACAATTGATTGATCGGTCACCAAAATTGTCCCTGAAATTAACGTACACTGCATATTATTAACAATTATTAATTTGGAAGCCCCATCGGCCTTGATGGATGCATGAATCTCGTCTCTTTTGTGCCATATTGTTCTTAAACTCGACTCTGAGAGCCCCAAATCACGTCCTATGGCTGTGTTTCCTTTCTCTTTCCATGCAATAATTTCCTTTTTTATATCGAAGGAGATGGCCTTCTGTTTTGTAGGTCAAAATTGGCGGTCAGATGCGTGATCACTGAAAACGAAATTAGTCACACACGTTCGGAACAGAGTCATCCAAGCGGCGTAGACGCCCGTGACGTCAGCACTACATCATCTCTTATATACGATATGCTCGTTCTTTATAAGAACTCCTCAGATTTGCTTCACTTATTTCTGCACCCCGTTCTATACGGTCACGATTGTTCTGTACAATAATTTTTATTTAATATTTTTGGTCGCTCGTTCCATAAGTGAATTGTTCTATCTGAACATGTTCTATGCGAGACCAAAGTGTATATATATATATATATATATATATATATATATATATATATATATATATATATATAATATATATATATATATATATATATATATATATATATATATATGTGTATATATATATATATATATATATATATATATATATATATATATATATATATATATTTATGTGTGTATATATATATATATATATATATATATATATATATATATATATATATATATATATATATATATATATATATATAGTAGAACCTTGCAGTACAAATGCCCCATTGTACAAGAAATCTGCTTAACAAGCTGCAGCTTGTGAGTATTTTTGTCTTGAAATACGAGTGGAAATCCGCAGTACAACCAAGATTCATAATAGCCTCAGATAGTTGGCACTGAGCTCGCAGTAACAGCTTCCATTCTCACAGTTCACGTGTTCATCTCATTGAGGCAACATCAGGATCGTTTTGTTTTAGTGATTTTTCTCTGTTCTGTGGGTTTTTTGACATTATCTTGTCTTAATTAGTTGTGTTAGCCATGATTCTGAAGAAAGAAGAAAAAGATTATTACGATAGAATTGAAGAAGGAAATAATAAAAAAACATGAGAGAGGGGTGCGTGTGGTGGACTTAGCAAGCCAATAAGATTGAATCATATCGACAATGTGTACTTTTTCTGTTTTAAAAACCTATAAAAAAGATTTTTGGGTGTTTTTTTGGGGGGCTGGAACGGATTAATTATATTTCAATGAATTTCAATTGTAAAAAGTGATTTGTAAAATGAGTAAATCGCAATACGAGCTCTCATGGAACGAATTAAACTTGTATTGCAAGGTTCTATTTTATATATATATATATATATATATGTATATATATATATATATATATATATATATATATATATATATATATATATATATATATATATATATATATATATATTTATATATAACCTCTTAGTGTGAAGGGACTGATTCTCCCACACCACAGGCATGAGGGTCCGTTTCACATGATAGTCTGTTTAGTGTCAGATTCCGGCCCCAACAACAATACCATTCCCTGCACCTGACTCAGCCAGGTGATCACTACTCTTGAGTTGCCCAAAAAGAACATATTGAAACATTAGTGCTGAAATATTTGCATTACAGTCACCTGGATGAAGGATGTGGACATTTAGACACATTTTACTTTACTTACATTTAACCACATTGTTTCTCCATATAACCATCATTAGTCGGATATTGTATCACTTAATTTCTGTACTGCAATGTTTTTTTTCACACCATTAATGAAATATTGACATTATTGTTTTGTATAGCCCTTCAACAACAGTGTGGTGGGAATGTTTGTTGGCCAAGGAGACCGAGGGTCATATGTCCTGGCTGGTGGCACAGATGCCATACTCCGCTATTGGGACTTGTGTGAACCTGAGTCTTCCTACATGGTATGCCATGCAGCCAATGACCAGCTTGGATCCACCTCATACAGGTATCTGTATTATTCAAGTTTTCAGTTAGATTTGAAGTAGAAGGAACTCTTATCATTTCTAGTTTTGGCAGACTAGATTGTGAAATATCACTGGAGATAGAAAATTTGATCACATTTCTGAGCTTTATAAAATTCCACCCTGGCCCTTTACTTGATGGGTAATTTCAGTTACTAATGATACATACAGGTATTGAACCATTTATCAGGCTTCTGGCTATTTTTTAATCCAGTGGACTTTATTTTCAACTCAGGCTCATAGTTTCAAATTTTCTATCTAAATTGTTATTTGTTTATATAGTTTTGTAGTTTCAAATTTTTTTTCTTTGAAACAGTTCTCGAGTTGTAGACGGGACTGAAGTTATTGTGGAAACTACCAACAAGCCGCGGACCAACCTCAATGCTGTGGATGACATACCCAAAAGAGGACCAGACCAGCCTCCTCCTGGACACAAGGACATCATATCAGATGTCATTGTAATGAATGAACCACAACGTCTAGTCATCACCTCAGCTCGAGATGGAACCATAAAAATGTGGAAGTAAGCTGAGGTAAGCAATGTTGTGCATTACAGATAGGAGCACTGAAAATATTGTCTTTTAAGCACTACAAAATATTTGTTATCCCATGTTATTGAGTTTTTAATTATTCATTGATCTTTTGAAGTGTATGCTTGATTGGCTAGTGTAAAATTTGTTGTATGTTTATGCTACATACAATTCATTATTCTGATACTTTTTCTACATCTGTCTTTATGAGTGTTTTATATAAAACACTAACCTGTTTTGATACCAAAGTTTTTAAAAACTTTAGGCAAGATGTTATGGATAACATTGGGATTTAAAGTAACTCAGGAGCCAATTGAGTTAATTGATTTGACTTTTTTTTATTGAAATTCTTTTATATTGAATGTTGACTGCAAATAAATTGATTGAAGTTCATAAAAATATATGCATCAAGGTTTCAGTACTTCAGTACCTAGTAAGAAAATTGTTTAGGGAAATTGATAAATTTTTTTAGGAGGTATTCCTATTCTAGTACTTCCATTTAAATGCTCAACAATTTTTGTTTTCTATCTAGTCTCTGACTCCTCGTTTTCTCCCAAGGGGATGGCCACGTCAGAAGAGCCTCCACCTCTCCCTATCCACACACTCCCTCTTTGCTAGTGCAATCCCTCCCCCTCTATCAGCAACTCTTTCATGCATGTACTCCTTCACCCTATCCTTCCAACTTGCAATTGCCCTTCTCCTCCTAGGACCGTTTCACTCACATACACTTTCTTCACTATTCTCTCAATATGACCAAATAACATCAAAGTATTTTTTCCACCCATTCCACTACACCACAGTTCACTTCATTTGCACAAGGTCCCATGCCACATCTTTCATACACTCTATCATTGCTCTCACCCTCCCATCTTGTCACGCCACATGCTCCTCTCAGATAACTCACTTACACAATAAGCACTTTTGACTGCTGTGCCCTATTCCATGTCCATTGATCCATACGTCAGTGTTGGCAGGAGAATACTGTTCCTTAACCCTATCTTTATCTTTCTGTAAATATATAATATATTTCTGGAAATGTCTCATATCAGTTGGATTCTTCCAGAGGCTGATTAATGGTATTGTTTCAGCCATTGATAGCCAACAGTGGACAGTATTATTCACTGTATCAGTTTCAAATGATACTACCAACATATCTATGAAGTAATTAGTGCTACCAAGATCCTGAAAGGTAAAGAACCAGAATTAAAATTTTTCCATGGCTGCTTGTTTCTCAATTCAGTTGATTAAGTCAAGAAACTGTTCCACATAATACAGTACTTTTGCTTGAAATTTATTTTCCTGTTCATTTGATGTTTACTGATCATTATATTATATACAATCAGTACAATGATATCTGAGTGAAGAGTTTTGTCAGTGTGTACCATGATATAAATAAATGGTAATCTTATTGATGAGAAAAACAAGTAATGATTGTTTAAAAACCTTCTGGTTCTTAATCTATTGTTGTTTTATAAATATCATAGCATATTTCTAATTTTAGAGGATATTAGTTTAAGTAATTTATGTGTATAATAGTTATTGAAAATTATAATACTGAACTATAAATTTGTATTTACAAATTTTGCTCCTTCATTTCCCTTTCCCTTTCCTAGAAAATAATGATTTTTTACCTGTTATTATGTTATAAGGGTTTATTTGAGCAAGTGAATGACCATTGGCTGGTGGTGGTAAGGGAATTAGTATGTTGATCATAGCTGTCAGGGTGAAATAGTTATTCAGGTTCTTCAGTATGACAATGATAATTGATCATATGTTTGCATAGCAAAACAAAATGTATTTTGTACTTCTGGATCTGGAAACAGTCTAGGCAGGATTTGTCATAGTACATCTATCTCTCAAAATGTAAACAATGCCCAGAAACAGGCTGAGATGATATTGTTGAAGCCCAAGCCAACAGTCAGGGAACCTCAACCCGCCACCACCATCGAGTCTTGGTGCTGCTTCTTCAGTTCTGGCTCCACAGATTTACCTGCTCAGATTTTCACTAACAGTAATGATTCAAAGTAGTGGTTGAAAAATAGTGCACATACAAAGCCTCCCTCTGCTGACAAGACTCGTCTTCATCAAATCTAGTGTGATTTTTTTTTTTTTTTTTTTTTTTTTTTGCATATAGTGGGAGAAATTGGACAAGTTGTAATATTCCATAAGTCAGAAGGGCTGGAGCCTCTATTGTTCCGACTTTGTGAGGGTTTAGTGTTGTAGTAGTAGTATAATAATTTATTTAATTATTTTATTCTTTAACTTTTAACTTGTAACTATTGCTGGCCTCTTAGAGGAAGCACCAGACACACGCACACACATACCGTAGGATAGGATTCACAACAAAATAATCACACCAACATAATTAGTAAAAATTCCTTATAAATGCAGCATGAGTCAGTTAATTCTTTAATTTATAACTTTTGTGCATAAACAAGACACATACCCCCCCTCATATATATATATATATATATATATATGTATTGTTGGATTTGGATGGTGAAGAAACACGGGACGAAGAAAGAGTACTTTATTTCTCTATAGTTTGACCAAGTGTCTTCTTCAAATAATAAAAAACACTACAGTACTTATCACTAATAATATAATTCATTCCATTACAGAGAAAACTTATAAGGATTTTAAATTTACATCCAATTTTCAGACTAGTCATTCAACTTTTGGTAATATATGGCAAATCCAAATTAACTTTTTTTTTCCCTAACATCCTTGTTGTCAACAGCTGTTTTATCTGATTACATGTTTGTCCCAATGTATAGATTTTGGCTAAACTCATATCTTGTATTCAAATAACCAAGTTATTGAATACAGACCAGGGGCTTGAATCCTATTCTGTATTCAAACAACCTTGTTCCTGTATATCACTAACAATTGACAAACTGACAAAGTCTAAGAATCATCTTACTGGCCAGTGTAATTATAAATCTTGCAGTTCCTTATTTTTTTTCCTCTTTTTGAATGTCTTAAAAAAATAATGAAAATAATATGGTATGTCTCAATCTAAACTTTAAAAAAAAAAATCTTCATAGTAGAACATAGTTGAAGATGTAGAAAATTACACCCTTTTCCTCATATGTAGGTAAATTTTAATAATATCAGCAATCATAGTATGTCTTTGTTACACTTGACTTTACGGGAGAGTTTTGAGGATAACCTCTGGATATATGAACAAGGGTTCACTAGAACCACTGCTGCCCTCCTGACACTGTTGTAACTGGTGTGGTACAAACTGAAGGTTTGTCCCAAGAGAACTAAGTCTTGACTGGAGGGTAGACAACTCTGAGGTTAGTTGGGAGGATGTCAACTTCTTTTGTTTTTGTGTAGCTTTCTGAGACTTCTTCAGTTGTTTTTGAGCTGCCACTGCGGGCTGCTGGAAGAAGGCAGGATAGTGAGAAGCCGCGTTAGTGATATTGTCTTCATTCCTCATTGATGTTTCTTCTTTTTCTGTCCTATCCACACCAATTTCACAGCCATGCAACTTTGATATATGAAAAAATATTGTGATCAATCGGTTCTCAGTTTCACTAGACATTGGTGGCAGAGAAACTGTTATCTTCGTTTTCTTTACAAATTGATGTTCGCTTGTGGAACTAATAGCCGGTGATGAATTAGGTGAAGGCTGTGCAGGATTTTTTCTCACTTCCGGCTTACCTCTGGCCAGCTTGTGGTCCTTGTTGAGCAAGAAAGATGCATTACTCACGTGCTGGAGTGTGGCACTTTGAACAGTCTTTGAGTAGCAGTTCTGAGCGAAGGGCAGACTAAAGCCATTTTTTTTTTTTTTTTTTTTTTTTTCCCCACCATCCCCTAAACTACTGTCCTGACTAAAACAAGATGGTTGCTGGCTCGTGAGCATTCTGGGATGGGCTGGTTTACCTTGGTTCATGTTATCCTTGGACAAGGTAGTCTTTGTCTTTGATGTCTCAATGCATGATGGAAATGGATCATAGAGCATTTCATCATTAATCTTGGATTCCATTGTTGCACACTTGGGCAGATTCATAGGACAAGCTTTTCTCGTGGGATTTATTTCATAACTTGCATCTGATGTGAGTTCATTAAGAGCATTGACGACTCTTGTTCGTTGTAGGTTGTGTCCGGGAACACTATCTAAAAGCTTCTGAGAATTTCCTGTCTTCTTATAAACTCTTTTCTTCTGTAGAGTCTGTTTTGGAGCTGCTTTAACAATTCTGTTTGGAATTTTGAAGATGGAGATTGATTTATCTTCTAATGATTTCTGAAACACAAGCAGAACTTCATCCAAGTTCACCGTGTCAGGACTCTGCGATGGCTCCATTGTTGTTGAATGCCTTATGACTTGGAGGTTGTTCTGTAATGGAAAATGACACTGAATGGTATAATGTAAATGGGATAAAGTAGAGTCAAGCTTGAATGGTGGTTATAAGGTGTACACAGTGTTCCTTCTTACTGTCTTTCACTTTTTCAAATGACCAATACAGCAATGGCTTCAATGACAAAGAGAGATAGTAAGGTAGAGCGTCTTACAGTATTGAAACCACTTGCACTGTATGTAGAAGTATTGATGAAACATTTAATAAGATGTCAATTTCCCATGTTATACTCCCAACCTAGTCACCTGCCTGCATCTTGCAAAACATTAGGATTATTGTAGATAGTTGGAGGAAAAAGTGTTTGTATTGTGGGATCAGTCCATATGTGTTATTCCACACATACTCCTCAGACATTTCATCTCCATTATATTTAATCTCTTCTGTGCTACTTCCATACTCCATGTTTTAGCCCCAAAAAGTGCATTTGATCTCACATAATACTCCATACTTATCATGTATTTCTAACACATAATACTATACAAATTTATTATACATAATACTATATACTTAACACCTAATACTACACTAAGGTCTCACATAATACTTTACTTGTCTAGTTTTACATCACAATCGTAAACAGTGCGTCTACAAAGTGGTTAGGAAATTATTATTATTATTATTAGTTATTATTATTATTATCATCATTATTATTATTATGAGTGGCGTTAGATTTAACTAAGAAATTCCCTTCGCTATTACATTTCGAGAGCTTTCAACATTATTCATTATCTTTACGTTTTAATAATTATCAAGATCACTGCCTTCATATAATAGTTGAGAGCCGGTTCACTTTAATATGGCGACGTAACACGTACTTCATTAACAACTTGAACTAATTTAGGAAAGAAGTATCAAGACCTACAACCCTAATTTGGCCTCACTTTTTAGGTTACTTTTTGTTTTGTTTAGGGAACCGGCAATACAAGTGAGCCTTTTTTTTTTAACGTTTTATTGACCTTGGCCGGTTTTCAATTTGCATTAAAAGAATTGGAGCTACTGTATACAATTACTCAAGATACAAGTGAATATATGAGTAAATACCGACAAGTTTCCTTTAATTAACATCTTTATAACTTAACATCACCATTTTGAACCTTTCATATCTGTAACCTTAGTCATTCTTTTTAAAACCTATATTCATCACCATTTTGAAACCTAAATACTTGAAACTTTAGTCATTCATTCTTAAAACCTAAGTTGATCTCCCTTTTACACCGTCAATACCTGAAACCGTAGCCATTCCCCAATAAAACCTAAATTTCCGTGTATTACGAAACAATAACTACCGAACAAGCTTTCCTTTGCTATCTATTGACAACTATAACTTCTCAGTCACCTTAATCACCACCTAATTCATGATAATCACCTGTACGTGGCCAAGGATTGTCACTTTTAATGAGGTCAGGGGTTGAGACGAGAATTCAGTGGAAATGGCGCCAACGAGCTGCCTCTACGCTCACATGTGCATTGACTAAAAGCTTCTATTTGAAGACTTATTACACTCACTGGTAGACTTGTATATATTTGTTAATTATTACTATTATAATTGTTGTTATTATCACCATTATTATTGTTATTGTTGTTGTTATTACTTTCATTATCACATTGTTGTTGTTATTATTGTTATCGGTATTATTATCATCATTATCATTATTATTATTATTATTATTTTACAAGCTCATCTTTGGATGTTACTATTATTGTAACGTTTTAATCTCAGTTTGGCTTCATCATCCTTTTTGGCGCCAAACAGTTAAAAAAAATAATAAATTATCAAATTTTGATATTGTTTAATTCTGGAATATTATATTAATGTTGCGCAATGATGTAGTAAATTATGATTTAGTGTATACATATCTGCTAGACGCTAATATGAACAGAAGAAGAAGAAGAAGAAGAAGACCATTTAAAAGACGCCATTTTTACACAAGAATACAATGGGAAGGAAGAAAGAACAGCAGCAGCACGGGTCATCCACCTCAAAATTACGTGACATGAAGTACCGAGAGAAGCTGAAGGTAAGTGAATGCATGATAGATAATTAATATGTATGATAAATAATGAAAATTATCTGTAATGGTAAGAATGGACGAGGTCTGCGCAGATATTTTCGTAGGTACTTTATTTGTTTCTGGATTTAATTATTTATATATTTTTCTTTTAAGGAGTTTAGTGTGTGAAAGTGAAGGAGATTTGCACTGCTTCTAATATAAGACGTGAGTTTAATGCTTTGGGTGAATGTGGTTGTGTGTGTTTTATTTACCTAGGTAGTGAAGCGTGTTTGAAATATGTATGTCTCACTTTTCATCGTTTTTGAATGTGACTGTGTGTGTGAGCTTGAGTGGTGGGCAGACTATGTAGAAGGGAAGGTTTGGTGTATGTTTAGAGCCCTCTGGTGATACAGAGAGAGAGAGAGAGAGAGAGAGAGAGAGAGAGAGAGAGAGAGAGAGAGAGAGAGAGAGAGAGAGAGAGAGAGAGAGAGAGAGAGAGAGAGAGCCACATTTGGTTTGGTTTACTTTGCCTGTGCTTGTCTGCTTGATAGTCGTGTTGGTCCAGCATTGGTTCCCGTCCTGGCGTCACCATTCATTAATTCCACCTGGGCCGGTATGGAGGGTGGATAAGTAATGGTTTCAAGATGCATCAAATCACATTCAAAAAGGAGATAGCATGAAATTGGCTTTCGAATAGAATGTTTGAATAAACTTTAAAGGGAAGATTAGACAAGTTCAGGGATAGGGATGATAGGTGAACATAGGTTGAGTTTATATATTATACAGGGAATGCCTCGTGTAAGTCTATGGCCTTTTGCAGCTCATTTGAATTCTTAAATTTGGTAAATTTTTACATCTTCACCATAATGGTGTGCGGCTACGAAACAAAATGGCGTCTGCACCTCGTCCAACCACCCACTTTTAGTCATAGAGAGCATTTGATAGCTTCTAAATTAACATAACAACCTAACCTAACCTAACCAAACCAAACCAAACCAAACCTCAACCTACATTGTTCAAACCAAACTCGAAGAGAAGGTCTCATAGAAAACATTGAATATCTCACAAACTAAGAATTTGTGACGGAAATGTAATTAAGAAAATCTTTTTAGAAATCATCAGGTAATGTATTAGTATAACCCTGAATCCTCTAGAGCATTCTGGTGAAGATGTAAAATAATACCTTAAATTCTTGTTCTATTGTTCTTGATTCCTGTATCTGGCACTGAGTTCAGGTGAGTTTTAAACCTGTTTGCCAGGCAGCCAGTGATGTTCCTCACCTCTTTGGGAATGGGCTCTTCATGTGCTAGGGTGGCTGCAAACACGGTCTTGATTCTGATGATGATGCATAAGATAATATGTGTGCACATTTTATAGTGCAACATTGATTGTGTTAAGTATAAGTAAAGCAGAGCCTTGTCAAACAAAAGGGTATTTACATGCAGCAGCAGGTGTATGTCACTACTTGTAATGTAAAATTAACAAAAACAAAGTCAAATTTATTTTATTGTAATTTATTGTTATTACACTTTTGTGATGAAAAAAATGTGTCATTCTAAAAAAAAATTATTATAAGACTACATATAAATAGTACAATGTCAATGGAGGAGGTGCGCCTGAATTGCATTTCACCTGTATATGTATATGACACCCAGATCAAACAGTCCACACTACTGCTTGGAATCACCTCCCGGATGTTTGTGTAATTGAGATCCTATGGTAGGAGTGCAGTGAGTAATTCAATTACAGTATTAAGGCATCTTACTATTTTTCATCTTCTGTACATGCAGAATTCTGTGAACCTTTTGGAGTCGGTCCTTCCCTTGTCCAAGAAAGTCCGCAGTCGCAAGAAGGTGTATGAGGATGCCCTTGACTTGACTAGTGTTCTAGAGGAGAGTCTCTTTCACTTGGTGAACCGCCTTCGTAAGTATACAATACAGCAGGTCCTCAAATAGCATAATTTCATTGTGTTATTTCATCATCCAGAAGGCTGTTCATAAGCTGAATCAATTGTTCCCATAAAAAGTAATGTAAATTGGATTAATCTATTCTCTTATGCAAGATCAGCTCCTTTGGTGACCTCTTTATTTTTGAGTCTGGTGCAGATCATAGACTTCACTTACAGAACTGTTTAACAAGATTAGACACATGAACACCACTTTCTTACTTTGCTATAAATTTTTTTTGCATCTCTATTGTGATTCTAATAACTTTTCTTTTTGGTTTTCTGCCATCACTAGTCACTACCCTTTTTGGGCATGTTGGCTTACTTAAGAATAATGATAATAATAATAATAATAATAATAATAAAAAAATAGAAAAGAAGAAGAAGAAGAAGAAGAAGAAGAAGAAGAAGAAGAAGAAGAAGATCATCGTTCACAGCCAATTTTGGCAGATGTGCACTGAGCGACGGCTACGGGCAAACTTTGTTAGATGAAACGTGGCCTGGGCTGAGGGATGTGTTTCATATAAGTCCCAACAAGCAGTGGTTAGTTGTTTAAGAACTTGGGATACGTTCAACAACCAAGATTTGTTTCCTTAAAAAATATGTTCTGCAACCGAATTGTTGGAGAAGGGAGACGTTAGAGAACCAAGGTGCCACTGTATTATACACTATATGTGTATATCAGTTAATACACCTTTCACTTTAGGTATTATCAATCAGCAGATTGAGTTTGACAATGCAGTACCTGATAATGTTCATCATTGAGTTTATAGGTTTACATTTTTTATACTCATGTATAACATGGCTGAATGATTTGAACATTTTTCTTAGTAGTATAAAAAAGTTGCCTCATAATTGGACATTACTGTCGGTGTGATGTGGGAATTCTCAGTTGTGACATGTCTCCAACAGGTGTTCAGAACCAAGAAAACATCTATAACTTTGCTGTACTCACTCCAAGCTATATGCAAGCCTCCTTCATGAACTTAATTAAAGAAGTGGAAGAGGATGTAAAGTAAGTTATGATTTTCTTTTTGTTGATAGTACAGTATTGGTTAGATTACTCTGTGGTATGTGGTGTGTTGATTTTTATATGAAGTTAAAGTGGAAAATCACTACCATCCACAACACAAGGACTGTACTGTATATTTATGTTTGTATATGTCTCGTGTACATGTTACCTGTGGGAACTCCTTTAACCTCAACCCTTAAACGAGGGCTGTTGTTTTCATTGGATGTTTTATAAAAGATTAAAGAAAAGCTGCTAACATTTTTTAACATAGTATTAAAAGAAGTGTTCTAACTAATTAAACACTTGGGTGAATTATAAACTGTGATGTGTCATTTAATAGTCATGCTAGATGGTGTGTAAACTATATTGTGACAGAAGACAGTACTCAAGGCAGTTGTGAGACCACCCCACTGTCACTGCTAGCAATGTATTCGTTACCACTGCTATTATTATATTCAGATTAATCCCCATCTTATGTAGGGATCACACATCTGCGATCCAGCCTCTGCGATGACGGGACTTTGACAAAATTTGTGGAATCGCAATTTACAACGACGTTACTATGCTATAATCTCAGCGGCAGCGAAATTAGTTGCAGAAAGTCGCAGGCGATCGCGGTAACTTAGCGCGACTCAGGAAGTGGCTGCGATTATGTTCAAATTTTCAAAACATTCGTAGGCCACCTCTGCGATTGTCAAATTGCTTGACTAGTTGCAGCGTGAACGCAGTGTGAGCGAGGCACCGTTGCCACGCTCTGCGATGTGGCAGCAAAGGATTGCGTCAGAGCATTGTGCAGTCGAGCGACTCCCACACCACGCGACGGGGCAGCGACAGATCTCCCCTATATAACGCTTCCAGCTCGCTCCGTCTCAGCACAGTCTCCACTCGACAGCGACAGCACAACGCTCATCCAGCAACCACCATGAAAGACACCTCTGGCAAGCTCATGAAGAAGGGGAAGGAGATTAAAGGATTAAATAATCCCCGAACTAGGCATCTATAGACCATATAGTTCTGCTAGGGTTAACGAGAGCGCTATCCCTCTCACCAAGAAGCTGCCGTGAGCCAGGATCGAACTCACAACCTATAGGTCACAAGCCAAGCACTGTACCACAGAGCCACCCGACCCCCAAGGGGAAGAAGGTTGACCCACTCAATATATAGCTGTGGCATCAGAACCACAATCATTTTTTGACATCGTTAGGAAATCGAACTGCAAGCGAGGGGCAGTGGAGCAGCCATCGCAAAATGTCGCAGGTTCTCATGACGTCCTCACGATGACTCCTCGCATGAAGTCTGCGAAAGGTGCAGTAAGCTGCAATACGCAAACGATCACTCCTAGACCTTTCCTCGCTTGGTCTGCGATGATCGCAAACAACCGCGATTAAAGCAAGTGAAGGACGAGCAGATGTCGTAATGGATCATGATATCTGCCTAGTCGTTGTGAATCGCGGTTATTGGGTGGCGACTTCAACATTTTCGGCATCACAGATAGTCGCAGAGGCTGGATTGCAGATGTGTGATCTCTACATTAGTCTCATTCATGAAAAACTAAGGATGCTCCAGTGTCTTCAGTCTTTTCAGCGTCCTTTCCTTCCATCATGTTACCGTGTTTTCCATTATTTTCTTGGGAAGTCCTTGGCTTGGGGTCCATGTCTGTCATTTAAGAGTTAAAAGGGATGATTACTTTGGGGAAATTCCTCTAGGCTCATTCTTCTCACAATCCTCCTCTATTTCTTTTTTACCTCTCTTACTTATATATGTGAATGATTTAGAGGGAAATCTTCTGTCAAAAGTAGCAAAATTCACAGATGATACAAAGCTTAGCAGTAAAGTAATATGCTCTAAAGACTGCGATAAAATTCAGGAGCACCTAAATAAACTAGTCAGTTGGAGTGAGAAATGGTTAATGAATACAGGTAAATGTATTGGTGACAAAAATCCAAATTTTAGATACAAAGTACGTGATCAGGAGGTCGATAATGTCAAACAAGAAAAAAAGTGAGTTTGGAGATGGTGTCTGCAGCAGCATAACTTTGTGACTGATGTGTGGGCAAAATTGTAGGGATGATAATTCTGATGTTGGACATGACAAAATCCTGCGAAACATGTAATTTTTCTTAAGTTTGTCGTGCTCTTTCTGCAAAATCACGTAGACAAGAGACTGACGAGTTTGTAAAATTAAGCAGCGGTGTAACACCCTTCACCTGTCATAATTAGGTGGCATGTTGAAGTATATGTAGATTCAGTATTTAATTAAAGTGCAGAAAAAACCACTCAAATTTAAGTAAAGGTGTGACCGTTAATTGATTAATTAATTTAAATAAAGAAGGCACATGGAAAAAGATACTTCTGTGTTAGATACTTCCAACAATGGGAGTTCACTCTCATAGGGTCTTGAAAATGGCATTAAGACCACTCGCTTGCCCCGAGCTTCAGTCACAGACTTTCAAAATCAAGTGCTTATAGCTATGGATGAGGGAGTGTAAAGCTCAGACACCAACACACACACACATACACACATTACAGTTAGACTTGAGCAGACCTCCCTCAGATTGTGTTCTTAGTTCTTACCATGTATATCATCTTCTTGCTTCTCCTTAAGATGTGGGTAAATGAGGTAAAGGAAGAGTAGTTAGGAGACCAGAGTAAACTTATTAAAGAGCAACTGAAAGATCACTTGGAAAATCATGTTTTGGCGAACTGTGATTTACAAATGAGTTATGTTCTTGAGCATAGATGTCAACTGAAACCTGGCTCTATAACTGTCTTCTGTAATCTTAACAGTGTGGCAGGGCATTTAAGCAGCCGTTAGAATCAGTTGGTTGAATTTTTACATGTTCTCTAGGTCTTAATTAAGGGTATCTGGTGATGGTTTTACATTTTTTATATTTCACACAAGTATCAAAATAATTTCCTATTTACTGTGGTAATCCCATATAGTGGTTTTGGTCAAGTAAGTAAAAACAGATTGTGTTTCTTGTACAGGAATGGCACCCAAATGAATGCACAACTAGTAGAGGAGATGTCATTTGTTGCATCCGACTTTTTCACTGGACTGATGAGCAGGTGTTCTAAAGACAGACGATCGGACAGAATGGTTGGCAGTGAAGTCTATGATCTGCACCAGACTCAAAAATAAAGCCCATCAAAGGAACTCATCTTGCATAAAGGAATGGATTAATTCAATTTACATTACTTTTTATGGGAACAATTGATTCAGCTTATAAACAGCCTTCTGGCTGATGAAATAACACAATGAAATTATGCTATTTGAGGACCTGCTGTACTGTAGAAGATACTTATGGAAGTTCACAGAATTCTGCAGAAATTTTTGTAGACTTATAGATTGATGAAGGTCTCCATAAATATATGGAGACCTTCATCAAAAGTTTTGTATTGATAAAGCTTAACCATTCTTGTTTGTCACTCAAAAGGCGAAGCAATGGACTAGCCTGTGATGTTACTCAATGATGGTTGGTGAGTCAACACGCACCACAGCCTCCCTTATCAACTATTCCACTCTCTCTCAAGAGGGTGTTTGTTCTGCCTTAGCCGGGTGGACGAAGCTATGACTACATCGACTCTAAGGACATATACACACATCGGTCTCTTTCTTCTTGCATCCAAGTTGTATTTGGTTGCAGATAGAGAATATTCTTTAATTATGAATTGAAATATGGTATTATAATGTTCAAACAGTAGTATTTGTTCAGTGTTTTAAACATCTTCAAGTTTTTGAGTTAATTATTGATTTTACAATTTCATTTTGTCTATCTATACCTGGCTTATATCACCCTTAAAAGAAGGGCAGCCAAGACAATGCATTTAGGGTTATGTAAACATTCTTCCCTCTCTATCTGTGCTGTGTCTCTTTACAGGAGAGAATACAGAGAAGGGGTTTGCCAAGGGAATACAGTGGTAGTATTCTTGCAGCCACCACCACGGGGTTATGTCTTCCCAAACCCTAAAGATGTTTTGTCTTTAAGGGAGATATTAACTTGGTATATAAATTAGTGGTGTGGCTGCAAGAATACACCACCACTGTATTCCCTGTGGCTCATAAAAGGCAAACAAATGGAACAGCGCGAGGAATCTGGGAAGCCTGTCTTCAGTATTCTTGCCTTTAAAGAGACAGGGCTCAGAGTCACACTAAACCATAAATGCCTTATCTTGGCTACCCTTTTTAAATGGGGATACGAATCGGGTATATAAATATGGAGAGATTTATTTGATTTACTTTTGTATGAGTGGTATGTTATCTTTTTTTTACTGATTACTTGTCATTGTGTAGAAATTATTATAATTTTATGGCAGGAATATTTTACTATGTTTTAGGTTTACACAAGTTTTGACAAAAACCAGTATTAGAGGAGTAGTTTATTATACAACTTTATCTAATGTACATGGGTCACAGACAGACACATACAAGAAAAAAAAAATCTCGAACCAGGCTCAAAACCAAGAGAAAAAAAAAGGTATATTTTGTATGTACATGAAATGCTGGCTTAAAATGTTAAATAGATAGAGCTAGTTCTTTACGTTTAATTATAAAAAAAAAAATTGGGGCCAAAAGTCATTAGCTACAAGACCCATTCAATTTTAGCAATATTTTCATTAAAAGTTCTCTTAGTCAAAAGAATAAATAAATAAATGATGGGTTTAAACCTGGAATGATTGAAGGTGCAACCTTATTAAGCTTGCTTAGCTTCCAGCTTCAGTCTGAGTGACTCTGGCATACCGGGAGGGGGTGGGCGTGGCAGACCAAGGGACACCTTCACAGCATCATAGATGAACCATTGCAGGGCAGTCAGTGTTCCAATCATGATGATACGGGGGAACAGACCCTTCCATAGACCTGTATGAAATAACAACACACTTGATGTAGTAAATTCTAGTCATCTATAGCCTTTGATGCCTCGTTTCCATTGGAAACATCTCCCAAGGGGATGGCCATGGCAGAACAGCCTCCACCTCTCCCTATCCAAACACTCTCTCCTACCTGGTTCAACCCCTTCATCTCTATCAGCAACTCTTTCATGCATGTACTTCATCCTATCCTTCCATCTTACAACTGGCTTTCCTCTCCTAGGACCCACAATTTCACTCAAAAACCCTGATGATTGGATCTCGGAATGTAGTAAGCTTGATGGTAAAAGGGAGATGATTGGAAGAATATATGGAGTAAATTTTGATGTTATAATATTGAGGAAAGGGTGAACGTGAGTTAGTGTATGAATGGAAGGATGTCACATGTGCCCAGGAGAGTGAGGGAAGGACTGGCCTTAATGGCAATGCAACAGTGTGCTGGAATGGAAGGAAGTGACATCCCAATTTTTATGCAAAACAATGACCCAGAAAATCAACCTGCATCTTATAAAGTCAAGAGTTGGTTTTGGGTAACTGTGAGGTGATAGTTTTGGGGTGCTCACATATGGGCACCACACAGTCCCAGAGATGCATTCATCACTGTTCTCCATTCACTTCTATCACTCACATTTATCTTTCCTTCCTGCAGACATTACTTCTTCAACGCTCTTTTCACACTGTCCATCCATTCCATTCATGGCCTTTCTCTCAACATCAAACCATCTTGCATAAAATCCTACCAACAGGTCCGCCTCCATTCTCTCCTTGTGTCCAGACCATCTCAACACACACTGCTCTTGTAACACCAGTTATACTTTGCACCTCATTTCTCACCCGGTGCATACACGACTCCACACATTCTCCTCAGACACCTCCATACAATCTTCTTTTCATCCATTCCCATCACTCTACATTCCTCTTGACACCTTTCCTAGATCATTGGTCTTGGACTTCAACTCTGTCTCTTCTTCCATCTACAATAATTTTGTACCATAAATATTTAAAGCATTCCACCTCAAGCAGTTCACCATTCAATGCCAACATTCATCCTTCTATCGCCAACTGCCCTTGTGCATTTCATTACTTAACTTCTATTCCTATTCACTCTCAAATTCCACTTCCTACACCAGCTAACACAATTTCTCCTCTGAATCCGCCACTAAAGTGTATCATCTGCAAACAGTAGCGGATTTATCTTCCACTCTCTATCATCAGTATTTACCAAACAGTCCTCTACCTAACATTATTGGATTTATCTCTTTTACCACATCACCCATATGAATATTGAACAACCATGGTCACACAAAACATCCCTGACGTAGTACTACTCACTCACTCACTCACACTACTTCCCACTCTTACACAGGCTCTATTTACTATTCACACCTTAGCAGTCTGCCACCTAACCCACACAATCCTATCAATCCTGGGAACTTTACAATATATAGAACAATTTAAAATGATCTTACCTGCCATACCAAGCTCCTTGGCAACACCCATTGCTGTTGATCCCTTGGCTTGATTCAGCTTGGAAACAATTGTGTCAGCTGGATGAGAGACAATAGCACAGAAGATGCCTGCAATATAACCAGCAGCAAAGGTGACAACCAGCTGCTCGGACTTGGTGCACTGGTCTCGGGGTTTGGGAACCACAAACTGGTACAGCGCCTCAACAGTTCGCTCAAAGCAAGCAAACTTCATCATGGTGTAAGGGATCTGCCTGCACCACAGAGGCACAACACCCTTGTAAAAGCCCCACAGACCCTCCTGCTGGTAGATGAGGGGGGCTCCAGCACGCAGCGTGGACGCGAAGCCTGGTTGGGTCTGAATACGGACCTGCAAACCAAAAGTAGAATAGAATCATTATGAGTATATATATAGACACATTTATTGATGCTTCATGCCAACTAGCAATCCTCCAAGATGGAATTGTCATACCTTTCACCCACATCTAGTTTTCTCAATATCTTTTTTCTGCTGCAAACACATTGGCATTCAAATAACTATACATGGAAATCAAGTAGTGCGCTTTACTTTATTTTGGATGTTAGCAATTTCTGAGGTCACAAATTAAAGTAATACAAGTACAAAACAGAGGGATTTAGGAACAGTAGAGGATGTGGAGATCAGGTTTTAGGATCATTAACTCGCCCAAAGGCAAACCTGCCGGGATATGTCATCAAGTCTGTTGGACTGTGCATTCAACACCAAGGCTATGCACATGTTATTATACACGATTCAAAGACTTAACATCAATGCTGCCTTGGGTGTCGTTTTTCCTGATTGTACCCGGTGTGACTCTTCTTTTTATATATACTGAAATATTTAGTACGGAGTTGTCAGCCATTTTATTGGATCTTCATAACTTTGTATCCACAACAGGTTGAAAAATTTGTTAGCTATTGTGATTCAAAAGTGGCACTACACAATAGTAAATACTTCAAGTTATTTTTAAAATATTTATATGAATAATCCTGTCATAACATTATATTTAGCTGGGTTTCAGCACGTCTCTGTAGAGAGAAATGAAAGATGTGATGTGTTGGCCAAGGGAACAGCTTCTTGCCCAGCTTTTGCCTGTCCTCTCCCCCTCAGGAACATTTTCCCAACAATTAGATCACCCAATCTCTGTGACAGGCAAGTTTGTGCAACCATGACTAAGATGGGGAGATCATAGTATGATTGGTGAGGCATCAGAACGTTGATTGCACAGTCACAGGATGCAGCCTTCCTATGGCTTCTCCTTTCAATAAATTTGTGTTTCAAAACACTTGGCCTTTCACAGAGCTGTCATTAAAGAGGTAACATGTTTGAGGGAAGGGGTTATCAGAATGAAATGCATGGAATGACATAGCTGGCTTTTTCCCCCCTTTTCCAGAGTGAGGAGTTGCAAGATAATTCTTGGAAAATAAATATTCTGAAATGTTTCTTTACCTTACAAGCTTCCATGGGAGAAAGGGCAATGTCAGCAAAGAACTCTGCTGAGGCTGATGCAGCAAGGTATAAGGAAGTTCGGTACAAATAAGTATTTTCCTCCCCAAGAAGGTTACTGTACAGTATCTTGAAAACTTCATAAAATCCAAATTTGCAGACTCCCTGCATAGAGTAGCCAATACATGTTGGAGCCCAGCCCTTGGCCAAACTGCGGATTCCTTCTTCTGCAACTGATATCTGTAAAAAAAAAAAAAATAATAATAAATGTGCAAAGCATAACACCTTTGTCTTGACTCCAACATGGCAATACCGCCTAAGTAAGCTCTTAAAGGGTAGTCAAAACAAGGCATCTACAAGGGTGAGGAGATAATTTAATATTCCCTTTAACTTTGTTTCATCTCAAGAAATAATAGAGGGATTCCACAGCCTCCTTACTCTATAATAATAATAAAAAAATAGTTGTTGTAATATTACTTTTATTACTAATGTTGACCTTACTTATTGTCATCATTGCTTTTATTCATAATGCTCACCTTGAATCCATTGAAAACTCCTTTGTACTTGGCTGGGTCGACCTGGATTCTGCACTTGACTAAATCCAGCGGCACCACAGCAGTGTGCGTGATGCCACAGCTGAGCAGGCCACCGAAGCCACACAGGGCGTAGTACTTGCCAGACCCATACTCACAGCTGTATTGTTCTGTAACCAAGGCACTTCATAAAGGGATGGAACACTGACACATACAGTATTGTCAGGGGAAACACACACACACACTCTCTCTCTCTCTCTCTCTTTTTCCTCACCAGCAGATGCAGCCGAGATGGTCCTGCCGGCCACTAGTTGTTTCTGTGGGGCATCGCAGTGCGCCTCCGCCGTCCGCCTGAAAGGGGAGGTCTTGGCAGCTTCCCACAGCCCACTGAACATTCTGACTCTGATCAGAAATTAACAAGAAGTCAGTCATGACAGAACAAGAAATATGTTTTTATTTGGAATATTAGTATTTTGTTCGTATTAAAAAAATAAATAAATTAAATTAAAAAAAAATCTTGTATAATAAACCGAAATGCACCATTGTTGTCAGTGTGTGAATTTTTTTTTTTATTTTAAGAAATTTATGTAAATACGTACATCATTAAAGAAGAAAGTTAAAAAAAAAATTGGTAAATTAAAATTATTTACATCTTCACCATAATGGCGTGTGCCTACGAAAAAAAATGGCGTCTGCACCTCGTCCGACCACCGACTTTTAGTTATAGAAAACATTTGATAGCTTCTAACATAACATAACCTAACCAAACCTTAACCTACATTGACAAATAACATTCTTGTTCAAACCAAACTAAACTTTACCTTATTCTCGAAGAGGTCTCATAGAAAACATTGAATATCTCACAAACTAGGAATTTGTGACGGAAATGTAATCAAGCAAACCTTTTCAGAATTCATCAGGTAATGTATTAATATAACCCTGCATTCTCTAGAGCATTCTGGTGAAGATGTAAAATACCAAAATTTCTTCTATAATCTGATGCCGATTTTTTCCCCTTTTGTTTGTCATTATTCTACATTTTCTTGTCTTACAATTCACTTATTTTGCTTTTTAGGAGTCTAATAGTAATGATCATTAGTTAAAATTAACCGCAAAATATAGTTAAGATATGTTTGGGTGACGTGGACGGGATTAGAAGCCAAACAATGAATACCAATATGAGGAAGTGAATGAAAATGAGGAAGTGAATGAAAATGAGAAGAAGAAAGAATAAGAGAGAGAATGATAAGAGGTGATAATGGTATTCGTAGTGACCCAGTATTAACTAGGTCAAGCATATCTTCCCCCTCTAAACACTATACCATTATATCAACCGGTACTTATTGATTTTATTGTCGTTACTTTAGCGGGCAACCTTACCATACTTAGTGATTTTGTGGGTTTATATAATGTGCCTCATTTATTTTATTTTATTTTATTATTTTTTTTTGGGTGCCAGCCAATATAATTTTTTTTACCTTTCCTCCTGACGATAACGATCCCATAAAAGTATAAATTCAGGTCATTGAAGTTAGATTGATTAAGAAGAAAATATGTATCGCACAATTGGAAAGTGTACCAAGCAACAACACCAACATAGCGGGGCTCGTACTGGGGGCACTTCTCACTATCGAAGGTCAAAATTATCATGATCATATTATAGTTATTAATCATTTACACAATAAATGACGCCTCACAACCCACTAATTAACGAAAAGAAAAAAAATATAATGGAACAATAACCAATTGAGACGGTAATCAAGGAAATATTTACGAAACAGCCTTATTACCACCAAATAAGTCACAACACAATCCCAGTCAATTAAGGCACCAACAACACAGTGTTTCCCTCACACCAACTAGATAACACACACACTAACTAACACTGCTGTACCCATTCCCTACTAACACCGGCTCCCTACCTTCACTACATTATATTTCCTTCCTCCCGCTACACACGACGCTTATACACACATCACATTAATAACATGCACTTTATGGTTGTATGTAGCCAGGCAATGCAGTCATAAAGGCTGTATATACCCTTAATATGGAAGAAAAGGTTGGACTCACGGTCAAGATGGCGTTGGCCTTACTGGATCAGCTGCTGCTGCAGTCACTCGGTTGACTTGCCACCTTAAAATATCTATTATTGCATTATGTATCATGGAAAAAAGTAAAAAGACCTTAAAATTGTATCATAAGATATCAAATGAATGATAGTATGCTATTAGTGATATGTAATGCCGTTTTTATATTTTTTAAAGCTGTTAATTGATTATCATTACGTAATACTTTGAAGTCACACGGCTCAATTATGTAATACCTAGTAGGTTAGCAAATGCATCTACTCTATTTCAATAATAATTCATGATATATATTTCATTAACCAGATAAGAATTAACTAAACCAATAATCAGCCATATCTATCTCTCTCTCTCTCTCTCTTTCTCTCTCTCTGAAACAGGTTGCCTAGTCGGTTAGCAAATGCATCTACTCTATTTCAACAATAAGACATGATATGTATTTCATTAACCAGATAAAAATTAACTAAACCAATAATCAGCCATAATCTCTCTCTCTCTCTCTCTCTCTCTCTCTCTCTCTCTCTGTGAAACAGGTTGCCTAGTAGGTTAGCAAATGCATCTACTCTGTTTCAACAATAATACATGATATGTATTTCATTAGCCAGATAAGAATTAACTAAACCAATAATCAGCCATAATCTCTCTCTCTCTCTCTCTCTCTCTCTCCGAAACAGGTTGAACATGTTTAACAAGGGCAGGATGGCCAGAAGGGAGAATAAAATTGCACTGATAACTGGATGAAAGCGAAAGTTGATAAGAAATAGGTTTATCTCACTTGTTTAATTCCCTTGTCAGCTGATTAAATTTAAACCTTCAGCTGAAGTGCATATCAGGAAATGAAGGAGGTTCATACACTGCCTTGGGTGCGCCAGTCCTGCACATTATCCAAATGGAACCGAAATTTGTAGGATATATATGAGTTGCAGCTTTGTTAGTCAATAAAATCATATATAGTTTGTCACTCACTGCATTAAGAGACAATCTTTTAAAATAAATGATTTGTATTGTGTTTTTGAATACATAATTCCATAACCTAGTATTGAAGATTAAATCTTATCTTACAATCAAGAGTGGAATAATCTTACATATTCTGTTAATTTGTTTAAAAACTTATCTAAATACTACAAAATCTACATGGCTAGAATGATTATAAAAATTCTGACCAACACAAACTTTCTTACAGTGATTGTGATTTACATTACCACTGATAGTACTGCTGCCTTTAATTGCTGTTTGCAGGAAAAATAAGCTCTGCATCAGGAAAGATCAGTTTTATTTTACCTTGGTGTATTTTACAGTCTCCTTAATCCTACAATTTACATGCTGTACCTCAAAATCATGGAGGCCTATAAAATATATATATGTATATATGTATATATTAAAACAAGTAAAATAATTATAACATGGATATATGCATTTCAGAAGAGGCGGTTACACAGGGTTAGGAATGAAGGCCATTTACGAGGTTGTCAGCAGTTATCAACTAAAACATACATTCCAAAAGGCAATTTTTGCCTCTGCAGTTAAACCTTGGTCTGGTGACCTTGTATGAGAGAGAGAGAGAGAGAGAGAGAGAGAGAGAGAGAGAGAGAGAGAGAGAGAGAGAGAGAGAGAGAGAGAGAGAGAGAGAGAGAGAGAGAGAGAGAGAAAAAAAACAAATTCCTAATTGTTGGCCTTTGATGTCTTGCTTGCCATTGCAAGAGAAATGATATAGCACATTTTATCTAGTACCTCATCGTATCAATAGGGTGGTAGTGACGGGAAGGTTACATTAAAGATTACTCTTCCCCCAAACCACACATCCACTACCTTGTTGGCCTCCTCAGATAACTTTTTCTTTGATTGTAAATAAAGTTTGAAAATTTCTTCTAACATTAACGACAAAAGTAATCTTTTCATAGCACTGAATAGGTTGATTGAGACATGTTCAATTATAATCCAATACAAACAGAGAAAATACTTCAGGTTTGAAATTGATGATCTTGCAAGGTGAGTTTTGATTACACATGAGATGCTAACACTGGACCAAAGTTTTACTACAGGGGCAAAAGTGAAGAATAATTACAGAAAATCCTAAGATGCTTCAAATAAGCATTATAAGTATGTATTTACCTGTAGCAAAGTAAAGATATCAAGAATAAGAATATACATATAATGTTAGCAAATGCTGTAATGAATGGTAACTTTTGCTATTCAAACAATACAGAAATATCCCAGTCAGAAGCAGATGCCACCTGCTTACTAACAGAAAACAACACAATGAACACAACAAAATACAACTTCTGGAGTTGACACATTCAGAGTTTTGATGTCGTGATTCACTACACATAACACCAAGATGCTTCCTCTGTACGACTAGCAGTTACTATCAACAAGTGCAACTCTTTCCCTCTCTCTTGAATAAATGTTTCATTATGGCTTATGTATGAGAAGGTTATCAAGTCTGGAAAATATTTGTAAAGTATTGGGATGCTCAAGGTAGCCGAAGTTAAATTGGAATCGATTCCCTATTCACAGATTCTCAAGGCATGATAACCTAATCACAACAAATCTACTTCCTAACACTGCTATTATTAATAATTTTTTCGTGTGACACGGGTTGATCCCCTCCCAGTATGTACCAGCATTAGTGGTAGTCTAACTTCCTTTTTTACTATAAAATTTCCATGTCCTTCCTTTCTACAAGTTACAGTGTTTCCGTGTAACCGTTTCCTGCCAGCACATTGCCGGAGGTGGGTGAGGAGAGCATTTTTTTTATCTAACCTATTCTCACTCACATTGTTTACTAGTAGTAGTGTGTAGTGCAGCACATACCCTAGTTATAGACCAACAAGTATTTTGGTATCTGTTCTTCATGTGTATTCTCTTTCTCTCTCTCTTCTCAGGTCAAGCTTGCAAACAAAAGTAAATTTTAACCTAGGTTAAGTTGATGCCATCACTTCCCTGATGATAAGGCAGAAATGGAATATAGTGAAGTTGCAGGTGACTAGTTGTAATGACAAAAGAAAGAGGCTAAAGTGCGCTTCATTAAATGCTAATAATAATATACAATATAATCAGATTAGTAAGTTCACCTCAAAGAATAAGCTAGAACATAATATACCAATACCATAAGTCTCAACTTTTTTTGTTGTTATCACCCACACCATATATTGCTGAAGTGTCTTCACTGACCTGGAGCTCAAACAATTTCAGGATCTTGTATATCACTAATTTATTCTCAAGAGAAAATTATCTTTATAAAAAGATCCTTGTGATTGCACTGCATCAGCAGGGTTGCTACAGACTGAGCAACGACTTTCATAACAGTAATGCTATATCTACAATATATTTCACTTACAAGTTAAACTGGTCATTTCTTAACCCATCTGAAGAAATTAACTCTCTGCTAGTTTTCTTGGGTGCCATCTAACATAATGTAATAAAGGGATATTCATAAAGAAAAGAAAAAGGTAATTATAACAATAACAATAAAAATAATAATTGTAATCATGTCTAAGATAATAATGACAATACTACTAATAATAATGATGGTCAATCTATATATAATAATAATAATAATAATAATGATAATCAGCAGCCAGTTTTTGGAGGGTGTGGCACCCTAGAACATTGGCACTGTGGCAACACATCCTTGGTACAGTTGGCAATGCAGGGAGGTGAGGGAAAGAGAAGTTACCTTGAGGACCATTAAGTATGTCACAAGCTTGTTCACCCAATGATGGCCATACTTTTTGCTTCAGGCTCTCACTTAGTGTACCAGCAAGCAAATCTATTACTGATGATGTAGGAGAGTAGCCATGGCAGATGCTGTAACTATTTCAGTCATCCCACATCTGGATAAGGTGCAGGTGACAGAAACAGCTGCAAAACCTATGGAAAACAAAGCAATGAGCTTCAGCATTAAGTTTTACTGTTCTCCAATTCAGTAACAAGAAGGTACTACCTAGAGCATTATCAGCATTTGCAGGGAGAGGTGATAGCAGTTAGATGATTACCAAATATGCTTCCCAGTTGGAGTGACCAAGAGCAGTAGTTTGATGACAATATCTTCATGTCAGTACAGCAGTACCTCAGCACTTCCACAACAGGACTTAATATTATGTGTGGTAGCCATGTAGTAGATGGAATAAATTTTGCTGGAAATTTGAGTGTGCCCAACACAACACAACACTAAAGGTTGAAACACCCATCTCTAATTCTGGGCATTGGACTGTTGTGAAGCATTGATACATTTCAAGATACGAACACTATTACTCTGCACAATAAGCACACTAATTCCTAAACTGATCAGTTTTGGCCACACTATCATTCATCACAAAAAAAACCTCAACACTGAAATAACAATATTGGTGAAGGAACTCTTGGTGCATGATGAATGACATGGTGAACATATGGAGGGTGGGGTGGGGGGGGAACACTGGGAGGTTGTGGGTGTACGGTGGGATGCTGTGTTATTTATATGGGAGATGAGAGGTCATGTGTGAAGGTGGATGGTTGTAGGATGATGAAGCTGTAGTGCCACAGTGAATCTAACCGGAATGGTGGGGTTCATGAGTGAAACATGTCTCCAAGGTCAGCTAACATTCTTATTCCTTTTACGGGAGGATAATGCTCTCTGTTAGCGATGTTACACTTTCAAAATGGTGATCCACATTTATAAGGCAAGGCTTGCAATAACTTTCAATAAAACATGTGCATGCACGCAAATACATGCATGCACGCAAACACATACATACACACACACATATTAATGTTGGTCAATTCCACACTGACAGGCTGTCCACCAGGGTACCTCAAAGCTTGAACAGAGTGACAATATTAGAATAATGCTGTCACTATTCACATTACCACAAGTTGCATTCTTATTAAGTGACACATTTGTTAATCACATCATTAGCATTCTTACAAAGTGATACCACACTGCACATACATCAATACACAAAAAAGAACATGTATCAAAGGGGAATTTGACTTGAGAACATCATCTGAAATTTACAAATGTTCAATTATTCCTATACACTTTTATGTACATGTGAAATAAATAAAACTCTGTCTGTATGTACAATCTACTTGCCATGCAATGAAAACTCCATGACACAGGATGATGCTTACTCTGGGATGCAAAAGCTGCCCATACATACAAAAATTTAATTCTAGAAGTCAAGAGGTGAATTCAGCTTTTTTTCATTTTCAAGCCAATACTATCAATGAATTCCTCATGTTTTTCTCACAACCACAGTCAGCCTCTGAAACCGTTATTGCATCAAGTGCAGGAAACTCAATTGAGGAGGACGAAGAACAATTCAATGCAATTCATTATGCAAGAGAATAACCCATTGAGAACCCTGCACTTTTATATAAGTGTATTATATTCATACTTCCTAATGAGACTCTATCTCTCAACCTTTCCATCTACTACTGTGAACATAATTTCTTTTAAAAAATATTACCTTCTGGTGCAGCTGGGTTATTACTTTGGAAAGGTTTTTGATGAAGCATCATTCGCACAGCCAATAGGATTTAGAACAAGCAACAAAACTTATAAGGAATGTGTTTACTCAGAAGTTGCTCGAGAGAAGAGAAAGGATGTTAATGTTTATTTTCATAAATAAGTATTCTAGATTCTTTGGAAATACATTCATATTGAAATATGTAACAAATTTTTCTCTTTGTCAATGTAAATGTGAAAAGCTTGCAGTCTGATGGTACTCCCCATATTTGTTATCACTTGTCAACTCCCAATGGCAGCTGACTGTGAAACATATGTGTGCCTTGTAAATTCCTTGTATGCATTTCTCTGAACACAATGCAGCCTTTCATAAGGGTGAGGTAAGGAAGAGAAGCCCTCTTTGAATTTAAAGTTGCTGAGATCTCACATAACACTGGAAAGGCTCAACCATTTCAAGTCAGGCCTCCTCCTCTTCTTTTAAACAATTTCCTAACAACAGGTTATGAGGGCACTATGCAAGTATTCACATTGAGCAACCATCTACAAACCTGCAATTAGACACTAGATTAAGCAGTACAAATTTGCAAAATTACTGAGTAAAAGAATAATCCACATATTATGTAGCTGAAGGACTACCAAATCAGTAATTTGTAACATAACTGGTCTAGGTTTGGTCCACTGGTTTATAGGAGAGGCTGTTGCACCGTCTGTGGCTGGGAGTAGACTGGAAAGGAGTTAGAGTGGTCTACAGAGCCACCACTTGGCAGAGTTGCAGGTGGTGGTGGACCATACTGGTTGGTGCCGGGGTAGTGGCCGTAACCTGGCATCATGTTGGCCCCAGAAGCATCAAGACTGAAAAGGGTTGCACGTGTAAGACTTTTCCCAAATGTATTTATGTCTATCCTACATCCTACAAAAGGGGGTGTGGCTCATACGGAAGTATAGATAGATAGATAAATTGTATTTCAAGGTTGACCTGATATTCTTCCCCATTTCCAATACTTTACACTTGCTAACACTGAATTCCATTGGTCAACATTCACTCCAACAATGTATTTTGTCTGAATCTTCTTTTAATTTTCTGCAGTCTTCCTTTTCTTTCAATTTGTCTTGTAATCTTGGCATCATCTGTGAACAAGCCAACAAATGATACCAAGATCATGAGCAAAATAAAAGTAAAAAGAAGTGTATGTATGTAATTCACCATGTGTCTGAAGGATCACGCATTGGACTCATCACTGATACCCTCCCTGAAAGAGTTCAGAGAGCTCATAGAGATGGATCTCTGGATGAGGCCGAGGCCTCTCACACATCACACACACCCATCACTTTGCTCAAGGGAGACCGTAACCACTCTCTGGCAGTGAAAAATTCTTGGCAACCTGAGCAGGGTTTGAACCCACGCCTTTCAAGGTGGTAGGTGGGAGCCGTTACCACTGAACCATGGGAGTTGTGTGTGTGTATTTACCTAATTGTAGTATACAGGGTCTGAGTTAAACCCATGTGGTCCTGTCTCCATATCTATATTTGTCCAGTTTTTCATTCAGTTGTGAATGTTTGTGTGTTTAGTGAGAAAAAAGAAAAAGTTATGGTGTTTCTTACTTGTTAGGAGGCATTGGTTGGAACTCAGGTGCCTGGGAGACCACAGGTTGGCTGAGAGGTGGTTGAGGGCCGGGGATGGGCTGGTTGGACACAGGCATGGAGTGTGCCTGAGGTGGGGGCGGCAGAGTGGGTCCTGCAGTGCTGGAGGTGGGCATGTTGGGGAAGTGGACAGGACCTACAGGGGCGCCAGGAGGGGGAGGGACCATGTATGGTGGAAACTGTCCTGGAGCACCATACACCTGAGGAAGGGTAGAGTTAATTACTTCAATGAACTAAATTTGATGAGAATGAAATATGCAAGTGAAAATCAACCAGCACACTGTGACAAAACTAATGTGTTGAACTACAGTATAACACCAAATAAAACCCTTACAACCTCCCTTCCCTGTATATCAATGGGTGTAAAATCTAGGTAACTCACCACACTATGTGCATCACCATATTTTAGTTAATACGATACATTTTTTTTTTCACTCCAAACTGCCTTGATAAATCCCTAGTTGTATCTGCATTGGGTGGGACAACACCTGCCTGGTATTGTCCCACCCACCCAATGTGCCATCAAGTGCCAGTGTGTGTGTGTGTGTGTGTGTGTGTGTGTGTGTGTGTGTGTGTGTGTGTGTGTGTGTGTGTGTGTGTGTGTGTACCTGGTGTGGTGGCATGCCGGGGGTTGGTGAGAGTCCGTAGGGTGGCATCTGTCCGGGGGCCACCACAGGGTTCTTGGGGATGGGGTAGTAACTGTTCATCGTGGGCGGCATGTCACGCATCAGCTGCACCACAAACAACAAAACAGTGTTAATGTTAATGTTAAGGTTGCTTTTATTTTCCACATTAATCAAGACAATGCTTCCAGATGTGATAAATGGAAATTATAAGTTATCATTTATATTCTCAGTCTCATAGTCAATAAGTCTATTCCTAATATTAGAAAGGAATTCAATGATGACCTTTTCTTAAGCCTGGATGGATCTTGAGACAATTATCAAATAGAGGTATAAGAATACAAATACATGTACTTGAAAAATACAATATAAAAAATTGAACTGTATTTGAACTATAAAAATTTCCAGTTGTAAATGCGTGTGTGTGTGTGTGTGTGTGTGTGTGTGTGTGTGTGTGTGTGTGTGTGTGTGTGTGTGTGTGTGACCCACCTGGTGATAGAGACCCAGTGCGTCCACCAGGTCAGTGCTGATGCGTGCCAGCTGGGCGTGCTTGCGGTCAATCTGCTCCAGCTCAGCATCAATAGTTGGGGCCATGGCATTCACTTGCTCTGGAGGGGGGGAGGGAATAATGAAAAAGAATGCTCAAGGAAAATAAATCAATAAATAAATCAATAAATAAATAAAAATAAACCAATAAATAAAAAAAAAAATAATAATAATAAAAAAAAAAGAAAAAGGAAGAGGTAATTATTATTGTTATGCATTAAAGCACAGACAGATAGATTTCTGATATAGAAGCAGTAGTAGTCATTCCATGGAGAGAGAGAGAGAGAGAGAGAGAGAGAGAGAGAGAGAGAGAGAGAGAGAGAGAGAGAGAGAGAGAGAGAGAGTATTACCCTCAAGAATGGCCAATTCGGGTGGATCTGGCCTCTCCCCAGTTGGGTCAGCTTCATGCAGTACATGGAGCAGACTGTCAATCTTCTCCTCATCCACCTCGCCTGTCACCTCCACCTGGTCTGCTCCGCCTGCCCCTTCCACCTCCGTCACTTCCACACATTCTGAGAAGGAAACCCTCTTCGCAGTTTCAGATCCTGCAAAAGATAAGGGATGATATAGGATAGTTGCAATGTGTTGTGCTTGCTTTAGGTTGTTAATAGGAAGAGGTAAGGATCCAGCTTGTGTAAATGATACCAAAACCATATCAAGTGAGAAGAAAAAACAAACAATTACAAAAATAATCATCCTGATGTCATCCAGCATACAATTTTTCTCTTTTTTATGCCTTTAACATGTGGCGCTGGTAGGCTTAATGGAGGCGTAAGATGGTCGGTCTCCGCTCATTAGTACCCACTAGGCCACCCTCCAATATACATTGTACAGTACATACTTGCATCACTAACAATGATGACCTCCTGCATATAGGTATTTCTGAGTATTACTGTTTTAACCTAATTCAACAACCATTAGAATAAAGAAAAACAACATTATACATCCATTCCATGTGGAGGTATCCTGCCAATGTTCCTTACGTGGCTGTTCAGAGTCGGCATTGAGGTCCAAGGTGACAAAGTTGGCTGGAAAGAGTCCTTCACCTCTGTGGTTGTTTCCTTTCCACCAATTAGGGTCACTGCTGTCCTGCACCACCACTGTTCAAGGGGAAAAGGATCTAGTGAGGATGAATATTTGTGCAGAGATTCTCAAAGCAAAGCAAAGGGGAAAAGATACAGCCTCAATCTGATGGTGAATATTGGTGTGATATTCTTCACGAACCTCTAAAGGTATCATTTGAAGCATTGAATAAAAATTTACATAAAAACTATCTAGCTACAATTTTATTTTTTTCCTAAAGTGCCTATTTGTTGTTACTCTTCACAGCAGTTTTAGAGGAAGCTTTTAAAAACTTGGAATAGAAATAATAAGCGAATTGAAAAAGCCAGAAAGTGGGTTTAAAGATGAATATGAAGGTAAATAAGGTGACATCCAACACATACATACACACCTGACCATGTAATCAAAGTGGAAGATGAAGTAATAGAATGTATCAAGGAATACATTGACTTAAGACAAAATAGGAAAATAGGCACGAGAAGGAGTGCTTTTGGTAAACAACACAATATAATGAAAAGTAATCTCCCACTATCACTGAAAAGAAAGGTATAAAATCAGCATATTCTTCCAATTCTAACATATCATCATCACCTACATCAATTTTACTATCATCATCCTCATTATAATCATAGGCAATACACATTACCTATTTCTCCAGCCTTAAATGTGAGTTCGTTGTCCTCCGCTGCTTCAAAGTCATAGATAGCGCGTGCCTTCTGTGGTTCCTTGGCTGGTGGAGAGGTGGTGGCGGCAGGCAGTGAGGCAGTGTCAGTGGTGAGGGCGGCTGAGGCAAGGGAGTACGGGTTGGAGGAGCGAGATGAGTGAGATGCGGAGGAGCCGTTACCACCAGACTCCTGCAGGGACAGCTGGATGGCACGGGCAATGTCATCTTCCTCCTGTTTGTTGTTCACCACGTTGGGGTCTGTGCTGTACTTGACGGGCACTTTCTTAGGCTGGAGGAAAAGGAATTATCACATGAATGTCACCTTAATCAATTCACTCTACAACATCACAAGGATTTCTTATAAAAACTAATTTCCTTGCATTGAAGAACTCTAGCTTTGATTCCTTGTTCAGCTTTCATCTATATATGCAAGTACAAGAACCAGTGCCAGTTTTACTTTCATACTCACTTTCCAGCAACATTGGAATACATATAATTCAAACCAAGGCCTTTCTATCCAAATATCCTCCTGATTCCAAGTTGAAATAACAACAAAATTTCTTAACAATGTTTGCAACAAATTTCAATGCTTGATAAATTTGACTTCTTATCAAAAATACTGCGTGTGTCAAAGAATATTATTTTTAACAAGAAGTTAGAGAATGGAATTTTCATCCATGTAAAGATATACTTTTTTTTCCCTTTACAACTGACCTCCTCCCAAACTATTTAGGTGGCACATAACAAAAGCAAATTGATCAGAAACATTTATAATAATTTACAAACCTAAGGAAAGCAAAAAGTGAAAAACTTAAATTTTTCCTCAACAAATAATCTGAAAATAATCTATACATACAATTTAATATGGTATTGGTAATCAAATTATATAACCCAAAGTTTCTGATATCGATATTACAAACTTGATCTAATTATTAATAAATAGGTTGTCATTTCCTTACAGAATCAGACTGTACATTGAAGTCATAACCATCTTGCTTCAGCTTGGTGTATAAGGCTGGGATGAGGCTTAGCTGGGGGTCACCCTTAAACTCTCCATCAGCCCACTTCTTCAGACTTTCACGCAATCTCTCAGACACCTGGAGCATGAAGGGAATCACATTAGATAAGGTGAATAGATAATAAATCCATCCTGATAAAAAGATTACTGAGCAAATCCTCCTGATAGTATATTTCCAGTAAGCAATACATAAACATGACACAGAACATTCACTTATCAAACCCAGGTCAGGAAATGCACCTCCATTATATGTTACATCACCCATCATACAACATAAAAAGATAGGTTCCTGAATTTCCTGCTTTACCAAGTTGAGTTTTAATGGGGAATGAATAAAGGGTTACATTCCCAAATGCCAGTGATCACTTTATATATGTGTTATGTGATATTTGCTTCAGCAGTACAGTAGGAGAATGTCTACCAGCTTAAGAGTCTTAAACACCTCAAAATCAACATGGGATGCTAAAAAAAAAAAAGTACTATATGGGTATAGAAAATAATTCTGAAAATAAAAAAAAATCAGCTTCAAAGCCATCATCTTTTCTAACTTTACAGGAAATTTAAAGTTAAAAGCCGGGAGTAGTTTTTAAAACAAAGTTTTATAGGTAGTACAAGGTTGAACTTGAGTTAAAACATATTGGGTATATTGAGGGTGAACACTCTTACACCCATTGCTGTAATGTATCGTGAATACAAACACAAAGAAATACCGGGATGAATTTCAAAATGTCATTCTTACCTTGTGGTGGACACGTGAATTTGTGATAAGTTTTTGAAGCTCTTGCTCAAACTCTCTGCTGGCAACCTCAAGGAGAAACTTGCGCCCACAGTTATTGATGCATGCATCCAGAAGCTGAAAGGTAGGTGACTCTTGTGAATCTAAGTCAATTGTTTTGGTATTCTTATCAACTACTATAAAGATATGTAAGTTTACTTTTTGACTTAAAGGGGAGCATGAAAAATTACAATTCAAGGAGTGAGGTCTAGGAAAGAGAATACCTGAGTCAGGTGTAGATAGTAGAGGGATGGATGAAAAAAAAATCTGAGGTGAAAGGCTTGCAGAAGGCAAGCAGAGTGTGTCTGTTATCTCCAGCAGCAGACTTGGAATAAGTTTGTGATGGGAACACAGGATCAGTTATTTCTATTCTATTTATTTTACATACCACACCTGTTTAACAAATCAGGATTTGGCATTGACTACTTCTGGTCTCTTGGAGGAAGTACTTGACACACACACACACAGCTTCCGTGGTTAAGTGGTATCAACTTCACCTGTCACCCAGCAAGGCATGGCTTCGAGCCCTGCTCCTTTGAGCTAGGGGATGGTGGGGGGGAGGGGGTGATGTGTGAGAGGCCTCAGTCTTACCCATAGATCCATCTCTATAACCTCTGAGCTCTTTTGGGGAAGGTAATGGCTAACCATCATAAATCCAGTGTGTGATCCTCCAGACCATGGTGAAGTACATACACACACTCACTTACAAATACAAAATAAATTTTCTGCAAGGTGAACAGGGGTTACAGTGGAGATAACAGTGATAACAATATGCAACTTTGGGACACAACTTACCGTCACAGCCTGCAAGACGATCCTGGGGTTTTCTGAGTTCAGTCTCTTTACTATGGATTTGAGACAATCTTTTGAACCTGTGTTGCTCTCCTTCACTTTGTCACATATGTCCATGATCTGCCCCCAGTCATCGCCTGTGTTCTTCTCACTCGTTGCCCGCGCTGAAATAAACAGTACAAGTTTATAAACAGAAAAAATATATACTATGAGGACACCACCTTGTATTATGTAGTCTGTCTTGATACTGTATTAAATAGACAATAATCTAACACACATTTTACTGAATATCTGCATTGTGTTGATGTGTCATTGCAATTATCTAAATACTTTGCTATATCATGCATTGGATCCCAAACATTTCAAATTGATTTACTCTATTTGCCAAAATATTTAAATCTACATTAATGCATCCATTCAGTCTTCTCAAGAAAAAAAAAAAAAAAAGCTTGCAGTGTCTTTCAAGTATGTTTGAATTTAAAGAACTTTGAAATAATCATTGCAGTTATCAACACATCATAGCACTTTTTTATGTGCCCAACAATCCATCACAATTACAGCTGTCTTAAAACCAATGTATTGATCTTGTAAAATCTAACATAGCACCCAAACAGTTACATTGAGTGGAGGTGCAGAGACATACTTTCTTCTTGTTGGAAGATGTAGTTTTCTTAGCTTGCCTCCATGGCTTAAGTTCTCTAATTTTGTTACCAATTAACTTGCTCACTGCAATAGATTTTCCAGTCCTTTTATACTTTTATACTTTCCATACTTCGTTGGTGTATTTATGATGAGGTCTAACAAGTGCCAAGTATAATTGTTTGACTATAGATACAAATGTACGTCTTGTAAGGCTTACTGACCTATTTGCCTTAATAATCTTATGTTCCAGTATCTTATCATAGACTGTATTCTCTTCTATTTACATCACTTGTTCCCATTCTCATATCCTTGCATTTCATAAGCCACTTTTCTGATCATTATTTCATATTATCAAAATCATTTGTAAGTTTTTCAGTATTTTCATGGTTCCTAATTGTCTGAAACATTTTGGTGTCATCTGTATACAGATTCTTGATGACATCAATAAGTCATTTATGAAGGTAACGAACAGTAGTGGTCCCAGCACAGAGCCTTGGGGAACAATGCTCATTATCTCCTGCACCTGAAAATTTTGTCCATTTATATAATGTAATTCTTAAAAAGGCCTCTATCCACTTTACTTAGGTTTCACATAATTAGCAGCTCTATATTCTTTCTAAGTTTTCAATGAAACATTTTTGATCAAAGGTCTTTATCAAAGAGCACATTATATCACATCCACGGCATCTCCTTCCTCCAGTGACTGAGTCCAGTGATCAGTTGATGTTTAGTTGAATGCTCAGGCGAAAAAGTTAAACACAGGAAGTATCCTTGGTACATCAGCTAACAACACATATCTAACAATTCCATTCTGACATCAGGAACAAGAAAACAGGATATTCAGACATAAGTCAACTCAAATTACCTTCACTCAAACCTCGTGATAACCATAAGATTGTAGAATGGTGAGTTTCTTTTTTTCTGTATACTTTCCAGCCTTCCTAACCAACCAAGCAGTCAACTAAGTATTGAATCAACCACTGACTTATTCAAATGTATCTTCATACATGCATTCATTCTTAATAATAATATAGGTGTCTGAGATTACCTATCCATTATCATTGATTCTGCACCCTTCCTTTACACTCTGGGACTCTGAATATTGGTTCAAGTACAACCCCTCCCCACCCCTACCCTCTCATTAAGGATGGGAATAGTAATTGCAGTTAATTATATATCTTGTCAGGAATAAAATGTGTATCTAACTGGTGAGCCTTAATGCTTTTCTCATTTAATCTGCTTTCATTTCCTCTCGCAAGCCACTATAGTTATAAACGGAACACAGCAAGGAAAATAATAACGAGCACCGCCTGAAACCTTCACAGATGTGTTGAGTACACTATGTATGGTATATGCATAGGACATCATATTTATATCAATATCGTCCGAGCAGTAGTAATGCAGATTTACCCAAAAAAATATTCGCTAGAGAAGAGACGGGAGTTAGTGTGAAAAAAAGTACTATTCAGTTAAGTGGAAATGAAAAGTTAAAGTATCGGGAATATAACCATAGACAATCAAGGTAATAGGTAAATAAAGAACACCCTTGGTTATCCCACACGTTAATGTTACTATTAATGTATTACCAGCGTGTGTTAATTACCCGATGAGTCACAAAACAAAGGAAGTTATAATTAAGTCATATCACCACACAGAGAAACAGGAAAAAACAGACGAAACACAATGAATTAACAGGAGATAAACTATATATACTCTCATTATATTCCTTCATGTACCTAATGCTATGGTAGAGACTCACCTATATGCTGGTCGAAGGGCGAGGAGGTTGAGAATATTCCCATTTTTGCGTAATAAGTAACCAAGTTGTGACTCAAGAAAGAGTTTGTTGTGGTCAAGTGACTTCTCCTTCTTCTTCTTCTTCCTCTTGTGACTCACTGACTAGTCGACGCGTTCGACTCCCTGCATTAACGACTTTGCATAATTTAAAGCCATACATGATATATAAACAAATGTATGATAAAGATTCAATGTAATTATGCTATTATCAAATAGATTAAAATTAGTTATAAAAATATCTCTGGGAATGTAAATTTGGGATAATGTAATACGCTATCTTCCTTGTATGCATTCGGACGAGTTAAGCAGCACACCACACGGTATCCACATGAATCATTAAGATAGATATGTATATATAAAATTAATATAACTACAAATAAATATCTATAAATCATGCTCTAAAACTATTCAAATTACTTTTTTTTAACTCTAGAATGTTGTATATCTAGTATATAATTAATAGAGAGAACACCATTGCATCATATTCTCCCTATTAACACATATTATATATTTTACTTACATGATTGCCTTACAGAACATTAATTCATATAAAAAACAATACTATAAAGAGAAATATGCATATAATTAATCTAGATACATATTCGCATCAGCTGACATTTGTAAACAATAACAATGTACGATGTGGTTCATTTAAAACAAATATTTCACCTTCCTTTGATCAATATGCCGTTACTACCTGACTGGCTATAAAGAAAATATAATAATCTCATATGAAGATTAGATGTTTGAATACTTAATTAGTAGTGAAAATGACTCTTGATAAGTGGTGTTAATATTGCCTTTTGTGGGTGTGTGTGTGTGTTGGTGGTTGATCACTGGGTGGTTACAGGGGATATTTTAGACTAAACTCCTTCAATTATACCAAGAAGGAAGAAGTTATTCCCCTCTACGCACAAGCTTGTCATAAAGAAGAAAAGTGATCCCTCCAAAGCAAGGAAGGATACGAAGAATCATTCAGGAAATCATTTTAAAGATCATTGTGAGGTGAGTCATCTTATTACGAAGAAGAAATTAATCAAGAAAATGGATGTCACTCCTCCTCTTTGTTTGCTTCTTAAGTATTCAACATTTGTTTACCTCAGTGTCATTTTGGTTAGCTCAAAACATTATATTTTGGAATATTTTTTTGTTTTTAAATATTATTAACAGTACCAGAGTTCGGTATTATTTTACATCTTCACCAGGATGCTCTAGAGAATTCAGGGTTATATTTGCGCATTACCTGATGCATTTTGAGAAGGTTTTCTTAATTACATTTCCGTCGCAAATTCTTAGTTTGTGAGATATTCAATGTTTTCTGTGAGACCTTATCTTCGAAAAATAAAGTTTAGTTTGGTTTGAACAAGGTTCTGTTATTTGTCATGTAGGTTTGGTTTGAACAAGGTTCTGTTATTTGTCAATGTAGGTTAAGGTTTGGTTAATTTAGGTTACGTTAGGTTAAGTTAATATAGAAGATATCAAATGTTCTCTATGACTAAAAGTAGGGAGTTGGACGAGATGCAGACGCAAGACGCAGACGTAAACAGACGCCATTATGGTGAAGATGTAAAATTTTACCCAGAGTTCTCTTATCGTACTCAGTATTAATATTAGTAGTAGTGTGTTAGTATTACTACATATATTATACATGTAGCTGATACCAGATGGACACCAGTCATTATTATCAGTTATTACTATCACCTTTTGTGTAGTTGTAGAAATGGCAGAGAGAGAGAGAGAGAGAGAGAGAGAGAGAGAGAGAGAGAGAGAGAGAGAGAGAGAGAGAGAGAGAGAGAGAGAGAGAGAGAGAGAGAGAGAGATAATAGTGTATAAAGATATGGTTATATGTATAGAGTTGCTTCAAACAACCATCATTAATCTCAGAATCAGATACTACTTTACTTCTCTACATTTACTGTCAGATCGTACGTGCTGCATTCACTAGTTATATAAGATACTATGAATATTAATTAAGTAAATGTGAAAACACTTCTTGCCTATGTCAGCCTTATCTGGTTAAACTTTCAGGTCATAAACCCTTTATATACAATGAAGTTATGTGGTTACTAAATGACATTAGATTTAGTTTTGAAATGAGATGATTCAGCTTTAATTAGCCTAAGTTTCATTTTCAACATTTTTGCTTTCATATTATGGTTGATGATACCTATTACATCCCTTGACTGCAATATGGAGATATAAATCATATTTTCAGAGGCATGGAAGGATCTTATTCTACATTCTAGGCTTGTCATTATAAATAAAATGACAAGCCTAGAATGTAGAAGGATGACCTCTAGTATTGGTGTTGTGAAATAGTGAAAGATATTCATGGCGTTAATAACAGTTAATAACATAATGTTGTTCCAAGTGTGGTGACACAGTAAGCACAGGTCCACAACCTCTGTGCCATGTGTATGCTGGGTCAGAAGATGAAATCCCTGATATTCTTGTTAACATAGTACTGTACATTTCTAGCCTTTCACAGGAGACTCCAAATCAAATTCCTAGTACATATATTAAATGTCAAGAAAGATTTCTTGATGTAAAAAAAAAAATGTTAATGACATTTTTATTGCGTTCATATATCATTTAATTGTCTGTGATCCTTTTCTTCATAGATAACAAGGGTTAGATGCTTGAACTTACATATTTATGAGGCTAATTTTGCCACTAACACATAATAGATAAATTTGTGAATCGAGAAACTTATCTGTTATCCGCCATGAGACGAAAAATATGGTGCCAGGGATGCTGGAGACTTTATTCCAAAACCAAGCCAACACAAAGGATGAATGAGTCTCAAGTAATCACCAAGATATCAAGTGGAGTTTGCCACCCTGTGTTTGCTGTGTCACTACATGAGAAACTAATTTTTTTTTTTTATCAAAAATTTATTCAATCACATTCACACTATATGTATTCACGGGAGAAAAGAGTGATCGGAATAATGAGTGACCGAGCAATGGGATCAAGAAGGTGGTTGAGATATCTCTTCTCCACCTCCCTCGCTACTCTTATTCCCAGACACACCACCCATCACCACCATCACACCACCATCACCATGAGTTATATATTTTTTGATAACACGCAATCCACCTACAACACACCTCTAAGCAAAAAATTAAAAAAATCAGACTGATTGTTTTCACATCGTGTATCAGATTATCAGATACAAAAATACACGGAATAAGGAGATGGCCACAGCAGAAGAGCCTCCACCTCTCCCTATCCATATACTCCCTCCTTGCTAGTCCAATCCTTCCCTCTCTATCAACAACGCTTTCATGCATGTACTCCTTCAACCTATCTTTCCATCTTATAATAAGCCTTCCTCTTCTCCTAGGACCCTCAGTTTCACTCACATACACTTGTAGCAGCGACACCCACATACACGACACACCCACATGCACACACACCTGAGCCTGAGTCACAGCCTGAGCCTATAATTACTTCCCTCGAGACCGCGGCTGAGGTCGAGATTAACTTGACCTCACCTCACCTGTCACTTCAGCTCACGTGGCCACCAGGTCTGCGCGGCCAATATAAGCTGCCACACACACACTATATACCAACAAACTGTGGCCCATTCAGCAATAAACTACCAAAAGCCAAGCCTGGGTATTGTTCCAATCCTTATGTAGCCGACAACCTTCCGCTACACACTTTCTCTCATGGCCATCACCTTGGGGGACATTCCCGGAGGAAACGAGGCGTCAGATACTATATATATATATATATATATATATATATATATATATATATATATATATATATATATATATATATATAATACACACGGAACAATATCTGAAAAAATGGGATGTTATAAAGCTAAGAACGAAGTAGATATAAAGAAATGAGTGAGTGAGTTAATGCGAATAAAGTAAGCGGCAGACATCAGCAGAGGTCATATGGTAAGCTAAAAGGCAAACTCAGTATCGCATGGTATCACACATTTGTTCTTCAACGCCACATTCATTATAATTCTAACTTGGAAAAGAAAGGCTATTAATCATCGACACACGAACATGATGTAGAATGGGTCTGAATGATAGATGGACATAGGCAAGATATGTCATGCGCCGAATAGATAATGAAGGTGGTGATAGAGGGCTAGCAGCTGGCTATCTATGTATAAAGATTCTTATATCCAAGAAAAAAACATTATTTTTTAAAGGAGGCAGTTGCTTGGCGAATACGATTTTGAAACTTCTCCTTAAGATTACATGAGCTGGAAAAGATGTTACAGAGATACCAAGCTATCTAAAATGTCCTCATAACTGACATAGATAAAGTACCGAGTCCCCGTGATCAATCTAACAGTCATTAATCACGAGTCCAGGACAATTATATGTTGTGAGTCCTTATGTTATGTTGCACTGTAAGGACGCTGTTGAGTTGGATGTAAAAGCTGCGTCATTGGTGTATTGAAGGTCGAATGAAGTTGGTTATAGCACGTTTTTTTGTCTTCACTTTCTGTCTGCGGAGGTTGAATATTAAACTGTCAAGTCTACTTTTATCGAGGACATATGTATGTAATGCATTTTAGATATATACTTTTGGTGTTAATAAGAAGCGTAGAGAGTGTATTAAGGGAGAAACTTGCGACGATAGTATGAAAGAATACATGTGCAATCAGATCAAATAATGAATAATGGAATGTTCACCATCAGCATTCGGTGATACATCTGCCAAGAACATACATCGAATACAGCTTCGAACAAGGACGATATAAAGGTCCTTGGTTTAGAATGTAGCATCATCCCATCCAAATGTTTAAATATCTAGTAAATCAAATATCTAAGTACAGTAGGACCTTACAGGTGAAAATTGAGCGAGGCAGTTCAACACGAAATAAATAACCAGATGAAACTGACAATAATTATTTCCCCACCACGTCATCTGTGTGTGTCCTTGGCCGTGAAGGCAGGTAGTGGTGGTGGCGCAGTGGCCTTGTACTCGGGATTCCAACGCAGCATACCTTGTAATAGTGTACTTGTATTTTCATCTCGATCCTCAGTGTCATTGTGGCAGGATGAACATACAGTACCACGGCTTTATTACAGGTATTAAGTCAGCTGAATGGAAGCCAAGGGAGATTCCCTCACCATCAGAAGCTTACCATTATTTGGTAGAATAATACATGATAAAAAAAAATATATATATATATATATATATATATATATATATATATATATATATATATATATATATATATATAGAGAGAGAGAGAGAGAGAGAGAGAGAGTAGACGTATATTGCACATATTTCCAGAAACCAGAAAGGTATCACAGAACTGGAAATTCTGACTAAGAAATTGAACATTGAAACGTTCTTTGAAGTGCAATCCTGTTGTTTTCCCACTTCCCAACAGACCTTGAAGCAGCCACGTTTTTTTTTTTTTTTTTTAATTCACCAAGTGATTAACAAATAATGTGTGTGTGTTGTGTGTGTGTGTGTGTGTGTGTGTGTGTGTGTGTGTGTGTGTGTGTGTGTGTGTGTGTATACTGGCTTGGTGGACCCAGGTTGCCTGTACTACGTGTTGCTGACTTGAAGGCGTCTCTCAAGGTCACTGTCACTCACTGAATTGCGTCTTTTATTTATAATGTTTACGTATTTTAGTTAATCATCAATCCTGATCTTCGTGCAGCCTTGGTAGTTATTTTCGTAAGCTTAATCAAGATTAATGGGCTCTCGTAATAATGTATGTATACTTGTTTTTAGAGAGAGAGAGAGAGAGAGAGAGAGGAGAGAGAGAGAGAGAGAGAGAGAGAGAGAGAGAATATAACACTCATGTGGTACTGAGCTAGCTGGCAAAAGGGAGGGGTATTGTGTAGTCATTGGAGTTGCTAGGATAATGTCGGGTCCTTGTAAGACTTCTCTCTCTCTCTCTCTCTCTCTCTCTCTCTCTCTCTCTCTCTCTCTCTCTCTCTCTCGTCAAACAGACACGAGAGAGAGAGAGAGAGAGAGAGAGAGAGAGAGAGAGAGAGAGAGAGAGAGTGGTTCTCCATATGACTCAAAGCGGAATGCCTTGAAAATACATTCATATAAGATAATATACGCAATGTGTAGCTGGAGAGTGGTAGCTGTGGTGGTGGTGGTTGTGGTGGGTGAGTGTGTCTGCGTCATGCACACACACACACACACACACAAGCGGTAATCCCATCCATGCAGAGTCTCAACACCCACACCCATGCTGGGAGACGTAGTGGGAGCAGGTGGGAGCACGTGTCCAAGCCAGTACGACGCAGCTGTTGTTCTCTACACGTGTAGATGCCCGATAAACACGTGTCCATAAAAAGTACACGTGCATCCTTGATATTGCTGTTATATCACAAGATTCGATAATTATAAAAGTATAGGCCTGTACACGTATTGTTCCAAGGTACATTGGGTATATTTATGGTGGATTTTTTAAAGTCACTAAATCGTAAAAGAATCTGGATTACGTAACATTGTCATCGTTTTTCACTCACGTGTATGAGCGTGTGTGTATGTGTGTGTGTGTGTGTGTGTGTGTGTGTAATTAAATTTCTAAACAATAATAAATGAATAGGCAGTAGGGATATAATTTCATCGCGTTACGGAAGCTATTCAAGACCGGATATATCCGGTCAATGTATTGTGGAGACTCCTTCCCATACTACAACAAGGGGTAAAGGGGAGGTGGCTACGTTGTGGTGGTGGGTTGAACCACTTTTTGCTACCTTGGGACAGGACGGGACGGGACGGGACGCACCTTATTCATTTTAACATCACGCGGCTCACCATGCAGGTTTGACGTTAGTGCTATTTTTCGGGGAATTATGGTGTGGAAATTCTTCGTCTTTTTCCACACACGTTACGCAAATCTGATTTATATTATTTTCGTTAGTTTCTTAATACGCATTTGCAGATATTGCTCTACAAGATCTATTTTGATATTGCAATAATTGTCTGGATAGGTTTACTCTAGCCATACATTACAGCCATACATTTATAACTAGCTCTTATTATTTGTTTATTGATTTGTTTGTGTTGTGCGTATACCGCTTGGAAATTAATTATATTCCACACCAATTACATTTTTTAGGGGATCATGAGCTAAATACCTTGACCAGCACATGCTTGGGATACTTTTTTGGTTACTGCGATGTTACCACCAAAATGTATATGTATAGGTGCGTGGCGCAGCAATGAAGGGCGTGGTAGTATGTGTTCTCTGTGATGTAACAACGTACAAGGAAAACAAAAAAAAGAAGTAGAAAAAGAAAGCGTGATATTGCCATCATGTTTACAATCCTTTATAATCTGTCATGATGCACGCTCACACACGCTTTGTATGAATAATCTTACACAGACACTAATACAACAAAAGTGAAGAGCATGCCCACTTATACATCCTTTACCTCATGACTACGTATCGTGGTTGTGCAGCGACAATCAGTTCCCAGGTGGGATTACTGAGAAAACTCTGAGTGTACGTTTGGGGGAGGGATATGGAGGAGGTGAGGAGGGGGATAAGGTTCCAGCAGGACTCTGGGTTCAGCCGCGGTAGGATCACCAGTGTCTCTCCAGCCGAGAGTGGTTCTTGGTGTGGATCTCGTGTTCGCTTATCACAGCCCGACCAACTGTTCCTTACCACAGTTTTGACCAATATCTAACGTTTTGTCGAGTTGTACGCAGAATATCATTACTCTGATATAAAGTGATTCAAGGTATGTATGGACTTTAGAAGTTTGTGGTTACACAGTGATGTGTGGTGATTGACAACACATATTCAACTCTAATGAAAAGATGTATCTTGTGTGTTACAATGTAGATATAATTCCGCGGCTCAGCTTACAACAATGATTAAGTAGTTTCTTGCACCACTGACCGCATTATATTATATTTAGTTGAGGGTGTGGTAAGAGAGCTGCTATTTGAGACGCAAATGTATTCCACAGTAACATGCTATTTGCCACCTGCAATGATACTACATGAAAATGCTGTTTCTTCTCAATTGAACAATTGCATTGCACTAATTTTTAAACACTTTTCCTGTTAAGCCTTCCCGCGCTAACAACGTTTGCAAACTCCATTGTATTCATGAAGAAATACGATATTTTTTTCAGCAAAAACGAGAGAAAAAAAAGTTCATCTTATCTCAAATTTACATCGTACCATATACCATGAGAAGAAATTAACAAAAATAAATTTGATAGAGTGAGTGACGGACGTAAAAGGTTGAACTAAATGTAGACTGATGGAAACTCAGCAGTGACCTTGTAGCGTGGCTCGTGTGGTCATTCACCTTGACGTCCTAAACGCTGACATTTGTTTTGTATCTTCTGTTGTTTATTTAGTAACACCATGTGGACAATTAAATCAATATGAGAGTCAGTTCCTAATCTCGTACATAGAGATGACAGTGGTTGTGGTTCATCTGAAGTTCATATATTTTTTTTTGTATGTATGGCTTTGAGGCGCTTTGGGCAGTAGCTACACACCATGGAGCTGTTGTTCTTTGTATATGAACCTGACTGACCCGCCTGGGTTTTGGGGTTACGCCCAGACAACCTTATTACCCTGAGGCAGGAGATGGGAACTCTATAGCGACACAATCTCTCGGTGTTATGCAACCAAGGCGACAGCTTATGTACTATAATACTTCCTAGACTGGGCTGGCCGGTACAGCAAGCCCTTGGTGAACGCGATCATGCAGGGGTGGCTGAAGGCCCTATCACTTCCCTTAGCTTTTCCCAGCTAATGGACTAATTTTATAAGGATCTTGTCAGCACATTATTATGTAACACATTCCGTCGCCTCGCTGCAATCGGAGACCAAGAGCGGATATGCAATATGTATTTAGAACGATTATTATAGTCTTAAGTATGTAATTACGAAAAAAGAATGTCAGTCGTTGATAGTTTGATTGTCTTTGTTCTTACACAAACACACACACCGTTTCGCCAGCTCCCGCAGTGGTTCTAAAGTAGTGATCCATGGTGATTCTCTACATTCTTTCCCATCCCTCTACAACAAAACACCTTCATTCCTCTCAATCTCATCCTTCTATCACCAACCGCCCTTGTGCATTTCATTACTTTACTCCTATTCCCATTTACTCTCAAATTCCTCTTCCTATACACTACTCCAAATTCTTCCACTAGCAGACAATTTCTCCTCTGAATCCGCCACCATAGCAGTATCATCCACAAACATTAGTTGATTTAGCTTCTACACTCAGCATTTACCAAACTGAGACTTCTACCTAACATTCTCGCAGTCACCTCCCTTACCACACTGTTCATATAGATATAGATTATTCCTACATGCATAAGTCTAAAAGCTATTTTGAAATGTGATAACACAGTCATTTGTTGTCGATATTTTTGTAATCTAAGAAACATTTATTCGACCATTGTATTTTTTTATGTCAATGTATTTTTCATTATTTCAGTTACTTTTGAATTTTATCAAACTACACACAGATCTAACAAATCCACTCAGAATATATCATATCATAGGGCAACCTGATGAGAGTGTCACCCAGCATAGTACTACTGTATTTATGATGCAGTACAGTTATATGTAAGTGTTTAGAAAATTAATCCCAACTCACTTTCTAGATAAGGTGTGAACGATGACGGCACTGATGAGGCGCTGGACACTGGACTCACAGTTGCTGGTGGCTATTAAGAACAATGACGTCCCTCGAGCTCATCAACTTTTCCAGGCTGGTGTTGACACAGACACTCGCTTCTCTATTAACTCCCAGACACGGCCAGCCCTCTGCCTGTGTGTTGAAAACAATGCCTCTGACATGGGTAAGCCAGGAAGAGAGTGCTATAAAACAGAGCCTTGGGAAATACCATCATTTATAAGTTTAGACTATTTATCATCTGAATTTATAGACTAACCAGAAAGGAAACAAAATAAAGATATGATAAAGTGAGGAAGATATAATCCATAGGAGGGTTCTTTGGAGGCAAAAGATTTTTCCCTGGACTCAATCCAAGGCTTTCAAAATGTCTAAGGCAATAGTAATAGTTTCACCAAAGCCTTTAAAATAGGATGAAATTTAATCAGGAAAGTAAATAGAATGGTAATGGACAACCTGCACAAAATTTATATTGGCAATGAGAGAGAAGAAGAGTTGATAGATGCTTGAGAATTTTCCTGAGAAAAAGTTTAATTACAAAAATGTTGACATAAGTCTCATGAATTGTCTTGAGAAAACTTTCTGAAGCATCTTAAAGGAACTGCCAAGATATAATTATTTCTTTTGGTAACATAGGTACTTCAGAAATTAATGTAAAGAGGTGGGTATATTAATTTTTTAAAGCCTACCTGATATATGCTTCATGATATCTGATTTGCAGTTCAGCTCTTGGTGGAATTGGGAGTCAGCATCAATCAAGGAGATTCTGTAGGTCTGACTCCTCTGCACATTGCCTGTATCCATGGCTATCCTGACCTGGCTGGGCTTCTCCTGAAGGCACGTGCAAATGTGAATGCCCGCACTCATCAACACCGTACTCCTCTTCACCTAGCAGCCATGAGAGGCAATCAAGGTATCTACTAATGTTAATATCTTTCATATGTAGTTTTTATCCTGAAGCTTTTATAATGTTTTGTGTTTTTTCACTGTAATCTTAAATACATATATGTGATTTTCTCTTCTACAGCTATAACAGAAATATTAATATCACGTGGAGCAAATGTAAATGTTATTGATGAAGGTGGCCGCACACCACTACACCATGCTGTTTCTTCAGCCAATTCTGAAGTTGTTGAACTATTGTTGGCAGCCCAGGCATGTCCCACACTGGTGGACATCCATGGCAATACAGCACTGCACTCTGCTGTTGATGTGAATGGTGTTAGAGCCTCTACTTTGAGAAAACTATGTAGGGCATTCCCTGAGGCTGTTGGCATTGCAAATAGTTGCATGGAGTTACCATTGCACATTGCTGTTCGGAGTGGTCGCCACGATGCAGAGGATATCCTCCGAACAATCCTAGAAGTTGCCACCAAAGTTTCCATAAACACCCAAGGTTCTCTAGGGCACACACCTCTTCACATGGCTGTTTTGGAGCATCGCATTAAGCTCCTACAACTGCTCCTCACTGCAGGGGCTGACACCAATATAGAAGACCACCTGGGACACACACCATTAGTTTCAGCAGCGAGGGATGAAAGGTTGGCCGCTGTGGCCTTGCTGGTGGCAGCTGGAGCTCGCACCAAACAGTTAATACAGGGTGGTGTTGTAGTGAGTGGCATACATAACATGGGCATTCGTATGCTACTAGAAGAAGCAACACGACAACCACCACGGCTCTCGGGGCTTTGTCGGCGGGCCATCACAGTCCATCTTGGGCCTGCTGCTCTTCCAACTCTAGAAAAAGCCACCTTGCCAACTGTATGGCGAGAGTTTCTTACTTTCCAGTCTCTCAATATTTGAAGTTGTTATATTGTGAATTGTTATGTTGATCAGTTATGGATCTGAACTTTCTCATGGTTATTATGTAAGTACTTTATATCAAAGTATTGTCTGCAAAAGAAATATAGACTAACAAGGAAGACGAATACTACAAATATGAATATTTTAGTACCAAAATGTGGGCATTAGTCTATTTCTTGCATATGCAAAGAGCAGTGCAGCACAAAGTCGATAGGTGATAATCCAGTATGTAACATTGATAACCAGCAAGATATAATATACAGTATTTAAAAAAAAATACTATAGTGAGGTGCAGATATACATTGAAATTGGATTGATTTCCAAAATTAATTTATTCAAAACTTGAACATCTTTGCGTGTAGCTTTTCCCACTTTTATGTAGGATTGCTAGAATTAACTAGCCTCCTTTACTCATTGCTGGACAGGTGATATAACTTATTATATTGTTTGCAAGTTGTATCTTAGTTGTCTTATATATCTGCTTCCACTTAAAAAATATTCTGAAGATTTATGATACTAGATATAATTACTTTAAAAATGCATATCTTTCAAGAATCTAATATTACAAACCAGAAAAGAGCTAGAAGGCTTATCCTTTTCATCCAAAATCTGAAATTAATGGCAGCAAATAGTGGAATACTTCCAACATTGGAACGGTTGAGATTAAAATGTGATTAAAGAATCCCCCAGAACTAGGCATCTATGGGCCATATAGTTCTGCTAGGGTTAACGAGAGAGTGCTACCCCTCTCACCAAGAAACTGCCATGAGCCAGGATCGAACTCGCAACCTTTAGGTCGCGAGCTGAGCACTGTACCACAGAGCCACCCAGCCCCCGGAAAGGTTGACAGAAAAAACTATTATTACAGTTTGTATGTGCTAAAAATCGATAATACTGGAAATCAATAGGCCAGTTTATGAATATTACACTGGAATGGGAGTGTGCAGTTAACCATACTGTTTATAGTCATGTTTTTCAGGTTACAATATTTTCTCAACTGCTTAGTGTGATGTCAGAGTACGTATTTATGTAACTTAAGGTCATTCAAATATATTTTTCAGGCATTATACTGAATCCTACCTCCATGTTACTCATAGAATGGCTGGATCTTTACTCATTAATTTCATGTTTATTCAAAAAACTCATAATTTATTCCATTAGCATTTCATATACATACTATCCTTGTTATGTGCTTAATTAAAGTTTTCTAATGAAATAATATGTATTCTTACCTCAGCTTTAGCGCCATATGTCCACGTTGTTGTGGCGCTAATATGACTCAATCAATCAATACCTCAACTAGTTTCTAACCTACAACAAGAAACCATTCAAGATCAGGAAATACAGAATGTGTTTAGGGTACAGAGAAAAAATATTACGAAAAGTATAAGTAGTGAAGGTATGGAAAAGAAAAGGGATGCAGGTTGGAGAGACAGTCAACAAAGCAGTTTAATAAAAAGGGAAGCATATGTGAAGACCATTCAGAGACATGTTTCTGACCATGCAAGGGATGAAGGGAAAAAAAATATTGAGTGTAAAAGGAAGGTGAAATGTGTGATTGAAGAAAGTAATAGAAAGGTGGGTGAACATTATGGTAGAAAGTAAGTGAGATGCATAAAGAATTTATGGATTTGATGCATAAATGATTCATGCCTCTGGTCGATGGTGTGAAGATGGAAGATAATGGAAAGGAATCACAGCACCAAGTACTTTCCTTTTGAAGCCTTCCAATAGGAAGAATGAGGCATAAAAGAAACTAATGTCAAGTATAAAACCTACACTTATAACAATTAAAACAAATTCCATGATGATTGGTTGAGACAAAATGAGGTTGCAAATGCACTGCACAGAATTCAACAATTTATTTAACCATTTTCATAACATTATGCAATGTTTATCTTCCTCCAAAAGTATCTAGCAAGACCAGTTAAAAAGAAAGCACAAATTTCGCCATTAATAACACTGATGGTTCAGGAACAATCTGCAAATAATAGGAAATAAGCTAATAAAGTTTGATCATACAAAAGATTTAACCGTATAAATGAATAAATAATGTGTGTGTATATATATATATATATATATATATATATATATATATATATATATATATATATATATATATATATATATATATATATATAACTAATAGTTCCCAAAAATTGGATACTGTAATCTATTTCCAAGAAAGATCACACTAACAAAGTAATCAAACTGAGCACATTATATTTACAAAAAAATAACTAATTACATCTTGCATATCTATAAAAAAAAGAATACAAAGTATAGAATACTTACAATGAAAAAAATAGAAATATAAGGATATATTGTCTGAAAGGAATAAGAAGAATTATAAACAATTCAAGGGAATACCAGTGATGGGGAAACAACTGAAAAGGACATACAGGAATAGGTAAGAATTTATCACAATGGAGGAGAGAAAATCTATTTTCTTGTGACAACTAAAGAGTATTCTAGCTCCAAGGACTCCTATTTCTTCAAACAATCTGGTGAGCATTTCCAACAACCGTTCTTCACTGATCCAAAACTAAGGGCAATATTAAGAACAAATTATAAATTCCCACAATTATGTGATGGTCTCTATCCAGGCAAAGGGCAAAATAGCTTCTGTATCTTTAATTATGAGTGTGGTGTGGAATGGGATTAGTATACTTGATACATAGCACACTCTCTTAGTCATACACCTGTATGGAGTGAGTGAGTTCATGTGAATAAAGTGACAGACATCGGAGGTCGTCAGGCGCTATTTTAAGCTAAAAGCCAAATGGCAGAGCAAAGTTGCAAAAGAAAACATTATACTTTTTTAAAAAATATTCAACATCCAAAAACATTTCCTAGAAGACATTTCTGAATTTAATTAAATGTGGAAATGAATGTGGGAACCATTTGCAGATCTCACAAGTTTTCCAATATCACTAGCATATTTTGTGGGAATCACACTGTCTATGAATGTCAATTAGTAGTTCACAATAGTAAAAGCTCCCAAATTTGGTTTAAGAATGAAGCCCTAAGTTTTAAAAATTACACAATAACTTTGAGACGCACAAATAAGTATGAAGTAATGGATATGCAGCATAATATTATAACATTATATACATAATACAAAACTATCAATACACTGATTCATATGTATGGCCATATAAATGGAATGTAAAACTGAAATATAAATATAAAGTGTTATTGCAATGAAAAAATTAGTGTCAACATGAAGTAAAATCTTGCTGTGTCAGACAACTCATAATTCATAAATATACCATCCATTCTTCACTTCATATTCTGAACTGCTAGAGTTAAAGTAAACAACTGATTTATTAGTGATTCAGCATATATGAATACTTATAGATTTCAATAACATTCCAGTGAAATTTAGTTTTTATCCATCCTGCCAACAAAGTGTATCTTACTTTACTGCCACAAGAACAATTTGCTGTACAGCACAGTGGCAGCATTCATTATTGCAACCAACGCTAATATGGCAAAGTGCTTTAATTCAAACATGTTCTAATTCAACTACTACCTTTAGTACAATTCCTGCAATACCTTACCAATTCTAAATAGCTTTAGGGTATTTCATGAATATTCAATCTATGATACAATCAGTTTTCTTCCATGCATATCACATTTGGTGATCATACATACCTCAAGCTAGCAGTATACACAGACTAATAATATTTACAAGGTTATTTAGATATACATCTATTGATATACAATGGTTGACAACCTCCTTCTGCAGTTCTACATGAATCTTTAAAGGCTCTTTGGGTAATTAATTGTCTGCATTGCTAAAATTAGATATCACATTGTTATTGTTTGTTCCTAAATGGTGGAAACATTATTCAACTGTACAGAGGCAAACTATTTCATGTCTTAACATAACAGATGCCTATTATGTTTGGAAAAATACTTTAATAATGCAAAGTTTACTTTTAACTGCAATTCAAATTACAACTACTGTACTTACAGTTATCAATACATAATTTCAATTTTTCATGTGATACAAACAGGTGATACTTTGAAGTACTTAAGTACTAAGAATCTGTGTAATAATCAAATTAAGATTTTCCAACATTGATCAATCAAAATCTATCCAAAAGAAGTAGCAAATAACACTCTTCACTTTTTAAGTAAGCTCAAATGTTATGTATAAGCAAACACAACAAATCTTCCTTTGGACTCTTTAAGTATGTATATTGAGGAAGTCCTATTGCAACAATTCTATGCCATGAATTCTGCTGAATCCATGGCATTAACATGGGCAAGAGCTTACCAGACAATGTGATGAATGGGCAGCAGACCACCCGACATGTACAGCGCAAAAATATAGTATGTGACAGGAATGGAGAGGCACCACTTGTCACTAAATATAAAATGTTGTGTTGTTCACAAAAATTACAACAATCAGCTATGGAGGACATAACCCATTACAATACATTTTTGTAAAACATTGGTGAGTATTTGGAATAACTAGATTCTGTAAAAATAAATTAGCAAAACTAAAGCAATGAAGCAAATAAATTCATCTTGACATTATATGATTCAAACAAGAGCTTTTCAGTACAATCAAGAGGTTTTACATGGTTAAAATGAAGTATATAATGAGATATTATTAGTTTTGAGTAATATAAGTGTTCTGAATATTTCAGTACATGTGTGATGTGTATTCTCCTGCCAACACTGACATATGGATCAAAGACTTGAACATGGAATATAGTACAGCAGTCATGAGAGGTTTCTGTGGAAGTGAGTTATCTGAGAGGAGCATGTGGCGTGACAAGATGAGAGGGTGAGAGCAATGCAAGCAGGTATGAAAGATGTGGCATGGAACCTTGTGCAAATGGAGTGAAATGTGGTGTAGTGGATTGGGTAAAAGAAATACTTTGAGGGGGTTTGGTCATATGGAGAGAAAAACAGTGAAAAGTTTGTAAAGAAAGTGTACGTGAGTTAAATTGATAGTCCTAAGAGGAGAGGATGGCCAGTTGTAAGATGGAAGGATAAGGTGAAGGAGTACATGCACGAAAGAGTTGCTGATAGAGAGGAAGAGAATCGACTAGCAAGGAGGGAGTGTTTGGATAGGGAGAGGTAGAGGCTCTTCTGCCTTGGCTATCCCCTTGAGGGGCGTTCCTGGAGGGAACAAGGCATCAGAGAAGATAGATAGTATGATGGATATGATGAGATAATCATTAGTTTTGAGTAATGTAACAGTTCTCTGAAGATTTGACCACATGTGTGATAGGTTAAAAATTATTATACTTAAAGCAATCATGGCATAATATGAAAAAATTAGGATTACGTATTCAAACCAATCTATAACTCATGAAAATCAAGGTTTTCATTCAGTTAAAACAA
>JAPQNM010000003.1:11676339-11706339 GCA_029783475.1 Metacarcinus magister
AGAAATGGACATTTAAGACTTTCAGTACTACTTCCCTACCAATGGAAATAATTGATGAACATGCCAATACACCAAAATTTATATACATATTACTTAAAATTCCCAAATATGAATTAAGCCTTCAGCACTGCTTGTACTTACAGAAGTCCCTCGCTATACTCTGGACTGTCAAGAGTGATAGGTCGGGACCGGGACGTCTCCAATCTTGGTAGAGATGGAGACACTGATGGGGAAAAACCTTTGTTCTGGGGAAATACTTTGAGGTCTTGAAGTAAAGTGGAATGGTCCTGAGAGGATGAATCTACAGATGTATAGTTTTCGGAACTTAAAGAATCAAGTAAATTAGAAGGATCTCTCGGTGAACTGCTTGGATTAGAAGAATATTCAGACGGTACTGACGAGGGCTCATCCCTGTCAACACGTATCATGATTTTATTAGGATCATCTGAACTGGTCATTAGCTTCAGATCATCATTAGTGGATTTGGAGATTTGAGTTTTTGGGGTCATCGTGTCTGTGTTCCCTGAGTACGGTACAAAAATACGAACAGTGTCAGGTGTCTCTGTGGCCTTGGGGGTTGCTGGCTCAGAAAGCAGTGCTTCCTTGTCCTGCAGAGTCATCTGGCTCACTGAGAGGCAGGAGGGCCGAGGTGTAGATGGGCTGTGTGCAGGGCTGCCCAAATCACCATTATGCACCACCTCACCTTCACTTTGTAATGAGTGTGTGTCACTCTGTACATCACCATTAGTCCGATGAGGTACTGACTGTGAAGGTGAATGACTATTGGAGTGCCTGAACCTCTCTGTGGGTGATCTTGGTGACCGCACTGACTGCACTGAGCGAGTATCTGGAGAGACGAGTGACCGGCCAGACTGAATGGAAGCAGCATCCATGTCCCCACGCCGTGCCAGGGTCACCGAGGACAAGGTGGAAAGGTCAGCGGCAGAAGTGAGGGAGGTGTTGGCCAGGGAAGCTCGGGAGCCTCCCACACCTCCAAGGCTGCTCACTTCATCGATGCTGCACTCCAAGGAATATCTTGAGCCTGAGGTGGAGAACAGAACATATGTTAATATTCAAACAAGTGAAATATATTAAAATATATAGCTGGGCCTAAAAGTTAGTTTCCAAGACTTACATAAGATTATAAATTAACATTTAAACATTTGAAAGGTATAGAGTAGGCTCTCATCTTTAGACGTACTGAACTTATTGCTATTCTTTGTTATTACTTGTCTTTATCAATTTTACTTTTTTTGGTTTATTTGGATGCAGTTTCACTATAAGTGATAATTTGACAAAAATGTATGGTAAGTAGAATAATAGAAATCAAGCAAAAACATACAAATACCAAATTCATTTTCTCCACAAAATGTATTTGATATTTGACAATTTCAGTTTTGTGAGATTTTATCATTTTGAATGGGTGTCCAAAGATAAAAGCCAACAGTAATAATGTTCCTATTCATCATAACTTTATAAGCTAATGCAACATAATACATAACAGGACAATAACCAAATATGAAAACTAGTCTAATTTACAAATACTTTATAATTTCAATCACGTCTTATATTTATGTTATGTGGAGTTTACTTACTTTTGTTCAAGTTTGGTAAGCTAGCTAGTAACCACACAATCTATCAAAACTTTCAAAACTAATTCTAAAGGTAAAAAATACAGCCAAAAATTTACATCACTATTGGTATCTATGATCTAGAATTCTAAGGAAAGGGTTTTTCTCTCTTGTTTTTAATATGAACAGATACACAGGAAGGGAGGCTAAATATGCGTGCAATCCTCAGAAAACAAGTAAAATCCCTCTAAGCAGGATTGCATAGGACTTGTGGACGTTTGGTTCATTTGGAATTCTGGTTGATGGACGTTTTTACAAGCAATACATGAAAATGCAAATCAACACATGCAGTTTCTTTGCCTGAGTCCAAGTAAAGGTGTTCAAATATAAAGGAGTACCTCTATTGACTATCAATGAGAAAATATATGATTTGAGACCTCAGATGATAAGCTTTTACACATCACAATCCTATTAAAGATGAACACGAAATACTCCAAGTCAATTGACTGAGACTGTAGGTCACAAGGTGTGCTGGCTGTATGTAGGAAAAGCACTTCATTGGTTTCAATTCCAGAAGTCTGACACAGAGAGGATTGGCTGTATATGAAAACTTGCTTTGTTATTCACAAAAATATATGCTAACTAGATTAATACAATACTTCACTGATATTACAGCTGCCTTCACTGTAATACAACTAGCAGTGAGTGTAACAAAATAAAAGAAGATTTGAACAAATTTCTTGACAATGTTGAATTTGAACTGAACAAGTAATTAATGTCTACATTTATAACCTTCTAAACCTTAGAATCCATACACAAGACCATGAAAAAAATCATCAGTTATAATCATCTGGCAACACACAAAACGTATTTGAGAGATGTGTTTTAGTATCTTTTTCCAGAGCCATATACCAATGCATATTAAAAAAAAAAAAAAAAAAAAAAAAAAAAAAATACTATGAAACAAAACACTAAAATTCTCATCATGACCATTACCTCTGTGACTTCTGAGCCACCTCTAATACACTATGTTTTATTGTTTGTTTTACTACTATTATTACTACTAGGTTTTGTTTAGAGGTCTATGCCTCACAGCCATGGTGGACCACTGCTGCACCACTGTGGTGCCCAACCACAGCAGTTCCTCCCCAGTAAACAGCTTAAGCATCACGGGCCCGGATGGGGACTCAATCTGTCGACCAAGCAAATGCGAGGCCAGCGCGCTACCACTGTACTAGCCAGGAGGCTTTCATCTTCCTTCCTACAAACTTTCCCCTCCCTCAATATGTGCACATCTGTATTGTTACCAAGCAATCTCACTATATTTGCCTGCATTTTTATAATTTTTATAATTGAAAGTACTACAGTATTATGAAATGTAGATGGTTATAAATTTTCTTGATGTCCTCATGTTCAATGGACCTGTATTTTTTTTAAGTGGTGCACCACATCTTTTTTGTTTAATTGGCTTTGCAAACTAGTGTGCAAAATTTGATTCTGAAAAAATTAAGACATTCATCTTGTGTTGAAAGGGTAACTGGTTTTGGTATCATCCAAAAAACTCTCCCAAAATAAATATTAGACACCTTTCAAGACATACTTTTCCTCCAAAATATCCATATAATTCCCCATGCATTTTGTAAGATGATGGTAGGTAGGTAATTTCAGAGGTTTGACAAGTTAAATTAGTATTTCATACATTGTTACATCAATACTTCTTCGTTGCAAATAGTTTAAATACTTTGACACTCTTTTTAACAGTTAATGTTTCATTTAACTCATATGGAGATAAAATTTATTTACACACCATGTTATATGTATGTATTTATCAAAATATGATTCTGTGATTCATGTCAGTGGTGTGGCAATGAAGCTACTTACACTGAACTGTTTTCCCATTGAAATTAGTAAAGATTTGTATACTCTCCGAAGGGATTTCAAGAACAGTCTTAGCACAGCCTTAAGAATAGTTTTATCGAGACTAAACTGTTTTTGTGCTCAAAAAAGGAGCTGCCCACACAGCTGCTTGACGTGAAGCACTATATTGGACTGTCTTCCATAAACAGAACTGTGGTGTTTTTGTATGCAGATTGATGATGAAGGAAAATGCAGCATCATATGCTATCCAAGGAAGCTCAGAAACAGCCATGGTGATTTAAGCAAATTGCTTTTGAGCTCAGAAACCAAGTCACCCACATGGCTATTCAACACCAAGCCCTAGCTGGGACTGCAAAAACATGCATCTACTTCTAACTGATGCAAAGTAATTCTGTTGTGCTGTATTAACAAAATCAGATGAGTGGTGGAGATAAACTATCGACTGTGACCAATCCTGAAGTATAGTCGTTAAGCATATACACGTTATTGCAGAATAAATAATAAAAATATAGGTATGTACATATATAAAACTAGAAACAAAACTTAAATGTTTCAATTGCCATGGATGGCAGCGAAAATGAAAGTCATGCAGACCCCCTCCCCCATGAGGTATGAAAGCAGCCTTTAAGTAAGGGAGCCATGCAGGACACATACACTAGAGGAACCAGGTAGGAGGGTACACAAGGCAACCTACACACGCGGGAGGCGGGACAACTATCACACCACACTCGGAGCTTTGCAGTCCTTGGGGTTCAGGGGCAAAAGTATTGGGAAAACTTAAATTACCTTTCTTTCCTATGAGTTGCCGAGCAAGGAATGGACACATAAGTTTTCATGTGGATATTGGTTTGTATCAATTGAGAAATCTTTGGTTCAAACAAACAATATTAGACTACAAAAATATCACCAAGATGATTTATCATATATCTATCTATATTTGATACCTGTTCCTAAGAACTCTCACCATAGAAGAGTATCCATTCATTCCTGTCCTTACATTACCTCCTATCATGCTCTAATTTTTCATTCTCCTTTCCCTCCTACCCATCACATACTCTAGCTTCCACCCCATCCAATAACCTCCCACATACACCATACAGTTGCAATACATCCCACATTGCCATCTCATTAATTATATTAGCATTTTTCAACTGCTATCCTGAAAGGGATTTATTTCTTGTGCATACATCCTCCCACCACTACTTATCATTCCTACACACATCACAATCTAGTTACTGTCTGTTTCAGCTCCACCTCACATATTCTAATCTTTCCTCGTTAGATCTTTGACGGACTCAAGATAAACTGCTTTCAATTGCTATGACACTTAAGTGTCAAAAGACAGTTGTTCTAATACAGAGCAATATTTCTAAAGAGGGAGAGGTATGGATACATATTAATTTTTCATTGTAGTATATTGACCATTGGATCATATCAGGTGCAGCGAGGGAGAGAGCATGAGTTAAATATGAAGTGGCAGGGGAAACCTGCAACCCCACCCTCAGCCCCATTTGCATGACTGACCTGAAAAGCAGTGTTTGGGCAGGGTGTACTTCTCTTCTGCTTTAGGGGCCTAGCGGTTAAGTGAGAGGAGTATTCATGTATGTGTGCATGGGTGTGTATGCATACCTTGTCTTGGCTACCCCTTTATAGGGGGAAAACAGCCTGCTATATAGATAGATAGGTATATAGTATATCAACTGCTTATAGTATATTAACTGGCTTGGAACCCATGGCTAAGGTACTGGAGACGTTCTCAGTAGCAGCAAAGGTAAGGTAATGAAAAGCCCAAGGTGATAAAAGTCCATGCAAATTCAGAGCTGAGCAAGCACTGAAGCTTGCTTGCTCCATCGTTGCCCAGTCAAGGACTGCCAACCAACGAGATCTCACTCCAAAACCTATCCAATGCCACCAGACAAAGTTGTTTGCTCTGTAGAGTTTAAAAGTCTTTGTCTTGCCATGATGTTGCCAGATACAAACTTGTTTAGCTCAAGGTTGACATTTTTCAAAAACTTCACTGTGATATTTCAAAACGAATCACTATATCCTATTTCACTGCGATAAGATGTGATGTCCATTTCATGAATGATAGTCTTGCTTTTTACATGACAAGTCCAGGAATTAATCTCCCTTTTTACCTAAACAAATGAAAAATAGGCTTTATGCTACATGTGTGAGAAGTGCAATGCTTGATGGCATTAAAACTATGGTCATTAAAGATAATGTCAAGAGGCCAGTGCATGGTCAGATGGATGTGAACATAAGATGCAGATTAAGGAATGAAAACATCCGTGAAATGATAAGAGTAAGCATTGTGATGGTTTAGCTGTGGAGAGAGTATGAGAATGATTGGGTGAAATATATTAGCAGAGTACAAGTATGTCTAAGACATGGAATGAGGTACTAAGAAAGGCTCTACATTCTAGACAGATGAGTTGTACATTGAGTTGTACATAACCAAACAGCTTGACGAGCTGCCATTTGATGAATGACTGACTCATGTCAACATGGAACTTAACTATTTTTCTTAAGTACAGACATACCATCCTTGCATGAGGGATGAAACTACAATTGTTGAATAGTATTTTCATTATCAATTGATTATGATTTAATTTTCAAGTTGGATTTAAACAAGATTATAAAAATGTTTAATATATAAAAAAGCTGTGTGTGTTTCTAATACTCCAATGCCTTCCTGTAACCTCCATGTCTCCATGCAAAGTCACACATCAGGACTCACTGCTAAGATTTAACCAATAATTTTCTTGGTATTAGAAATTGCCCACTACTTGTGCACTGCAAGCATCTTTGTGTCACAGAAGAAACCAAGAAAATTTGGGCAAAGAATTTCCATCTTATGTGTATTCTCTTGGGTTGATAAATTCTTGAAAGTAGTGAGTATAATCTTGGCAAAGGCTTTCTCAAAGGTCAAGTAAAACTGGCGATGCATGTGTGATTTTGTACACATAGGAAAGTGATGTTTGTAATAAGTAAATAGATGTCGTGCCATTTCAATGAATGACATATTTTGACCTCTAATTAGTTGTTTACATAATATGTCTTTCATTTTAGAATATATTTATGAATGATGAACCTGTGATTAAAAATTTCTTATGGAACTATTTTCCTATAACAAAATGTGCATCGCAGTATAATAAAAAATACAATAAATAAATAAATAAAACAAAAAAATAAAAAATGTATAAGGTGTAAAGAAAGAAGCCGGCACTGACCGCGATCAACAGAGAGGTGAGACCCATTCAGCCCAATGGTCTCTGTCCGCTTCATCAGTTTCTCTGTTATGAGCCGTTCCTCCTCGGTGAATATTCGACGGATCCCAGATTCTTTCTCAATTGTAGGTTCTATAAACATTCCTGAGGAAAATTTTAAATTGCAACATTAATTTAAGTTTTTAGCTTTTCTAATAAATCATTCAATATAGAAGCAGCCTTTTCTACACAATGGTAAGTTAAACAATCCAGGTTATAAACAAACTGGCTGGAACAGAACCCTAGAAATCATTAAAGCTCCTAAAGAAAATTCTTCTATATCAATTCAAAATATAAACAAATTATCTTATCAATTCAATGGCAGTTCTTTTGATTGAGGAATATTAGTACAGGTTCACAATCTTTTATCCAAAATTCCGAAAACCGAACATTTTTCCAGGATGTGATCTGCACATCAAAGTTTGTCAAATGCTGTTCACGGATATTTTGTTTATTTTTTGCTGATTTTTTTTTAACTTTGTAGACTGTGCAAGTCAAAAAGAGCTGCAGATTCCTCTATGGATAACAGTGAAAAGCAGAAGAGGAAGAGTCTGTCATTATCGATAGCACATAAATAAGAGTTATTACAGAAGCTTAATCTTGGTGTATCTGTGTGGCATCTTACTGAAGATTATGGTGTGGGAACTACCACCATATACCACCTAAAGAAACAGAAACATAAGTTGTTGAAGTTTTACAGTGACAGTGATGACCAGAAACTAATGAAAAATAGGAAAACGCTGCATAGTGCAAAAAACAAAGATCTTGACCATGTGCTGTTGGAGTGGGTTCAACAACGAAGAATTGAATGTATGCCACTGACTGGTTTGATGGTAATGAAACAAGCTAGAAAATACCATGAAGAACTAAACATTGAAGGCAAATGTGAATATTGAGAAGGTTGGCTGCAGAAATGTTAAGAAGTGTCATGGTATAAAATATCTGAAATTCTGTGGTGAAAAAGCTTCTGCTGAATATGATGCAGCTGAACGTTACATTGATGAATTTGCCAAGATGGTATCTGATGAAAACCTTAGTCCTGAGCAAATATACAATGCTGATGAAACTGCTCTCTAATGGCTGAGCACTCTACCACTGAGCCACCCTGTCCCATATATTGTATTATCTGAAAAACGTTAAAATCTACGCTAAAAATCTTCCATTCCGAAATCCGAAGTGTCTGGTCCCAAGGTTTTCAGATAAGAGATTGTGAACCTGTACCATCATCGGTAACTTGCGCCCCACATGAAGCAAGGAGAGTTAAGCCTCAAAAAATCATCAATTAATTTAAGGTCAGAAGCACATCCAATCAGTTCCAATGAACCCAAGAATTCAATTCATGAATGAAAAACTGAACTAAAATAGTTCCAGCTCAACGTAGCAGAAAAAGGCCCATTCCAACTTACCAAAGGGTTGTTGGGGCAGCTCTGGGTCTGGGGGAGGACCAGGGTGATCCAGCTTGGCTTTCTTCAGCTCATCCATCACTTTCTCCAAGCTCTCTATGACATAGTCGTCATCATAACCAAAGTTTTTCTCCAGCCTGTTAACATAATTAAGGGGTTAAAAAGCATAGTTAATGAACAACTGGTCAGTGATTACGTGATTATACAAAAAATTTAATTGTACCAATTACATAAGAATGAAGAAATTATTATTACAATAACTGTCGTCCATGTTCAGAATACTGGGTGATGAGTGCAGTTTGCTTTACATCACTTGACAATATGTTGATCTTCAAAGAATGTGGTGCTCGATTTATGCATATCAAGTTAAGTGGTAGTCATATAGTTTAATGCATTCAGTTTACATGAAAAATGTAAAGTAAGGCAGATATGAATTTACAACATGGTTAACTTCTGGCATGCTTGTGCACTATAGCAACAGCTGAGCTGTATGGCATCAAGATGCAGCTCCAATGTTGTTATTTCAGGATATTTCAGTGTGCATATATACAACTGTCAAACATTATTAGTTGATATTCTGCCAATTGCTTACTCACTTTTTCTGGAGGTAGTCTAAGATCTGGTCCATGTCAAGTCGAGCAATGTGGCGGCGGTGCAGCTTGAGGACGGTGTAGGCGAAAGCTAACAGCAAGTGTTCTCCCTCCAACAGAAAAATATCCCATAACCTCAAGGTCAAGGGAAATGGCACCTGTGGGGGAAGAATGCATAAGGTGGTGGTAATGGGTCTAGTCTTACAAATAGTGTACACTTAAATACTGCTTAATACTATCTTAGGTATGTGCTTGGGCTAGATATAGTTTTATTAATCTTTTACCTTACATCTGAATCAGTATGGATGTAGGCACAACCAAAACTCATCCTGGTGAATCAGTAATACTTGTGCATTTCTTCTCAATAAATAACCCATTCACTCTACTGAATAACGTCATTGTGAGGCACAGTTTGTGCCTCACAATGCACAAACACAATACAATTCATCAATATATGATAAATCAACCTTTAGTATCATGAAACTCACCCTGTCAAGGAAACACTGGAAGAACCATTTCAGAGTGTAGAGCCCAGAGTCTATGCAGTTCCTCTCCAAATGTTTTTTCAATTTAGGGAGAAACTTGTCAAGGATTTTATCATGGTGCTGTTGGTACCGCAATAACTTTGGAAACCCAGGTATAAAGAAACCTGGAACACAAAACAGAAATTAAAATGATTTAACATTCTATTATGTTTGATACTGAGTGGAGAACAATAGTGAATGCATGAGTAATGACACAACCTCAATGAACTTTGGAGGAGGTTCCCACGCATCTGGTGTGATATGTTGGATATATGGTGCAGTATCTGTACAAAAATTGACCCTTGCTCACTTCATAACTCATGACACTCTCCCTTCCTACACCTCATATGATCCAAGGGTCACACCAGATGCATGGAGATCTCTTCCACATGTACAATAATCCATCCCTGCTCCACAGATGATCCTCTATCCTTCAACGCTCTTTTCACACCATCTATCCATCCCATTTGTGACCTTCCCCTCACACCTCCCACATTGGATTCTCTTCACCAACTGGTCCTCTTCCATTATTTCCATATGTCCAAACCCCCTCGCCACACTGCTCTTCTCAACTCTCTCTCCAGTTCTCCTTCACTCTCCCTCCTTTCCCATTTGGTTCTTATGCCTTACTCCACACATATTCTTCAGATACCTCATCTTCATTACATATAATCTCTTCTCTGCTACTGCCATACATGTTTCATCCTCATATAGTGCAGCATTATATGGTGCTACTCCTTCATGCAATCATCTCTTTACATTCATTCCCATCGCTCAACAACTAAACACCTTCATTCCTCCTAACACCTTTCCTAAATCATTGATCCTAGACTTCATAAGTACTATAAATGATGCTGCTCTCAAACCTGAAGCAACATGAAGTGGCTGAGGTAAGCCAGTGGGAGAACAGTTAGGTATAACAATACAAAACAGTTCATAGACTTACCATGCATTGCATATTTAGGTGAGGACATCAGGCCTGAGAGAGCCCAGAAAGCATCCTCTTCATTCAGGTACATGAGTAACAATGCAGCAATCTGAGACATTCCTTGGCAATAACCAACTTCTTGATTGTACATGGAGTATGCAACTGCAATGTTAAGAATCAAAGCATGTCTGTTACCTCAATAAATTCTTTTTTTCTTGGCATATCATTCACCTACTAAATAACGAAAGCTAAGACATTATGGTATATTGAGTTCAAGCTTTATTTGTAAGTTAACAATCACATTATTTGTCTTTCTATTCATATTACTGAGATCTATGTAGTTCTTTCCATAGTCCAGATAAGTGACCATGATTGCCACTAATACTTTCCATGCACACTGTCCTTAGTTTAACTCAGTCTTCTATTTCATAACTTTCCATTACATGTTTGCCTTCCATGCTTTTTCAACTGCCATGTCAGTATTATTTTCTAATTTCTCTCATATCAATACTTAAGAAGAGACCTTTAATACATATGTATACACTCCCTTACCTAGAACATGGAAAAGCTGTTGTTGCTTCTCGTCGTATCTCTTCCGGAACATGGTATGGTCCCTGTAAGTCCTATTTACATCCAGATCAATTTGTCGAACATCCGGTGACCACTTGCAGCCAAGCCGCTTCATTTCCTGGTAACCAGAAGTACATCAATCTTAGTTCTTATCACCATAAGTCTTGCATTCACTTACTATCTAGTGACTGCACAATCTAGGAATATCTAATGTGTGTTAAAGTACACATACATTCATGTGTGTGTGTGTTTCTCCCATGACAATGTCCACTGGTTCCTAGACCCTATGCTGCATTTACTTATAAAATTACAACATAGTTTCAACTTTACTCTTACCTCATATTTCCCTTTCTGTTCCTCCTTCATTTGCTCCAAAAAGAGTAACCTTGCCCACACAATTCCCCGGAATCTATCTGGAATGCCTTTGTGAATTCTTTTGAGAAACTTTTCTTTTCCCCAGTACTTATCCCAAGTTTTAATCATCTTAAGCCACTTTGGAATTCTTGACAGCTCAACCTCAAGCCTCTTTTCTTCGTCCTTGGAACGAGTCTGTGGCAGTCTGGTGTCACTGTAAAAAAAAAAAAAAAAAAAAAAAAAAATTGAATTATGTAATTCACTAAGTGTACTAAAGTTTCCATTTACCATAATAATTGCCCTGATTTTCCTTAACTGACGAAATACAATACAAATGTTGCCATGTGGTATTGCTTTTGTATCATATTGCTATGAAAATGTGAATGAATTATAGACAAATAAATTTAAGGAAACCCTCTAGAATACATCCCTATTTTCTACACTCAAAGTCACATCATGCATTTTTACAGTATCAACATGGAACGCATCCCTTGCATATAACAAGGATCTATGTACAAACTAATAAGACCAATGCTAACCAAAATAGATTGATCTCCATATTATTAAAAGAAAATGGGGCTTGCCTTTTTCACAAGATGGCCATAAAAACAACACAATCTACATACTGTATGAATCCATATCGATCTGTTGAGTGGTACACTTCGAACTCGGGGTCCTCCCAGGGGTCTATCACGGCTCCTTCTTCTCGCCCGAGGTTGTAGCGCCCAACTATGTTTGCGCGCTCCTCCCGTGCCCGGATGAGCAGCTCTTCCTCGCTCAATCCTAAAGAGGTTCACTTAGTCAAGAGCATCCTTTAAGACAAGTAAACTACTACCTACATGCATTCAAATATCTCATGCTATGTAAGAATGCTACAATAAGCTTAAACATAAGGCTTAACAATCACCAACATGAACATCCCTGCATACTGTGTACTACTGGGCTTCATTGGGGAGAGTTCACTTGGGAAAGGATTTATGGCGATGACATTTCAAGTGAAAAAGAAGTATTAGAATGAAGTACATCATTCCCATAAGAAATACTGAAAGCATTTTCACAGCTTTAAAAAAATGTTTATGAAAATTATCACATGCACTTAATTAAATGCTGCATGCAGTGAAAAATGCTGTCTAACTGAAGCGACTAATCATGATATACCAATTCCTTTGAAACCAAACTTCAAAAGTATTCTTCTTACTACAAAATTATAATTAAGAAAGCTGAAATCACAGCAGGAAAGTTAAGGATAGTGTCACCTGAGCTCTCAATCTTGCTGTGATGCAACACTAAACAAAACATAATAAACACTGTCACATGTGTGTTGGAATACAACTATAGGACCACCACATTACTAAAAAAAACATCACACAAATAGCTTCATAATTAATCTATGACAAAAATACAGAGGTTGAACTTCATCTGTATACAGCAAAATCTTGATAACTCATGACATATAATCTGCAAGGCACTCAACTCAAAACATATCTTTATGAAAATGAATATGGGTAATGCATCGGTGTCCAGGAATACTGGAAAGAGACCATGTGTGCACCAGCTCTGTTTTCTGCACAGGTTGTCAGTGAAAGCACATGGGCTGAATTTTCTCTTATTTTAGTAGCAAACATTAGTTAGAAGTATATCTTCATCACTAGGATCTTGGAGTAGGAGAGCAGAATAGCATCCTTAACACATAATGACAAGATGATATATTCATGTACAAATTGAATGAGTCCATGAATGACTCTGATGGACGACCAATATTATTTTTCTAAATGTATTAAGAACACCATTTTATGAACCACTCTCCCAGAATATATTTCTATTCAATATTCAATCCACTTCTCTGCTGCCAACCACACCCAGCAATTTTTATCTTAATTTAATGTACAAACCTTCTGATAGATGGTAAGCAACTTTGCAGTTACTACTAATTAGATACTATTTCTAAGAAATAATTTTTTTTTCTTTCCCTCATCCTATTGAACAAGTGTCTTGGAATCAGGATAACCATGAAGTAAGTACTGTGGTGTTCTTCACACCAACGATGGTCATTTATCCAACTCCTGTTGACTGCAATGCAGCTATGGGTACTATTTAGGATTCGTTGCGTTGGGAGACAAATCTATCCAACCAAAGCTTGTTTACACATTTCTATTTATGGAAAAATCCTGTATCCACAAGGAACACATAACCATCCCATTAGTACTATCTCAGCTATCATTGCCCAGGAATGGCTAGCTACTGCAGAAAGGGAAGCAAGGAAGTAGATTTCCTCCAGCAAATAGGTTTTTTTTTCAGCCTTGCAGTCACTAAGGCGGGGACTCTTCCTTACACAATGTGGTTGTTCCTCAGCACCACAAGATGCAAGCATGTATCCATTCTAAGTCCTGCACCATGGCTCTCCCTCTGCACATCTGCACCCCCAAGCACCACAACCACGTGGCCTTGACCCAGCACCACTTTCTGAAACACTACTATACTACATAGTTCCCGTCACTCAAGAATACACATACTGTGAGGAAATCCCTCACATATTAAAATACACTTCCCTACTACTTCCTGCTCCAGTCATAGTCTGCTTTGACCATATTTACACTGTAAACAAAGGTCAGCTGTTCAAGAAAGGGAATCCACTCCATGCACAATCAAGTTGAATTATCAAACCCAGTGCTCATAGTCACCAAAATATGTGTAAAATTATATTTTCATATAGAGAATATCATATATAGAACGTTTTGCTGTAGGAGTCTTTACTACACGAAAGATTAATAATACAAGCAAATTTTTAGGGATATTTTTGCTCCACGAATTTGATCTTACAGGTATCTGTCAATTTAAAATTTATTCCAGATGTGAGAAATCTACAGAATGGCTGTGCCAGGATTCCCACGCTGCTCACTCTCTTCGTGTTGACACAGCAAATCAGGTGTGCTATTACCCTAAGAGTGTACAGTATAATGGCCATCTGTGTTTCAACTAGAGATGTATCGGATGTCTCAATTCAGAGATCCGCAGATATGGATGTGCATGTGGATATGATTCTTACATACTTTTCTGATGAGGATACAGGTGCAGCCAGCACTTTACCCAATACAAATGTCTATCTTATGGAATAAACCCATAATCACTATACTGAGTGTTATACATCATACTTTGCAAGAGACCCATCATGACATGGTAATTAAAAGCATATAACAGAATTACACCCAGTTTTCAAGATAGCTGGAGGAAGGTCAAGCACAACTACCTGTGCCACCACAAATTCCTCACCACCTCACCACTTTGAAAGCAGCATCACAAGCTACAGAACTTCAGCAGAACACAATTCATGCATTCAACCAACCCACACTCCTCTTCGCCTCACAATGTCTAAACAGCCAACACCATTTAATACCACTCAGTTAGATTCATTGGTAACATTACACAACGAATATTCAGTAATGCCTCTCCACATTTCGTTAGGTCCAGTAGGGCTGTTGCTGTCTGTTCTTCCTTTGTACATACAGATGAGCAAATAATAACTGACAATAGAAAAACAAATTTTAACTTAAAGTATGAATAAGTCTATTGGCATGGGCCTTTTGTTGCCTGTGTGTGTGGTACCCATCGAATCTAGGCAGCCCACATGTTTTGCAGTGTTATATATCTTTATGGTGATATTTTAGCCATTGGCGTGCCCTTGACAGATTTCCAAAGGAGTCATTATAACAGATAGATGATAAACAGGTTACTATGGAGAAAAGAAAGAAAGAAAGAATATGAAAGCCTTCAAAAATGGACTGCAACCTGCTGATCACTTCATCAGATAAGGTAATTCGGGTACGCATTCCCTGGTACAGTAGCACTGGCAGGCTGCACCCTTACACATGTTACGGTGGCTTAATAATTAATTACACATAAATGAGTAACCCATGTCATATCATTATAGATTTACACCCAATACTATTGAATTCAAGATTGCTTTATATTAACAAGAGAAAAAATGGTCCCTGGGTTACATTTAATTTAACAGAATTTCAGCATGAATGGACACCCCTTCCCTGAATTAGTGTGTTAAAATGAAGTTTTACTGTACTATTATCTTCACTACTTAATATGAAAAGTAATTGACATAATAATTGAAATAAGTATCCACAACAAAAAATTATCTCTTGACATTGGAGGTACCCAGGGTGCTGTGAAGGAAGTGGTGAAGGGACTAAGCTTTCATGAGTGGCCTTGATTGAATGGAACTGAATGCGTAACATAATTTATGTTAGCCAAAGGTGGTGTGTGCAGGTGCATAGCCTTACATGCAAGGTCTTGGTCTGCCAGTGGTGGAGTGTTTAGTGCACACCCCAGAGAAGTAGGCACAAAGCCCAAGTTATCTTTATGTTTTGTCATAGTACAAGAACAGAAATGTTACAACATTGTAATGAAATTTGAACCTCTCACTTCAACACATTCAATATGAAGCAGTGCAAGCATGGTCTTTCACCAAAGTAATGTAATAAGTAAAAACACAGCTTCTTATAGTTGCAGAGTTGACTGGGGTGAATGTCTGCAGAAAATTTCTGATGGTGAATATTTGCAAGTTTTATGATCATCTTATCCGTTAATGATTCGATAATCATCCAAATCAACTCCATACTGCAATACATAGACAAAAAAAAAAAAAAAAAAAAAAAAATTAAATAAATAAAAATAAAAAAAATCTGATGAATAAAACATTATAGCAATAAATTTTCATCTACCTTCAGAATGTCTACATAGTAAATGTAGATTTTTTTCTTAACAAATGTAAGGTAACATCTGTGGAAACACATGCATCAGGTGACTTTCAAGACCTTTACACAGTTCATATACACAAAGTGGACATTTGGATAGCCAAAAGCACGGAACAAAACACCTGTACATACACAGGGTTTTCCTGAAAGAAAAAGCGAAAAAAAATACATACAGGACAAAATGAGTAAAAAAAATAGAATAAAATTCATAAAGGATATTTAGTTCATAATAAATTGCATTGAAGCAAAAACGATGCACAGAGTAAGAGAACCAAGTTTACCCATGAGAGAACGGGAGTCGGGATTCAACATCTTCCGAATGTCTTGACTTCTGCGAGCTATAGGAGGGAAAAGCTATGAGCCTACATGGACTTTGTACAAAAAGTATGCTTTTCAGAAACAAAATTTGCAAGATTATAACAATTCTGGTTTTCCATTACAGTTCCTAATTTATGTACTGTAGTATGATGTGAAATACTTAAAAATGCATGTAAAAATGCTCAAGTCCTAAATGTGTTTTGGGGTATAAGTCTGAAAATTTGTGAATAGCCAAAACAAAACAGTAAGCACTGCTCATAAGTCAGAGGAGGAGGTGACTTTTTCTGCTGATAAGAATTTTTTTCCTCTTAATCTGTATCATGTTCCTCACATTAGTGCCAATTCAGATAGAAGCAAAGGCACTAAGTAAATGATATCACAAGCCTCCATTTTTCCCTCTTTAATGAGGCAAACTATGTATTTTCTGAAAATATGTTTTGTTTCCCTGCATCAAACCAATTTCGGGAAACACGTACTAGCCTTTTTCTCAGAATAATCCATTCTGTCAAAACTTAACATCTCAAAAGAATTTTCAGTACATACTATGACACAAAAAATAAAACTTTTCAATGGTACATTAATTTTGTTTGACGATAAAATAAATATACATATTGCTTTAATATGGCTTGGGGAACTAATTTCTTTATGGGCAACATAAATCGTTCCAAACAAAATTCTTTAGGCATAATAACAAATGTGCACTGTCCAGGGACTATAAAATATGTATGGAATAAGATAGAAGTATGTACTACAGTTAATGCATTGCTCACCTCCTGCCACTAACTGCATTACAGCCTTACAGTGATGTTGCATGGAGCAAAATCTTTCCTATACCCTGGGTGTTTGTAGATAGTTGGCGAAATAATGGCCACCACAAACTTTTGGCTGGTACAAGAATTGGAGGATGATCAAGTAGTACCTTTGCCATGAGGACTGATGCACAAATAACCTTAATAAATCATGGAAAATTAAATACAATTAAATCTGAAACAATTATATCTCAAAATGTGATGGCTAGAAACAGAATTTTTGCATTTCTTCCTTGATTAAAAATATTTCTTGATGGCTAGAAACAGAATTTTTGCTTTTCTTCCTTGATTCAAAATATTTGTAACACAATAAAATCATTACACAAAATAGGTTTTATCTAACTTGTTCACAGGCTGGTCAAATGTGAAATGTCTCGTGTACTAACTCACAATGTTTGTGTGTAGTTGCTGCCTTGCTTCCTCAGCTGGATATCCTGCTTGTTGATAAATTAAGTAAATGATAATATTTCCCTTAAGTGTATAAGATTCAATGGTGGAAGAAACGGTAAAGACATGGTTCTCTAAATGGAATTCTTTCACTAGGATGTTGATGATCTTCCTAGTTCTTGTTAACCATACCTTTTTAAGTTTCATTTTTCACTTTTTGCCTCATGTGTTTGAGCAACTGCAGAATGAAATCACAAATAAGGAATGTCTCTTCAATAAATATTGACATTTTTTTATTATCTTTAATGAAGTTGTTGTTTCATTGCTATTGTTCAGCATGTGTAATATGTACCTGAAAACACACCAGTGTAAGATTTTTTTACGTATTTTGCCGTACAGTGACTAACGTTCGGGTATGCAAACCTAAGGTCCCAGGTTCAAGTCCCGATATCCGCTGGACATTTTTCTTTGGTATTACCGCCGAGTGGCCAAAGATTACCCAAATTGCTGCCATACACTGTCCTCAAACAGGACTTGCAATGTTATATACATTTGATGCTGTAGCAGCAATAGCCTCTCACGCTTTCAACATCGAGAGAATGTAGAAAATTGAGGCATCACTATAAAAAATCTAAACCTGCGCCATTAATGGGCAGGAAGCCGTCCATCCTAGCTTCCATGAAGCCTATCGGTGCCACAGGTGATGATGTAAAAAGTAAAAATCTGAGTGTATCGCAGCATTTCATCACCTGGAAAGCCATCTTGGAAGCATCCAGTCGGTGACAATATAAACTGAAGACTGACACTGGCAGTTGATGTGCATTAAAGTAAAATCACAGATCTTCCATTTTCATATGAAAACTCATTGATAATTGAGATGTGTTGTATATAGATACTACAAGGCGAGTATAGTATACATGTGTGAAAATGTATACGATGTTAAACAATGGTTTCAGCAGAATTATTTAGAGTAGAAAAAACTATGCTATTAGATGCCTCTTCCCATTCTCATTGCAGTTGAAGCATCATACAGACTAGTGCTGATAAGGATATGTATATCAATCAATCATTGGGGGCATATGCCGAGGGGCGCGTCACGTATGTATAGATCAGTACAAGTACAGCCCCATCACATCCATCATGGGAATCATAAAATTTATAATGACAGTCATCACAGCTCTATGTAAGGTTAGAATGCCAACAAAAATTTCCCCAAAAATTTTCAAACTCAATTACCCATTTGTTTAATGTATTCAATTAAGTTCACTGTACATTATTATCATTGCATACCTTTTCAATCTCATGCCGCTTAATTGATAGATAAATCATCAAAATGCTATTATCATTGTCATCATCAATAGCATTACCATCACCACAAATATAATAATTAATAATAATAATAATGACTAGCATCATACCCATCCATGCATCCAGTGAGCCATCCTCCCCACTCACACCACACTGTACATAAAGTGTCAACCAGCACTAACCAGCATCCATGTTGCTGGCCGTGCATTTGAGTCATCAACTTGAAGAAGGTCCTGCACCCATCACATCAGCACCTGCAACACCACCATATACAAAACTAATTATTCCTGCTAGCATATAATAATGGAAATAATTATAAAAATAGCAATAATAATAATAATAATAATAATAATAATAAGAATAATTATAATAATAATATAATAATAATAATAACAACAACAATAATATAAATAATAATAATAATAATCTATATATCTATCTATATACTTGGCTTAAATCTCCATTAAAGGGCATAGCCAAGACAAGCTATCTTCGTGTTTTGGGGAAACATTATTCTCCCTTCCCCATGTACCTTGTCTCTTTGAACAGAGGAGGGGCTTCCCAAACTTCTCATTCTGCCTGTCTTTGCCTCAGTCTGCAAGTAATCATCTCAGTGGATCAGAGTACCAGCCTTTGGTACTCGGATCCCTACTGCCTTGTCGGTTCTAGTGGATTTTGAGTCCAGTGGTCGGATCCCGCCCACTCTTACCATAGTGAGGTAAATAATGTACATTTTCTCCAGTATTTCTGCATAACAACTGCTCAGACGATATTGATATAAATATGAAGTCCTACATACTATACATAGTGTACTCAACACATCTGTGAAGGTGCTTGCCATTATTTACCTGGTAAAACGTATTTGAAGTTAGGTCGTTATTCACAACATGCACAACACAACACGCTTTCTAGACTTTGACTGTTTATTTTGGTTATACGTCACTATGACGTAGTCCTTTCAGAATTCTTAGCTAATGAGAATTGTTCACGTGGCTTTGTGGCACGTACGAGGTAGATGACAGGCCATATCAGTTCCTTCAGATCCGCCATCATGGAAACTTGTGCTGATACAGAATTACGGATTTTGCTGCAAAGTTCAAGGGAAAAGCAAGTGAGCTATTTGACCTGTGCGTTCGTTACATACTTGTATGACTCCAAGGATTAGCCTAAGAGTGTGGCAAGTCAGCAATACTTAAGCTTTGGTTAAGCTAAGTTTGCTAGAAGAGGGGTGTGTGGGGTCTTACCGCCCATCTATGAGATTATTACGTGATTTAATTATGATTATTACGAGACAGGTTGGGGCGTCTGGGGTAGCTTGTTCCTCCTGCTATGAGGTTATTACGCGAGTTCTGTTTAGGTTAGGTTATGTTAGGTCTGGTGGTGTCTGAGGCGGCTTGTCCCCCAGTTAAGAGGTTATTGCTTGAGTTTAGTTTAGGTTAAGTTAGGTTGGGGGGTGTGGGGGGTTATATAAGCTTTTTATTTGTTGTTACCCAAAAACTAGGTTTCTCACCTTAGATTTTTCCCGAGTGCCATAAATGGCCTATATTTGCTTCCCCCACCCTAAAACCCTCCTTTCCCAAGTGGTCTCCAAGCTTGTTGGATGTAGAAAGAAGAAGATCGGGGACAAGCAGTAGTTATGCAGATTTACCTTTTCTCCATCAAGCGCATGGAAGTTTAGGTTCGGTTACGTTAAGTTAGGTTAAGGCCACCGCATAGTTCTTTGCGGCAAAAAAAGTAGATCTTTTATGCCTTATTTTACACGTAAATTGGTGATATTTTTGTCGGTATTATTTTACATCTTCACCAGAACACTCCAGAGAATTCAGGGTTATATTTTAGCATTACCAGATGCATTTTGAGGTTTTCCATCGCAAATTCTTAGTTTGTGAGATATTTAATGTTTTCTGTGAGACCTCTTTGAAAAGTAAAGTTTAGTTTGGTTTGAACAAGGTTCTGTTATTTGTCAAAGTAGGTTAAGGTTTAGTTAATTTGATAGCTTCTAAATCAACCTAACCTAAGTTAGGTTGATTTAGAAGCTATCAAATGTTCTCTATGACCAAAAGTAGGGAGTTGGACAAGGTGCAGACGCCATTTTATTTCGTAAACAGACGCCATTCAATTCACCCTAATTCATAATGAACATGAATATTGTATGCATTTACTGATCTCCTGGTATATAATGTATATCTGTTTCGGTATTTCTTTACAACTACTGCTCCACCTCTTTATTATAAATATGAAGTCGTACATACTATACATATTGTACTCAACACATCTGTGCAGGTTTCAGGCGCTCACCATTATTTGTCTCGCAAAACGTCTTTGAAGTTATTTTAGGTTTAGGTTAGGTTAGGTTAAGTTATGGTTAGGTTAAGGTCTTAGGTTAGGTTAAGGTCTTAGGTTAGGTTACGGTTAGGTTATTTTTAGGTTACGTTCGGTTCAGTTAGGTTCGGTTATATAAGATTTAAAAATTTTATTACCCACATCCAGAAAAATCTAAGGTTGTAAACCCAAACTTTTGGGTAATAAAATGCAAAAATCTTATATAACCTAACCTAACTGAACCGAACCAAACCTAACCTAACCATAACATAACTGTAACCTAACCTAACAACCTTAACCTAACCATAACTTAACATAACCTAACCAACTTAATATAACATAACTTCAATGACGTTTTGCGAGGTAAATAATGGTGAGCGCCGCCTGAAACCTTCACAGATGTGTTGAGTACACTATGTATAGTATGTACGACTTCATATTTATAATAAAGAGGTGGAGCAGTAGTTGTAATGAAATACCTCTGGTTCAGTAAACCCTTCATGTATAATTTGATGTCCAGTCCTTCAAGTGTGTGCCTTAATATTTGTAGACACATGCCCCATGCACCCAGTTACTGAAAGGCAGCTAAGAATATTAAGGCACTGCAATTACTGTAACTCCAGTGATTTCATATGGTAGCTTAATAGCAGCCTGAAGTGAGAAATGGGTTCCCTATGTTGCATTTATGTTGTAGTAAGGTTAGTTATAGTTAGGTTGGACTAATGTCATGAAGTGTGACCCCATTGTGAGATGGTAAGTGCTCTACCTTCATTAATCTCAACATTTAGTGTGTCGAAGATTTTTAAAAGACAACATTAAAATCCATAAATGTAGTTAACCATCAATCTAACCATAATAAAAGTTAGCAAATGAAAAAACATGAAGCTATTCAAATCATCGTAAAACACGATTTCTGCGAACATTTGGTAATGAAATTTTAATGACACGATCGAGTAACGCTTACATCTCGTACACACACACACACACACACATACACATATACACACACACCAAACCATTTACATTAAACCTATACCACACACACACACACACTATACCATTACAACACCTGCATCAACATCTGGTACTCAAGACACACGGGAAATATCTATGGAAACGCCCACATTGTTGCTTCACTCTCACCACCCTTCCACCACCTCGGAGCCAACACTCTCACACATTTTCACCAGAACCTACAACCTCACACACCCTTACACTCGCTACACGTTGCCATACTCACCCACTTATTGGAGTCTTGGTGGTTTTTCGACCATAGGAGGCCCCGTCAGTCATAAAATCAGCACCATCCATGCCCCATCTCGAGGAGTGTTTGGTCCTCTTGTGTACATGAAGCTGCTGCCCTCTCGTGGCCTCGCAGGGACGATGGTTCTGCTGCCTCACTCACTACCACTCACACTAGCATTCACACTATTCTATTCACTCACTATCACTCACACTCACTCCTTGCAAAACAGGCAAACAAATGCTTATGCTAACCTATACTTCCTCACACTCACTCACATTCACACTCCCTCACACTCACGCCCTCACACTCACACTCACTCCTCACTAAATGCAAACCAGCAAACAGATGATTATGCTAACTAGTATAGTTAATTCCCTGTCACTCTCAGTAAATATCAACTGTTGGTGTAGTTATAGACGAAGGCGTAAGTTGGGTTTTTATTTGCATGTTGATTTATACTAAGTTTAAATGGTGAATGTTGAGCATTGACTAGCTGGCATTCCCTTGAGCTTATTGTCAAGGTATTATCTTATATCTTACATAACTTGTAGATTACTTTCAAAGTATTGCTATGACTGAATTATCACAAACAACAATATAACGATAATGGACCATAGACCATGACAGTTTAGAGTTTATCATATTGAATATATAGAATGTAATCTAATCAATATCACTCTCTCGTTAACCCTAGCAGATATATGGTGGTGTATTAGTTACCTAGCTCGGAGGGGTGATTTGATTTCCCTTCAATCAATACGTAAAGTAACATTGCGTGTATAAAACGCGGCAAGTTCTGGTGTTAACAATCTAATGGTGATCTATAGTAGTGGTGATGATGATGATGATGATGGTGATGATAACGAGAATGACGTGTTAAACATCCATTTATGAAAATAATTGATGATGAAAAGCTGGCTTCTGAGACCTGTGGATGATGATGGTGATGATGATGATGATGATGGTTCACATACGAAATTTGGCAGTTTTATAGTACTACATACCTATGTTAAATGGTGTGGACTTGCATAGCGGAAAAAAACACAGAACTAACAAAAAAAAAAATTTCAAATTGCCTGTCTAATACTTTCAATAAAACTGATTGAAGAGGAGGAGGAGAAAATTAAGGAGAAGGAGGAGGAGAAAATTAAGGAGAAGGAGGAGGAGGAGAAGAAGGGAAAGTATCATTAGTTCTAACTAGTGTTAGATCTGAAGTATAATTCGTGTAACCTTTAAATGCAATGAAATGGACACACGAAAGTAACACACGCACACACACACACACACACACACACACACCACACGCACACACACACACACACACACACGGAGACGGACGTGTCAGAAAATAAATAATATTTGAACAAACACATTCCACCGCGTTTCCGTGATTGCTCAATAATAAGAACACCAATACACTTTCTTAACACCATACAGGAGAATACTCAAATCATGGATGGCATACACTGTAGCTACATATATTACTGCTCTTCTGTTAGCTACATAACCTCCACGTTGAAAAAAATAAGAGACGGGGAAAAAAAAACATGATTCTCACATTGATAAGACGAAGTTATGGATGTATTGTTTTCTATACCTGTCGATAAACCAATATTGATATACAATAACTGGAGCCGTGTTAACCAAGCACGGACATGTGTATGTGTGTGTGTGTGTGTGTGTGTGTTGTGTGTGTGTGTGCGTGCTATGGCAAATGATAACGACAATCTATACGATATGTTGTTGCCTTGTTTCTTTCTCTCTTCCTTCCAATGCTTCCACGAGGACATACATGCGTTGTTCTTTCCTTGCTGAACTATGATACAATAATGGTTGTAGGACAGGTAGGTTTTAAAGATTCGGCAAGGAATGGTCAGTTCAATAAGTCAGTCAGCTCTCTCTCTCTCTCTCTCTCTCTCTCTCTCTCTCTCTCTCTCTCTCTCTCTCTCTCTCTCTCTCTCTCTCTCTCTCTCTCTCTCTCCTCTCTCTCTCTCTCTCTCTCTCTCTCTCTCTCTCCTCTCTCTCTCTCTCTCTCTCTCTCTCTCTCCTCTCTCTCTCTCTCTCTCTCTCTCTCTCTCTCTCTCTCTCTCTCTCTCTCTCCTCTCTCTCTCTCTCTCTCTCTCTCTCTCTCTCTCCTCTCTCTCTCTCTCTCTCTCTCTCTCTCTCTCTCCTCTCTCTCTCTCTCTCTCTCTCTCTCTCTCTCTCTCTCTCTCTCTCTCTCTCTCTCTCTCTCTCTCTCTCTCTCTCTCTCTCTCCTCTCTCTCTCTCTCTCTCTCTCTCTCCTCTCTCTCTCTCTCTCTCTCTCTCTCTCTCTCTCTCTCTCTCTCTCTCTCTCTCTCTCTCTCTCTCTCTCTCTCTCTCTCCTCTCTCTCTCTCTCTCTCTCTCTCTCTCTCTCTCTCTCTCTCTCTCTCTCTCTCTCTCTCTCTCTCTCTCTCTCTCTCTCTCTCTCCTCTCTCTCTCTCTCTCTCTCTCTCTCTCTCTCTCTCTCTCTCTCTCTCTCTCCTCTCTCTCTCTCTCTCTCTCTCTCTCTCTCTCTCTCTCTCTCTCTCTCTCTCTCTCTCTCCTCTCTCTCTCTCTCTCTCTCTCTCTCTCTCTCTCTCTCTCTCTCTCTCTCTCTCTCTCTCTCTCTCTCTCTCTCTCTCTCTCTCTCTCTCTCTCTCTCTCCTCTCTCTCTCTCTCTCTCTCTCTCTCTCTCTCTCTCCTCTCTCTCTCTCTCTCTCTCTCTCTCTCTCTCTCTCTCTCTCTCTCTCTCTCTCTCTCTCTCTCTCTCTCTCTCTCTCTCTCTCTCTCTCTCTCTCTCTCTCTCTCTCTCCTCTCTCTCTCTCTCTCTCTCTCTCTCTCTCTCTCTCTCTCTCTCTCTCTCTCTCTCTCTCTCTCTCTCTCTCTCTCTCTCTCTCTCTCTCTCTCTCTCTCTCTCTCTCTCTCTCTCTCTCTCTCTCTCTCTCTCTCTCTCTCTCTCTCTCTCTCCTCTCTCTCTCTCTCTCTCTCTCTCTCTCTCTCTCTCTCTCTCTCTCTCTCTCTCTCTCTCTCTCTCTCTCTCTCTCTCTCTCTCTCTCTCTCTCTCTCTCTCTCTCTCTCTCTCTCTCTCTCTCTATTATGCGGCATCGTGCTCTTGTCCAACTTATTGATCATACCCTTGACCTCCTTTGGGTGGTGCTGGTGGCTCCTGAAGCACACACACACACACACGTATTACCTAGGGAAGTTACGCTAGGGACGCTTCATCTCGGTCTACAGAAGTAATGTTTATTTATCCATACAGTCTCTGAAGTTAATCCCGCGTGATAATGGTTGTCTGGCTGCAGGATGTGAGGCGCCACACTCTACAAACTTTATTAAATGTGTTTTTTTCTTTCTGTTCTCTTTATCGTTGTGTTAGTTAAAAGTGGATTGTAATGATGTGTAAAATCTTATTCAAAAGACTGCATAACTGATCCGGTGTTAAGTATTTAATATCTTTATACCATGTGTTTTGATTCTATATTATATGGTACAGCAGGAACGAGTACTATAATACAACATTTTCCGTACTACTCCCCCACCTTTACATTGCCTGAACTCACCCAGCCAGCTAGCCAGCCAGCCAGCCGCTCCGAGGTACAACACCCTGCACCTTTAGTTGAAAATAATATTGAAATCACACTTTGCTGCATGGTTACCCTATCTATTCCAATCAGTGTGGCCGTTCACTTTACATTCATGAGACCAAATCACTGAATAGATTGCTCGCATTTGATTTTATTCGATTCATCCCCCGCCCCCCCGCCCCCCGCAGTTCAGCAGGAGGACGTCATCTCGAGCTGTGTGAGTGAGTGAGTGAGGGAGTATGTGTGGGGTGAGCAGGATCCGTACGGGCTGAACTGTGACCCGAAGCTCAAACGGGAATGCCCAACAGCCCCACCGAACAAGGCTAAGGTGAATCTGGCTGCAAGATGAGTATGGCCACGCCTCCTTCCCGTCCCATCCCAGGCTACACATGAGTAAGGTGTAGGCAATGAACAATGAATTAACCACGTAACTACAACAGTGGATAGGTAAACCCGCATAATTGAGTGATTGAGGAAGTGGGTAAGAAAAAGGCCAGGTTATTCGTAACTTTCAAAATGTTTAACAAATAAAAAAGACTCCTAACATTTCCGTACAAAAGGTATGTTAAGAATATTAATCTTAATGTTATATTATGCGTAATATTTCATGAACAATTAACTTTACTGTTCAATGTATATAATGGAAAAATGCATGCGAAACTGGCAGTCATGATATCGTAATATATAATAAAGGAACAGTGTTATTATTAGTTATTGTTTTATGTATATTCACAAGACGAAATTGGATTAATGATCTAAACACACTTACCACCTATCAGTTAGACAATGGTAAACATATCTTATAATGGTTTACAATATAAAATTTGGCGCTTATAGTTTAATTTCTTATCTAATACAAAATCGAGTTATATGTATGTACACAATTCCAGTCTCCATCTTTTGTATATAATAACTAAGTTGGTTGAAAATATAAAACATATAACGACAAAGCAACATAACAATCAGAATTTTACGTGTATGTTTCTTCTTTGGTATGAAAAAGCTGAGAAAATTTACAGGTATAGTTGGTGGGGGGGGGTGGGGGAGAGGGGCACGATAGCATACCACACACCTAAAAAAATGTAGTTAATTCAATTACTCACGTAATGTATTGTTCTATTTTTGTACTTTCGTAAAAACTGTCTCATCGTGAACTGTGTTCCTTTTCACGGGAGAGTCTTAACTACTGACTACCTAACGAGGCTGTCTTGTTTAGTGTTTGGGTAGGAAAGGCGACGAGAAGGGAAGGGAGGGATGTTGATTTGACTACATGGTCCTTTTCCTACTCCCGTGATGTAATAGACTTCCTTTGATAAACATGGGACAGACGTAAAGATTAACTTGATATAACATAGGTAAGTATCGGTTGAGGTGGTGTGCGTGTGAGACATGCAGAAACAATGTCCAATATGCTTTGTGCGTGAAAACTGACCTTTGGGAAAATTTGACTGCGGTGTTTGACTATATTGTCTGTGTGTGTGTGTGTGTGTGTGTGTGTGTGTGTGTGTGTGTGTGTGTGTGTGTGTGTGTGTGTGTGTGTGTATGTGTGTGTGTGTGTGTGTGTATGTGTGTGTGTGTGTGTGTGTGTGTGCAATTCACCATTCACTATGGTCATGATGATCACGCGCTGGACTCGTGATCGCCAGCCATTACTCTTCCATATAAGAGCTTATAACTCATATTGTCCGATCTATGGACAAAGCTGTGACCTTTCACGTACCACACACCCTGTCCACTTGCTCAAGGAGGACAGCAACTGCTTGGTGATGAGTGAAAACTGTACCTTGAGCGAGGCGCAAACCTCGGCCCGCTGAGTGACAGGCCGAGATGTTACCACTGAGCTACCAAGCAATGTGTGTGTGTGTGTGTGTGTGTGTGTGTGTGTGTGTGTGTGTGTGTGTGTATGTGTGTGTGTGTGTAGACATTCGAAAAATCTGAATACAAAGGTAACTTAATAACTTCTTCGATTGTAACTTGTTTGTCTACTTGAGGATGTCTGTCTTTCTTTTTCTTTTCCCTGTTTGAGTATGATTAGAATAGTCATATCGTTCCCTTGTGTTTCCGCAGCAGGTATAACAACATGAGCATGAGCCGTGTGACATCAAGATCGCCTTCTTCCGGCTCACCATCCGTCTCCATACCGCTGCAGTACGCGAGCTCCGTCACTGGAATTATTAGGAACTCGGTTTAGTGAAAGTGATAAGTTTTTTTTTTTTTATCGGGGTTAGAATGGGCAGGTAATGAATGTTGTTGGACTACTACTACTACTACTACTACTACTACTACTACTACTTTTACTACTACTACTACTGCTACTACTACTACTACTACTACTACTACTACGACAGCTACTACTACTACTACTACTACTATACTACTACTACTACTACTACTACTACTACTACTACTACGACTACGACTACTACTACTACTACTACTACTACTACTATTACTACTACTAGAAATTACATGTAGTTTTGTCATCTGTCTAGAGGTTCAAACATTAATAACTACTCTTTCTGATAACATGATAACATTCCTCACAAATACCAACGAGTATGTGAAGGTATAGTGCCGTGCGGGGTTTCTCAAGGTGAGTGAGTGGGTAGAGGTGAGTTGCGCCGCTATACGAAGTCGTGAGTGAAAGTAAGAGTGGGGTGGGGTGGAGCCGAGTCGTGGGCCCATTCACTCTGCCTCTCACCAGGTCAGGAAGTTAAGTTAAGACCATAAAAGAGGGTTTGTGGTATGCTATACGCCCTAATACTGTCTTGCTTGCTTGTTCGCTTCGTTGCCATCTCTTACTTCTTATATTCGTAAAGTGGGAGGCAAATTTAATATAAGGAAAATTCCAGGCAATTTCAACGGTTGTCTTATTTGTTTGTATATGTAGAGACTTACTGAGGTCTTAACTTCGCATACACAGCAACAATTATGGGGAAAAAAGTGGCTGTCATATGCCACTTCAATACTGTCAAGGGGCGACGTAAAAATAAATGAAAGTAGATTGTTTCAGAGGAAGGTAAACGAGTGCAGATACAACTAATAGTTTGATAGTGCTGGAGGGAACAAGAATGAAAAAAGTTGTATTTGGTCAGTGCTAGATGAATGACTTAACGCTTTAAAGTTACAAATTGCCAAGAAAAGAAAAAGGTGAATTCTTTCTTAGGTTAGTCATTACAAGTATGAATTCACGTCTAGGAACGAAACTGAGGAGAGGAAGTATTTGTCGAAGCACATCTCGTAACATGTAGCTTGATGAAATTAAAAGCAGTTGGGGAGAGTGAGTAAGTGCCTGCGTGTGTGCGTGCGTATATCGCCCTTCACTCCAGCCTTAACTGCCGAGAAACCGTATGATAACTAGTCGCAGTAAAGTAATCAGTCTTGCACAATGTTTCTGAACTCAACTGCTACGATGAACGGTGTAAAAAAGGTGGTGATGGGAGATATTTCAAGCGAGGTGCAATACCGTTACTTCCACCTCTACTTATATAAACCTAACCTAGCTTTATAATTAGATACACCTATAAAGATTATATTTAGTAGGTGTAAACACGAGTATTTATCTCTCTTCCGGTATAAGACGGTGTGTTGACTGTTTACTGTTTCTCACCTCGTGCGGACGTTCCTAAGGCAAGGATTCTGTCCAATCACCCTTACGTAGTGCTGCCATCTGTTTGCTCACGTCCCGTCCATTCCTGAAATTACATCACATAAAAGAAAAATTATTTATTCATTCATTCATTCTTTAATCATCATTATCATCATCATCATCACCATCATTATCATCATCATCATCATCATCATCATTTACATCATCATCATCATCATTATAACGTTTTTAGACTAGACACCTCTTCGTTTTTCTTTACTGAGACGAAAAATAGATTAAAATACATACCAGAGAGAGAGAGAGAGAGAGAGAGAGAGAGAGAGAGAGAGAGAGAGAGAGAGAGAGAGAGAGAGATACGAGTCACATGTCCATTAAAACTTTTCAAGCGTGATAAAACATCGGTGTGGGAAGTCAAACACCTCCTGTGAACGGCGCATGATGCAAGCTTCCGTGCCTTGCTTGCGTGTGATCTGTGCAAGGCGTCCCCGTACTCAATACAGAAAGGCGGCAGGTTATATCCCAATGACAAGGAAAAGTATAGGAGAGTCAAAATCCCTTT
>JAPQNM010000003.1:11711339-11736339 GCA_029783475.1 Metacarcinus magister
GTTGTTACCACAATGAATACTATTATAGTCACGTGCATGTCAGTAGAGTGATTGGAAGGCAATCACAACCACAAGTGATTTCACCTTGTGTTGCTCACACACTCAAAAAATAAATATATTACGTTCCAACTCTACAAGGCTCCACTTACCACACGAGGTCTGGAATATATGTAGTGTAAGTACGTATTACTATCTTCAGTCCTGCTTAATAATTACGTAGCCTATGAATATTAAATTTTTCTTCCTAAACCATTTATTTTTATTTACTATAGTGCTTTTGTGCCGATGTATTTGATTTGTTTGGTGCCTGAGAGGTAGCAGCTGAGATACAATATTGGCACGCCTCGAGACCTGATGCTGACTATCACACCTTCCTGACACTCGTGTAGTAGTGTACAATAAGTAGTACAACCCTAATGGGAAGTGTCCTGGTGGCCCGAAATGTCCTTACCTCAACACTTCCACCCTTCCGCTCCCATTCCTGAGCTTAAAGTCTCCTGGACCCAAATCCTTTACCCACCACACCATCCTTTTTACCTGCCACCACCACACGGTCATGAGATAACCAACCAGTACGTGGATCCGTATTCAAACTTCACTTGGACCTTGGTGATCATTATGGTCTGATTGGTAAGGCGTCGATACGCTAAGTGTACTATATCAGTGGTTCGATCCCCGGACACAACCCTCTCATGGATACTAACTCCTTTAGATCAATTTCTCGGAATTTCAAAAACTTAAGACATTATACTAGTCGAGTCCATCGTTAAAGTATATCAAGATGTATAAAGAAGTAGTCAGTGCAACAGGAAGGTGATATATTTGGGCAAAATTAATTATATAATCAAGCATCAATGTGCGGTAGCAAAATAAAGTGTGTGGGAGGAAGGTATGCCATCTGTGCTACTTCTGGAGATCAAGACACAGCTCTTTGTTATTCTTGAGCCGACCTTCTCTTCCCCCTCCACCACGTGGCATGAAAGCAGTTTTACAACGCTTGGCCGAACCTGACTGAATTACGTGCCACGCCTCAAACCTTTGATTGAGGTCCGAGAAATTCATGATTTGCATTTGGGGTCAAATATTTTCTCTATTCTACATACTGGACGTGAGGTTATGTCCTTCTACCTGAACGGAGATGCGCTAGAGGCTTCCTTCCGATGTGGTTGAAGTACTACGTTAAGCAAATAACCTTGAAGTACAAAATTATCTCTGCCAAATCTTTACAAGTTAAAATACTATAGATTGAAAGACATGGTACACCTCAACAAAATAAGATATATATATATATATATATATATATATATATATATATATATATATATATATATATATGTATATATATATATATATATATATATATATATATATATATATATATATATATATATATATACACACACACACAGACACAAACACAAACACAAAAACACCTACACAAACACCTACACAAACCATTGGAACGCTTCTATCCGTAACGCAACCCTAACTAGACCGTATAATATCCGTAACTATGCCGTATCTATCCGCATTTCAAACGTATCTCTGCGTAACAGAACCGCCATCTAACGCAGAGATACATTTGAAATACGGATAGATACGGTATAGTTACGGATATTATACAGTCTAGTTAGGGTTGCGTTACGGATAGAAGCGTTCCAATGGCGGACCTGTTACTGATAGCTGCGTTTTATTTACGAAACTGTTACGGCAAATACGGAACATATACGGAACCATTAAGGAGCCACTACTGTGTGTTAACCCCGTCCCTGTATCTAGCTTAAAAGGTCAAATCATAACAACATTGACACGTTTCCTCAACAGGGTCGCTATATACCGCCTTGGTGCCGCACCAATCCGCCCAACGTATCATACATCGGCGCTGACGGGCGGTTCATTGTGGATTGTTGCGGATCAAATACGTTCAATACGGATCGACTGCGTTCAATTCGGATCGATTACGCACAATACGGATTGATTGCGTATCTCTTGCGGCGCCACTGCGGTTTGATTGCGGATGCTCAGCCGTGGCGGCAGGCTGCGGTTTTTTTTTAACATTTAAAAAAAACCGCAGCCCCTACACGGTTCCCTGCGGACTCTTACTGATAATGGCAGATCATGGCGGATTATGGCGGATGGATGTACGTTTCATTGCGGATAGCTATCTGCAATGAAACGTATTGCTGAACCGCGTATGTGTGATCCCAGCCTAACTCTTGTCTGAGTGTTTTCTCGTCGTTTTCTTTTTTGTGTCTCTAACTTCAAAGCAGTCAAACCAACTTTCTAAAGACACTATCTCTTTATATTTACACAATACTACCAGTCCCTTCTACACACACGCATCAACTGTATTATTCTAAGATTATTTAAGGAACATGGATGTCAGTAATAACCATGTCTCGGAATCTCCAATTGAAGAGGACACCAGAAATGTCTCCATGTCCGACCATCCTCAAGATGTCCACATAACTTTTCCGACTTGATGTTAATTTTTCCAATGTCTTACATTTTGTTTTGTCTGTGAAACATGGTCTTCCCCTTACTCACAGTAGTCCTTGCTCTGTTCCTTTTTTTTTTTCTTCTTCCATTTCGATCCACAGGTGACAGTTATGTTTGTGTTCACAACGGTATTACCAACTATCGTGCCAACGACATTAAATTTATGAAATTTCCCTCATCAAGCTGGAACTTATCGTTAGTCTCAAAAACTGCACCTGTGTTTTGTATTACCTAATGACAATATAATAAATTTTTTTTCTTCTTTATTTAACTTTCAAATTAGAGCTCATCTTAAACCATTCCCCCTTGGCAGAAACTCAACTTTCACCAACAGCTTTCATTGTCATCTTCTACTGACCAGCCTGGTGAATAAGTATTCAGTTCTGCTGCCTTCAATGACATTGAACTATTGGTACAACATTATACCAGTACTCATCACCGTCTTGAAAATGATTGCCATTCCTCACATTAAGAATCATCCAACCTCTTCACTATTTTTCTTAAAACTTTCTTCTTGCTAGAGTTTCTCTGATCATAACCGTATACAATGGCTCTTAAAAGGAACTACAGTTACTACACTTTCTCATCTACATGTAGGGAAGTAGGAGAGCAACACGAAAGCTAACTGGAATTTCTAAATTCTGGCGTGCACTGTGCATTTTTGAGCAGCACACGCACCCACTTACATTCTCACTACACATGTGCACCACTTCAATAAGAAAAAAAAAAATCAACATTATACTAAAGCAAAGTCATCCAGATTCGAACAACCTGCGAGGATGTGATAGAAAATGGTGATACTAGAATAAAGAATACATAGTAATGATGGAAGAATAATAAGGAATCAATAAATAATCAAGAATACAATGAAAATAATTACAAATACTATGACAAACAACAAAATACTACTACTACTACTGCTACTACTGCTACTACTACTACTACTACTACTACTACTACCAATAATAGTAATAATAATAATGATATTAGTAATAATGATAATAGTAATAATAATATTAATAATAATAATAATAATAATAATAATAATAATAATAATAATAATAATAATAATAATAATAATAATTTAGTGTGTTTAAAGCTGCATGCCTACGCAACATATTTGTGCAAACAAATGTGAATGAATGGTGGGTCACAAAACCATGTGCACGGTCCAATCTTATCAGATGGCGAAAGTAGTCTGCCAAAGTAGGGTTAGCTCGCAGTAGAGGCTTGGTGTAGTCTCCTTTTCCATAGGGAAAAAGATCCGGAATTGCCTTGCTGAAGTAACCTGTTGTGAACTGGGAAATTTGCAGCTGATCTTTAGCAGGCCATTCAACATTTGCTTGTTGGTTACCTGCCTTAACAGCAGCCCTGAGCAAAGTCAATAGATTTGTGGTATAGGCAAGTCAACCGTAGATGATGGTTACCTCACCGACTCTTCGTTTATAGGAGAAGCTTCCTCTTGTGGTATGTTGTGTGCAGAGGGGTCAATTTGGGGAACGGATTGTACAGTTGCATCCTGTGGGTAAATTGATGCTTTCTGTGTGCATATCTGAATGTGCCGATAATCTTCGTTGTTTTCTTAAGAAATTGGAGAACAGCAATAAATTTGAGGTAGAAAAGGAAGTAGGAGGTAGGAAATAGGTAGGAGGCAGTAAGGGAGGTAGGAGGTAGGAGGTAAAAAGGGAGGTAGGAGGTAGAGAGGGAGGTAGGAGGTAGGAGGTAGAAAGGGAGGTAGGAGGTAGGTAGGAGGTAGAAAGGGAGGTAGGAGGTAGGAGGTAGAAAGGGAGGTAGGAAGTAGAAAAAGAGGTAGGAAGTAAAAGGAGAGGTAGGAGGTAGAATGGGAGGTAGGAGGTAGAAAGGGAGGTAGGAGGTAGGAGGTAGAAAGAGAGGTAGGAGGTAGAATAGGAGGTAGAAAGGGATATAGGAGGTAGGAGGTAGGTAGGAGGTAGAAAGGGAGGTAAGAGGTAGGTAGGAGGTAGAAAGGGAGGTAAGAGGTAGGTAGGAGGTAGAAAGGGAGGTAGGAGGTAGAAAGGGAGGTAGAAGGTAGGAGTTGGTAGAAGGTAGAAAGGGAGGTAGGAGGTAAGTTAAGGTGTTTCCTGTGCCAGGTAAATATGAATATGTGAGACATGTATTAAGCCAGGTACAGGTTTTTCACAAATAACTTAAAAATTTACATAATAACAATATGTTTTTAATATATAATAACCATCTAAGGGTTGATGCCTACGACCCCTGAAAATTTCATTCCGATCCCTCCAGTGGTCTAAGAGGAGATATAAGACAGACGAACAGACATACAGACACACAGACAAATTTTGGATGGGGTCGTTTCGTAATTTCCAAACTGGTCGCTTCACTCGCAGTTTGAAATAATGATAAAAATAAAAGCGAAACAATAACTCACAACTCTACTGAAAAACTCAAAACAAGCATGTGGCATAACCACGACACCTAACATATTATCTCTATTTGGTACTCATCTAAAATGTTTTCCAAATCCATTAGGTTGGACCCAGAATTAATTTAGTTTTATCAAGTTTCTCTACATGTTATTGTGGTCACTAAAAGTATCTTTCTCTCTCTCTCTCTCTCTCTCTCTCTCTCTCTCTATATATATATATATATATATATATATATATATATATATATATATATATATATATAATTACATAATCCCCCTGAACTAGGTAGCTATAAACCATATAGTTCTGCTACGGTTAACGAGAGAGCGCTACCTCTCACCAAGAATCTACCGTGAATCAGGATAGAACTCACAACCTTTACGCCACGAGCCAAACACTGTACCACAAAGCCACCCCGCCCCCATAACTATTCATCAACTGATGCTACAAGACCATCACTCTTCTTACACAACTAAACTCTGGCTAAGTCTGCCCGAACCTACCTTTCCACAGCGTGCCATGGCGGAGACCACTAGTGTTGCTCTTGCTGGTTCAGTAGCTAATGTTACTGCTACTGCTACCAGGCTCCTCACTTTTATTAGACTTATCCTCTACCCCCTCTACCCCTCCTGCCTCCTCCTATCCGATGCAACCGTTACCCCATCCCGACGCCCTAACGTGATCCCCATGCAGATTAAGATGACTTTCCTCAGCTGAACATCGAACGTTTTCACCAGAGATGATTTTTTTGTTATCGTTCATGGATGGCGAAACTTCATTGATTTGTTTTGTATGTACGGTGTATGTGTATAATTCAGCATGGTTTAGATGATCACGTTCTGGACTTGTGATGTGTGCGTGTATGTATGTGTGTGTGTGTGTGTGTGTGTGTGTGTTACATATCAATATCCTCTATCTTAGTTTTCTTAGGATTCACTGCCCAATAATGATATGCTCTGGTCCCAAGGACAGGCTGCTTTAAAATCCGCAATCATCCAGTTCCATCCGCTTTTCAACATAGCTTTCATCTATAATGAACCATGATCTACGTAGTACTATGCACTGTATGCAGAACGTGGAATGAGAGAATAAAATACAAGTATTCATAATTAACTGAGGGAGGTTAGTAGGTTTCATCATCCGTGCAGAAGTGATGTATGGACTATTGAAATACTAGTCCATACTGACGTTCCTTCGTAAACTCTCAGATATTCCAGGTACCGTGTTACTGTCAGTTGGGGGAGTGAAGTATGCATGTGTCGTACGAGGTGGTGGAGAAAACTGCATATCACACTTAACGATCACTGTGTGGAGGCGAGCGCATCAACTATCTCAAGCTGTTTTCAACAACCTCCAAGAGCAACCAACCACAAACCTTTCCTTCAACACGCCACACATGGGTACACTCATTCAACGAGGATCCACTCATTACCGTTATACGTACCTTCAAGGAAACGTTTGGTTTTCCGCCTCAGCGACTCTCAACATGGTCAATGGGTGAGCATCATCGCAGGCAGGACTGCCGACTGACGGAAATTCGTCTGCAAATCGGAAGCAGACGACGCTCTACGGACAGAACGTCATCGACGGAAAAAAATTCCGTTTCCTCTTAATTTTCTTGTAAATGCTAAAATGAATTACAATACACCTTTTATATGAAAAAATTACTTCGTATGATTTTTCCTTCTCTATTGTAGATATATACAGCTATATATGCTATACTATTATGCTGATAACCAGCACAGATGATGTGTCCTTTTGGTATACGAGGTAACGTTTTCAACGGAAATCACTCCTATGACCACTTCAGCTGCAGCCTTCACTGGATCAAGACTTAATTTAAGATAAGAAATATAAGCTTTACCACTCTCTACTTTAGTATTTGTGATAGTATTTGTCACAAGTAGCCTATATATAATACTTGCAAATTGGAAAGACTTCCATATTTGCAAAAGTTAGTTAAGTCATTGCCCAATATCACATTCCACCTTATGTACATCATTCAAGATTTGTTATGTAGAGAACAATTATGTTGTGATTTGTTGCTTATGGTGTGGTATAGAAAATGAAGGACAAGAGAAAACCAGGAGTTCCTTATATTATCGTTTATCTTATTAAGGATAAAGTTAGCGATATCAAATATTAATCGGTTTATAATAGTATATGGTTCAATAGTATTATTTATATAAATTTTTTTCCCCCCTAATGTTTAGAGAACGGCGGAAACGCAGCTACAGAAAAACGGCAGCCCCGCAGGGAGGCAGGACCAAGTGAAATTCCTGACTGCAGACACAACTGTAGTACCTGTATAAGAAACAACATCAGTCGGAGCATTCAAAACATGAAAACTGTTCCTACCAGCACCACTCTACTGCCCAAGGGTTATAATTTATTATACAGTCTGTATATAACCCTTGGTACTACCGTATCATTCTTCCCACCGAACATGTCCCTCCGTGCGACATTTTCTACTATAAAAAAAAATATACTGTATATACTGTATCATTAATAAACCAAGGCGTAACTGATGACCGACCAGAACAGCCGGAATACCCTAACGAGGGAGCGGAATAATAGTTAAGCATCGGCAGAGTGGTACGAACCAGAGTTGTTGTGAGCCACCACTACGTGCTGGGAGGAGTATAACCTTGATCACCATCCTGATTACATTACTCCTGTACTCTGTAACTTGCACTTGTAATAAGTGTTTCTCTAGACATAAGTAACCTAAGTAATTATGATTACCAATAGGACATTTCCAAGTCTGCAGTATTGGTGGACCGAAACCATATCACGACCACCATCACCATTATTACTGCCAGCACTACTACTACTGCTACTACTACAGGGAAGAGAGTGGCTCTGTGGTACATACAATGCTCGGCTCTTGACTTAATGGTTGCAAATTCGATCTTGGCTCATGGCAGCTTCCTGGTGAGGCACTCGTTAACCCTAGCAGAACTATATACACAATACATAAAAATAAAATAGAAGACTAAATACCAGAAGACCTTTTGGTTTATAACAAGGGTATCTGCTGGACTACATACACTACATACATACGCTTGAAAAACGGCAGGATTTGAACTCGGGATATTGAACTCACCACTTCCGTGCTCTGACCACTCGGTCACCGCCTCTTGTCTGGAATGAACGAGTGGCCTATAACAATGAGTGGAGAAGGTTGGGAGAGGCTAATGATGATGATAATGATAATGATCACTCAGTTCATTCGCCTATTTGATATGAGCAAACACGAAACTAGTGAGAAAACAATAATGAATAACCAAATACAATATAATACTTCGATAAGCAAGGAGCAAAATTAAACACAAATACAGCAGTCCAAATTTACTGAGATTATTCAACTTGAGCTGCACAATGAAATAAAATAAAAAATTGTGTTGAACAAGAAAACATAGGAGGCGAGTTGATGTAGGACTTTATTCCTACTGCCTACTTATAATGCCAATGGAAAACAAATAATCTTATATACATACATAAACAAATAGATAATAACAAACAAGAATATTACCTGGTTGGTGACTGGAATAGCAAATGGCTTACTGCACTTCCATGAGTAATTATGTTTGTTTAGTTTGATATTCATCTACATTGAGCATAATTATGTCACGTGGGAACATTCTGATAGAGCTAAGGATAAAGGACTCAACGCATGTATGTATGTACGTCCTTGACCTTGGTATGTCATGAATAACAATGACCTCAATGTATCCAGAAGAGTGAGTAATGAGGGAGGACGCAACAACACACCGAGGGAAGAATGAGTGATAGACCATGAAGGACAACATAATTTTGTTTGTTTTACGTATGCGTGGGTCATTGAAAACTCTAATGTGCTTGAATATAAAGGTGATGAAATAATCCCCCTAAATAGGTAGCTATAGACCATATAGTTCTGCAAGGTTAATGGGATAGTGCACCAGCTGCCGTGAACCAGATCGAACGCGTAAACTCAAGGTCATGGACAGAACACTAGTGTTCTGGCCTTGAGTTTACGCGTAGGTACAGCTGTAGTACCTATCACAGAGCCCCCCACTCCCATTGAGTATAGCGTGTGCTTGAGAAAGGTGCTCTTGTGTGAATATCGCCATACATACGAAATTCTTAGTGCCAAAAGAAGGGAGGAGGGAAAGGAAATAAAGAACATGTGTGAAGATACAACAGTACAGCACAAAAAAAAGATTGTCCATCATTGTGTCATCATTATAAATCATTATCAATATTTATGATTCCACTGCAGAACAAGGGCTTCCTCTTATTTTCATTCATCTCTAATGGCTGCTCGTCTATTCCAGGTCACCCCAACTAAACTTCTAATCTTGTCTTTTCATCTAGTTATCTGTATGTCCTGCCTTCCTTTGCCATCCCTGGGTTGCCATTCTGTTACTCTAGTTATCCATCTATTATCTGTTTGGCGCATGGCATATCCAGTTCTTTCTTTTAATTGTGGTGAAAATGTCTTTGGTCTATTCCCTAATCAGTGATGTTCTTATTTCTCCAATATATGACAAGCATTCTCTCCATTCCCTTTTAAGCGCTAATTTTTTCGTTCCACACCTTTTATGACTTAAACTGGTTTCCGATCCACTTGTTAAAACTCGTGAAATACACAAATTGTAAGCTTTTCTCTTAAGTGATAGTGGGAGATTACTTTTCATAACATTGTTTTGCTTACCATAAGCTTAACATAATATCTTTATTTTTTCCATGATCTGGACTTGCACTCATTTTCTGTCCAAAGTAGATATATTCCTGAACATTTTCTAGTACTTCATTTTCTACTTTGATTTTATGGTTTGGTATGCAATTGTTGAACATCGCCTTTGTTTTCTTCATATTCATCTCATCTTCATACCTGCTGTTTGGGTTTCTCTACGTAATTGCAAAGCATCTGCTGTAATAGTTCACCTGTAGACTCACTCATGACAACAATATCATCAGCAAATTTAAGACGAATGAAGATGATGACAAATAACTCTAGCCACACGGATTCTCTTATTCATGCAATGTATAGAGTCTGATCCTTTTATAGGCTACGTGAAGATGAAAACAAGTGTCAAATTAGAATCACAAATCATCATCATTCCACACGGGAGATGTTGATGCTTAGTATTACGTGTGTAACTGAATAAATAAATGAATCAATGGATAAACAAATTGAAATAAAAACACGTTCTATGAAACCATGCCAAGATAAACTTTTTGTCTATCATATTTAGCGATTTTTTTTTTTTATTTTTTTTTATATGAAAAAACGAGTGGTCTTTCTTTCTGATGAAGGCCTGGTCGTATCCAGTATTCTCCTTTATTCATACCTCTGAGAATGAGTGTTTTGAATCTAGTAGTGTAGAGGAACAGTGTAAAGTTCTCAAGATATGACAGTGGGAAGTAGAGACAATAATTCTTGACAACCCGCTCATCGATTAAGAATCAACATACACTATAGTTCTTTTCATACTCACTCAAAGAGGATGATGATCAGAGTTCTTTTCATACAAATTTTGTGCATGTGTGTGCTTGTCATTTATTTGTAGCTTCTTAAATCAAGCCATACTGCATATATAAAGATATAATAACTCATGCTGGTTAAACACACTTTATATGGGATCAATAAAATGATTATAGTTTTATTTATACAAATTTTGTACTCAAATACATAGAAAACTATTCTACACACAAGAAGAAACTGTACACTTACATCTACTATACAAAATTATACACTATACAGGGTTAAATGTCTTCATGCATTTCACCTTAAAACAATATGACTGCATTTGAAAGAAATGCTCCCAATCAACTATTAAAAAACTGTCCAGATATATGTCAATCACACTCGATCAGTCTGGCTACTATTGCCTTCATTTCAAAAGTTCTTCAGTTTTTTGTGGTGGGGGCTGCAAGAATACTACCACCAGATTCCTTGTAGATCGTAAAAGGTGACAAAAAGGGGCAGAGAGTGGTTTCTGGGAAGCCTCTCCTCTGTACTCTCCCCTGTGAAAAGACAAGGCACAGAAGGGGATGGGAGAGTAAAGTCTCCCTGAACCCTAAATGCCTTGTCTTGGATACCCCCTTTTAATGGGGATGTAATCCAGGTATATAAATAGATATGTCATTCATAAAACATGGCAATGACACAAAATTCATAATGAACTCCTTGAGTTTTGCTCCCTCTAGTCAACAAGGAAACTTGGACCTGCTGTCACTCCGTTAGATCAAGGTCGAAGCACGTAATCTTACACATTGTCCTGTCGTAACGTCCTCCAAGTAAACATGGACTCCAACACATCCCACAGACAAGACTCCTTTGGATAGTCATTGTCCACTAGGTTAACAAGGTAGTAGTTGTTGGTGATGTGTTTGATAATCTCCTTAGACTTGCTGTTCTCTTGGTACAACTTGCCCCACCGCTCCTCCCAAAGGCCAAACGCTTCATCCTGGGTGGGTGGAAGTGGTTGTAAGTCACTCGGTACCTAATTTATGCACTTCCTTGATATAAGTTTCTACTGTACTTCCTATATGGTGAGACTTGTAGTGAATGGAAGAGATCTATATTTAACCCTAAGATAGAGTTGTATGTTAAGGTTAGGATGGCATATCTATGGTACATATCCCATACATCCGCCATCAAATGAGTGAGCACATGTTTCTGCACACCATCCCATGCCCATTGTATCTCCAGAATTCCTTATTGTACCTTAAAATCTTATGTTAAGCATGAAAAGCTAATTGCATTATTATTCTATTGCAAGCTGATTCCATTATATGTTCGGGGGCTGAGTATCTCTGCAGTACAGTGCTCAGCTCAAAGCCAAAATGCTACGAGTTCAACCCTGGTATTCTCTCATTAACCCTAGAGGAGTTGTATTGTCTTAACTAGCTAGCTCAAGGGATTTTTCAACCTATTAATCCAGTATATGTTGGAGCCTCACTGCATTATTTATTCTGTTAGTTACTGATTCAAGATGTCATGATATTATTGCCTTACATGTGTCTCCCTCCATTGAGATTCATTTGAGAAGCCTCATTGAAAAGATGGTTTATGTTACCATCATTACAATCATCAGAGGCAGGTATTACTGGCCCATTACAATCCTCAACCTTTCCGTTCATCAATGTCAGCCTACCTCAGTGACTTTCTTTAAATCTTATCTTTCTATCTTGTCCTTCATTTGTCTTGGGTCTTGTATCCTTACTGTCATGAAATGTGATTATCATACTTATATTTCTAATTTATCTACCGACTGAGTTGAGTCACTACATCTCCCTACTGTCACACACTCACCTTCCATGCCCTGAAGCTGACGGGATCCACAATTGTGGGCTGAATTATCTCTGTCCCAGGAAATGCACCCCATGTGACAGCAGTTGACCGGTGCTGGTGACAGTTGCTGAAATCTGCTGAGCCCTGTGGACACAGTTGAAAAATGCAGCGATGATAAAAATGATTAAATAATGGTTACATGCTTAATATACATACATAACACAATTAAATCAATAAATTAACTTTTATATGTATATCATATTGTATATCCTACAAACATCAATTGTGATTGTAAACCTTTAAATAGGAGCAGATTGACCTTAATGATTATCCTAGCATATGTATTTTCACACTACGTCCTGTCCTTGTATCTTTCATAATAGTGAATCATTCCCTCACTTTGGGTTGGTTTTGTGGGAAATACTCACACTGCGATTGATGATATGGTAGTTGATGCGAGGGAAGAGAGGTAGAACATTAAGAAGAGCATCAACATTCTCCTTGGAGGTGAAGAACTCGAGGTAAGCCTTCTGGTACACATAACCCCCCGGCATGCCCCACCCCACAACCGGGTCCTCACTGGTAGCTCCATTCACGTTGGGCTGTTGGGGTAATGATTTAGGGTAACAATTATGCAACATATGTGATAATTTGCAAGTTTCACTCATGATAAGATGAAACTTTCCATCTGTTATCTTACATTTTCCTTTTATTTCACTAAGGTGGATCTCATTTCCTCACCTGAGAGTTGATAGTAAGGACTCCTCGTTTGTTAAAAGCTGCAAGTTTTTCTGTCAGCAACGTTGTCTCTGCACTAAGTTCATCGTCATTCCATGGAACCTGAAAGCAAAGCAATCATTCATAATGGTGGTCAAGATGATGTTAAGAGGCTGGAGAGTGCTAAAAAGAGTAGCAAAGTAGATCCTATCATTTCTCATTCTATCTTACTACAGCATTTATTCACAAGTCCTTCTTTTCCAAAACACCTATCCTATTCCTTGACATTGTAATGTACAAGTCATATGTCATAAGCATCATCATCAACAATAATCTCTTTGAGTCCACTGCAGGACATAGGCCTCTCCCAACCTTCTCCACGGTTTTCATAAGACTTCATCTTGGTATCTAGTGTTACTCATGCTACATCGTATATATATATATATATATATATATATATATATATATATATATATATATATATATATATATATATATATATATATATATATATATATATATATATATATACTATATATATATATATATATATATATATACTATATATACTATATATATAATATATATATATATATATATATACATATATATATATATATATATATATATATATATATATATATATATATATATATATATATATATATATATATATACACATATATTTTTATGTCTTGCACCTGTGGCGCCAGTAGGCTTGATGGAAGCTTTAGATAGTTGGCCTCCGCCCATTAATAGCGTAGGTTTAGATTTTTATAGTGACGCCTTGTTTCTTTGTTGAGAGGCTTATGCTGTCCGTGGAAGCTCCTTGATGCATGTAACTTTGTAGTCCCGTCGAGGATAGTGTTATGGCAGCATGTGGGTGATCTTTGGCCACTTGTCGGTTATTCCATAGAAAAGTGGCCAGCACATTGGGGGACTCAAGCTCGGGACTCTGAGCTAGCCACTAGGCCACTGCCTCCCTCCTACTCTTGTACACTTCAAAATTCTTTTCATCAGATTCTGTACCTTCTACTTAATATATCCACAAACAATGGTTAACTCATCTTCCAGTTTTTCTCCCAACCCTACATGATATCTGCCTGTTCCCAAATCCCTGCTGTGAGAAGTGAAAGGTAGGATTGATGGACAGCAGATATAATGTTCAAATACACATAGAATCATACATTATATCTACCTTTACCCAAACTGTACCTTTCACATCTCTCACATCCAATATCTCAAGATCCTTCCATATCCAGGAACTATCCAAAATATACAAGTTAATTCAGTGTGCTTCTATTATTACCTTACTTCATTTAATGCCACAACGGTGCAGTGGTTAGCATCACTGGCAATATTTTGAGCTGGATTTACACTTAGATCAGTTTGAAAACATCTGCTGTAAACGCCAACTTACCTTAGTAACTTTCTCGCCTGTCCTGGGGTTGCATGAGCTTGTGAGGTATGCATGAAACACATCCCACACATCCTGTTCACTCTCCAGACTCTCACCCCACATAGCCAACAGCTGCTCTTTCGAACTCTTGCTCTGTAACAGGAATGATAACACTGTGAAAAACATCTACAATAGCAAAGTGAATGAGACTACCAGCAGTAATAATTCAGTTTCACACAACACCACCATCTGTGATCCTATTTCCTGTGTCCGGCTGACTACTTCCTGTACTCTATATAACAAGAATCCAGACCCAAAGAAATAAAAGAAATTTGCAAATATCAAAATACAAGAAATAGTCTTGATTTTAGAGAATAGATAAAGTTCTGAACATTATAAGAAAAATATGAAAGCAGCATGTATATTTTTTTCTGTAAACCCTGTCAAGACTATAGTCATATCTACTGTAAACATTACAAATCTTCCCAACTGACATTTATGACATATCAAAGCAACATCAAAATAGTTTCCTTACTGCCAGATAGAACAGGTAGTAGTCCTTGAGTTCACCAAAAGCAGGAGACTCAGAGCTGCCCCATCTTCCATTGGGAAACTCATCCCAGTGCTGCGTTCTGTTGATCAAGTAGTGTTGTGTTCAGCATGGAAGCACCAGGAAAGAGCCACAAACACCCACGCATCACACAAAACAAATCACAATATCACAATAAAAGTTCTTAAGTAGATGACAAAAGTAGTATAATTTATGAAGGAATTCTACATCTTAGATGGCAGATACTAGGTACTCATGTTCTATTTTAAAGGAAATCTATCTATGTATGTACCTGGCTTGTATTCTATTTCAAAGGTGGTAGCCAAGACAAGGCATTAAAGGTTCATGGAGACTTTATTCTCCCCTCATCTTCTGCAATCTGTCTTTTCATAGGAAAGAATACAGAGGAGGGCTTCCCAGACCCCTCACACTGTCTCTTTTTGTCGCCTTTTATGAAATGCAAGGAATACAGTGGTAGTATTCTTGCAGCTCCTACCACAGAGCAATAGTGTGATCCACAAACACAATTGCATTCAACTTACATTCAACACCCTAAACCACATTTCCATTCCATTATTACCTAGGTTCAAATCCCGACCATGTATTAATTAAGACAGATGACTTACAGGAAATCAATATAAAAGCTCACCTGAATACATAAGCCTTAGGTCGGGAGGCCCAGAATATTGGGCGGACATCTTCTCCACTCCGTTTGTAGTTAGCAGCCATCCTCCAGGGCAGTGGGCGGCGGGGTGCAGCTGCCCAAAGGCCAAGCTGCTTCAGAATGGCTGTTGTGGCCACCTCTCTGCAAGTGGAATGTCACTATCATCAAGGAGTCCATTAATAGAGATTGGAAAAGAAAATGAATATAAAAAATTAATTATTCAAAGAGAAAGAGAAGAAAAAAAATCCCAATAACAATCTAAGTATTGTAATTATGACATTCACTGTATTCAACAAGTACAGTGGCTGTATCATAACCAATGAGGTTTAACTGAGGTGTGTTTGATAGCTAAAGTCCAGAGACAAAACCATTAAGTACTGGGAAATGTAAACCCTAACAGTAATCAAGTGTACCCCCTAACAAGGGTAGTAGATTAGTTCATCCACATCTTCAAGTGGTGCACACTGTTAGTTTACTTTAAAGATCACAACTAATGAGGAAGGTGCTGCAGAAAACCCACAGTGAAACAAAGTAATTTTACTTTTGATTATCTCGGGTCTCATTTCCCCAGGAAGCACCACTACACCACTGGGCTGCATACAATACATACATGCAATACATTTCTGAAGGTCTCATAAACCTAGTCAGCATTTTCCTGTGAATGTTTTGAAAGACTACATACAGTATTGAAATCCCACCTGTTGAGAGTGTAGACATGGACTCCATGTGCCACATCTGCCTGAAAAAGCTCTCTGATGAGAGTACTGGTCTGATGGATGCCATAGTTCCTGATGGCTTCATCATTGTCCTTGAGTGGAGTCACAACATCTATGATGTCTTGTGGAACATCCAGTTTGGAAAGCCTCACAATGTGCCGCAAAGATTCATAACTCTGGATGGGCATCACGCCAGGAAGGATGGGACACTCGATGCCAATGGCTCGACAGTCTGTCACAAATCTTATGAAAGTTTGAGCTTTGAAAAAGAGCTGAGTGATGATGAAATCAGCACCAGCATCCACCTGAAAGAAATATCATCACATTTACTTTTCCACTCATGTAAAATCAAGACTGGTAGTCAAGATATGATTAAAGCCTTTTCAACCATTGTTAATCTTACCTGACTTTTAACCAAATATTATAAAAACAAAATGTTTTATGATTACTTGTTAAGAGTATAGTCCAGTTTAGGAAAAGTGGCAGCTTGAAAATAGGTGTGATTTGTGTGTGAACTGATACATGATTCACAATATCTTGATTTTACTTCTAAGTGTTGCCTTTCCTGAACCTGTACTTCCCTGTGGTTGTGTTATATGATAGTATGATGCTCCAGCTGCTGCCTTGAAAATTTATTTACATCAACTATTGAGTCTTAAATGTAAAATTGTGACTTATTACCTTGTCACTTCCTTTCACGATACATTAAAACTTTGTTGCCCTATTCTTACTACTTCTCTCTGATGAGTAAATGTAGCTACAAATAATTAATAACCTTTTCTTTGAGGTGAAGAAGGTCTTCCTCATAAGATGTTGCTTCTGGGTGTCCGCTGGGATAGCCAGCTACACACAGCACAAAGTACTGTCCAAACTCTTTCCTGATGTGCCTGATCAGATCTGCAGCGTAGGTGAAACCATCTTCCGGAGCCACCCAGTCATCATGACCATTTGGTGGATCTGCAAAGGAAGATGATACTTACTACAAGGCAAACTTTTTGAATATTTGAACCTATTCACACAGCTTTGATTTCATACACTAATCTTGCTCTTTCAAATTCAGTATAACAGTGAGCTTTGGTAAAATATATACAGACATGCATATGAAGTGTGGCTGCAGAGGAAGGATGAGGTGTCATCAAAGATACAAGAAGAAAAGGAATCAAGCTAAAATGACTGCATGTCATGTGAAAGTGAGTGTGGATGAAAGGGGGATAAGAAGAACATGGAAAATTTCCATATATATATATACACATAAAACATGAAATATACCTTAAGAAATACCACATATGTGAAAATACATGTCTGTATAGTATGTCTGTAAAATATTTTCATTTTAATAATTGGAAACACATAAAATTCTCACCCCCTCTCAATGCCAAAATATTGCGAATACCAACTTCCTTTGCTCGCCGTAGATGGCGGGTGATCTCGGTCTTAGTCATGTTGCAGCAAGTCATGTGCAGCATTGTCTCCAGACCACAATAGTTGAGAGCAGCACCTAAGGAATGAGGAAGAGGAGAGGCTCATTAATGTCCACTTTCTGCTACACTCCCTGTTAGGTATCCACTTTTAAGTTCAGTACAAAAGGTTACACATTACTTGAACTGACCACAACTAAGATACAGAGTCAACATCAAGAAGCTGACAAGCTAGGATTAATATCGGTCAGGACAAGGTATGGATACTGCAGAAAAGCCCAAGGAAAAAATCAATTATACATAAATTAATTAAGGAGTGATATATTCTGATTTCTTTAAACATAAGATAACTCTGCACTGGAAGGTAACATATGGCTAGAAGGAGCAGCCTGTTTTTACTGTAGAACCTTTTTTCAAAACCAAAGTTAATTCTCTTAAGTGCTCTTTGTCATAAACTTAAAATGAATATTCAATAATAAGGTGACTTTATAACGCTGCGTATTATGAGAAAAACTGTTAAACACTGACCGAGATAGAACACAGGTTTCATTTACTGCATCCTGATAATTATGACTGCAGTTATCACTTGTAGCTGGGAGAACAAGGCATACAAAGCCACTTAGCCTATACAACACAGACAAACAGACAGTGGTAATATAAAAGATAAAGTAGCAAACTCTGTTAAGCCTATTTTCTCTTACTGTTGGCTGACAAAGAGTGACAGTAACAATGACAAGGGCACACCTGCTATGGTTAAGGAGGAGGTTTCAGTGTCTCCGCCAGGGTTGCCTGCTGGGTGCCAGGTGACATCACAGAACAATGGGTCACCCTCACGTAACCGGTCAAACCTTTAAAGGAATATATTATGAATTAGTATGTCCATTCCACAATTATCATGTAAATACCATTACCATCATTAACTTTAGGTTCTTGTTATAATTAGTATGAGAGGACCAGACTCATGGGAAGAAATAGAGAAATATACAATAAATTGTAATCTTAATAAAAGATCTTTTGCAAAATATATTTAAAGTAGTATCCACAATCCTCCGTTGCAGGTTGATTAATAAACTTGTGGTGTTTCAAGTATTACAGATCCTTGTCAAGGCTCTTGGCCCACCACAGGATAAATATGAAGGAAGAAGATAGCTTGGAATACCATGTTCTTCAATTTTACTTTTCTTCTACCTTAGATTTTTTTTTACTAAATACATAATTATGTAAATAGCTTCCATAAAAATAGTCCATAACAATAATAAAAGTAATAGTAAGTGAGCTGCTGGTTAAGAATTACATGCTGGTTCCTGTTAGTGTTCCCTCACCTGGCCAGAAGGTTGACCGCACCTCCTTTCGTCCTGGGTGGGAAGAACTCCAGAGAAAAAAACTTGTCCTTGGATTCAATTCTACTCTGAATTTTTTCCTTAAGACTGTGGTAGCCAGATAAGTACTCTGGCTGATAGATGAGGTGACTGTCATCCTCTGGACTTATTCCGCCTGTAATGTATAAGTACAAAAATTCAGTCAAAATGTGTAATAAGAAAATACTATCAACATGTGACTGATAAAATTAAATATAACAAATACTTTAAAAATTGTCTATATTCAGCAGAAAATATTCAAAATACTGTACAAATTTAAACAAGAGATTAGAGAGTATACCTGTATTAGTGTACAGCAAACAGGGTCTCTGCCCAAATGACTTTCAGTTTTAAAGATACACAGGACATCAAGCTTCACTTTGATATCTAAGTTAATGAAACTAATAGTAATCTTGCCCTCTATTCCTATCAGCTTACTTTCATTTTCACATGCAAGATAAGCTTTTAGAGCTATCAAAAACACTTTCACATTTGCTTACTATATTCAAGAAACAGCTAGTACCTCTCTTAACAATTACATGAGTTATATTTGTAGTGAAAGGAATGTATATGCTCTATATTTGTTAATTTCATGAAAGAACACAGGATAGGTGAAACATTTATTCTCAGCATCAAATAATTTCTGATAACCTTTGAATCCTATTTCAAAAAGATTTTCATAAGTGAGTCATATTTTTGTCTTTGCCGAGAAAAAGACCATCTTATTATTAAAGAAGATATAAATGAACAGCATGGAGATTCATGGAAATATACACTTAATTATTAATAATGTACGTTACTGAAGCTACATTTAAAAGACTACACTTAGAAGACCTGGAAAACAATATTATATTTTTGTAACCCTACCTATTGATAAGCCATTCTCCCTTTGTAGCAGAATCTCCTTAAGTATAGGCAGAGCTGTGGAAGGCTCTGCTGGTGAGAAGTGTGGTGATCGCATTGATCGTAGCAGGTCAGCTATCTCCTCCTTCACCATAATGTTAATGCCCCTCTCACACCTGCAAGTGACAATTATTCCAATTATTTCTCTCTCTTATAGTAACCAATACTTTCCATGTACTATCTAATCCCACAGCCTCAAGACTTTAATGACATGGTTGAAGATTAGTGGAAAACATGACAAGAGATAAGTGGTTTATAAAGTAAGAAACAAGATATGGGCACGTCACTAAAACGAATCTTTACCCACTAACTTGACTTATGATTAAAGGATAAAGGAAGACATCTAGGGTTCATAAGGTAAGAAACAAGATATGGACACGTCACTAAAACGAATCTTTAACCACTATCTTGACTTATGATTAAAGGATAAGGGAAGACATCTAGGGTTCATAAGGTAAGAAACGAGATATGGACACGTCACTAAAACTAATCCTCACCCACTTATCTGTCTGAATAATATATGTGGGCAATGTGATGTTTCATGGTATAAAAGTGAGGCTTGATCTGTTATGGATAATTATATTTTAAGAGAATGGAGCATGGTGATAAAATGTGTTGTAAGGTGGATGTGAAATACTAGTGTGAAGGTTGTCCAAACTAGTAAGGAGTTTGGTGCATTAGTGAAGTGATGAGGGTAGGAAGTAGGAACATTGCATTCATTGGTCCATGCAGAGAGAATGAATGAAAGTGTCAGTGTGCCATGTAAATTATTTTGAAGTGTTAAGTAGATAAACACTAACATGTAGGCCAAATGTGGACGTTGGGACACTTTAATATAGTAATTAAAAGTAATAACCAAGCAGTACTTGAGTGGTCACGTAAACAATGATGTTGTTTTTCAAAATTATGATGATAGGCTCTTTTCTCACTGCTGTTAAGATTATTATCATCTGTAATGACACTTTTTAACGATGTCTCCATTCACTGCTGCTAAATTGCTAAATATGTAATGTACATTTAACTATTTTTAGCCTACGTGGCACAGCACTCACAATATACCTATATAATATTTCTAAGTTACACCCATGCATGCCTCTATATTATGCTCGATCCTTTCAGCGTCCCACAAAATTCCTTCCAAAATTATAACATTATACATCCATGACTAACTAATTATCAATGAAGCTCAATGAATTAAGATATTTCATTAACACACTTATAATGACATGTAAAGGCACGGCAACCAAACACTTATAACATAATATTTGTCAACTCTTCAAGAATAATGTTCCAACGACTTTTTTCATGTTATATTAAAAGTATGAGCTGGTGTTATACTACACCGGATCTATACATCACCTTTGAGACATCCTGTGTGTCTAGACCAGAGAACAGTTCACTTGAAGGATGAACACCAATACACATTACAAATTATATATACTCTCCAGCATCAATTAGTGAACCACAAACTAAACTCAAATGTCACTCTCGAGGGTGAAGAAACATTACGTTAAAGCAGAATGAAATACACACACTAATAAGGCCCCGCGGTGTGTAACTAATACCTGCCCTGTGACAGCACGCTTTTCACCACCATATATCCACTCTAGTACACACTATTCCACCACTACATGTATGAAAACTGCATCCACTACCACAGGAGATGAGACAGGTCAGTAGCGACTCACTCTGTACATAGAAGTATAAGCACAGGATTGGATGTGATCACCGAGTCACTGCACCTTCCAGTCAAATATTGCTTGAGTCCCCGATGCTGTCTGTGTCTTGTCTGAAGTGAAGGTGTGAGGCCAGTCTAGTCTACCTGCAGCTATTTATTTACACTTGCACCACCACCACTGGCACTCCTGCCACACCTGCCACACACCGCTTCTCATATCATCTATTATAGGGTTTATTAATTATCTACTACTCCTATACATTGTTTGTCTAGGTTATGATTACCATTACGTCCTACAAATTTCCGTGTGAATAATAGGCTTGTATTGATTGGTAAGGAATGTTAGGAATGGTTGGAGTGAAGTAAATAAATTGACGTGAAGGTAAATTTATAACGTAGTCAATAAATGGAAATATAGTAATTGGTATCTCATGACAGCTGATGTACAAAAAATATTGATATATCGTAAGAAAATTAAGGAAATGTCACTCTTGTCACCTATAAAATGGTTTGTAGTACACAATACAGCGCTGGATGGCAACTTACACGATGTGATTAAAATTCTAGATATGCACAAAAGGGCAATGAATATACAAATCATTAAGAACAGTAATTTTCCACGCACGAGTACACATCATCGTTATCATCCATTGATTTGATGCTCCAATTTTCTACGTATATTAGGGAAGAGTAGTAATAGTAGTAGTAGTAGTAGTTTTATTTTACTACTGACTATATACGTATATATATATATATATATATATATATATATATATATATATATATATATATATATATTCACACAAATCTCAATTAAACTATATGTGGCTCGCCAAAATCAATTATAAGAACATAAGAAATGAGGAGACTGCAAGAGGCCAGTTAATGACCTACACGAGGCAGTTCCTTGCTCCCCACCCTTGGAATAATCCAGTATTTAGCCATCCCACCTGTCATCCCTATCCATACTCTGATCCAACCGTCTTTTAAAGCTATCTATTGACTCAGCACTTACTACGTGTCTACCCAGCCTATTCCAATCGTTCACCACTCTGTTAGTGAACCAATATCTACCTATGTCTGTCCTGAATCTAATTTTTTCTAGCTTGTACCCATTTCCACGTGTCCTATCCTGACTACTAAATTCTAAAACCTGATCAATGTTTCCCTTATTAATTCCCTTTACCCATTTGAAAACCTCAATCAAATCCCCTTTTGCCCTCCTTTTCTCTAGGGAGTGGAGATTAAGACATTTTAACCTATCTTTGTAGGGTAAATTTCTCAGCCCCTGAATCATCTTGGTCATTCTTCATTATACGCTATATCTTTCAGGGCGCAATTTCTGTTATTTTTTCATAGATTCTGAGTGAAAGAATTAAGGAAAACATGACCTTCCTTCCTTCATGGTTCAAAATCAAACCTCTCCATTTATCAACTTTGAAACAATATCAAACAAACTGTAATAATGCCATATCATGATATCTCAATCCGCTGCAACCAAGAATCTTATACAGATAAGATCCTTGGCTGCAACGTTGAAGCTTATATGTCTTTATCTCTATTATGCTTGCTGCTTTTCCTGCTTCCTGCTTGCCCCGTCACCTCACCTCACTGTTTTGATAGTATGATGAAATACTTTACCAATATCTATATCCATCCATTCACTTCACGCTAGACCATAAAATTACAGTAGAAGATAAAGTTAGAAAATACGGTTATAAATATATCAACTTGAAACCGAAAATTAGTGCAATTCCAAATCACACACACACACACACACACACACACACACACACACACACACACACACACAAAAAAAAATCTTAAAAAGAATACGGATGTGTTGCAGTGCTTTTGGTAGACAAATACAATGTTATGAAAAGTAATATCCCTCTATCACTGAAGAGAAAAGTATATAATCAGTGTATTCTACCTGTTCTAACATAGGATCTCAAAACTGAGTCTTACGAAAACAAAAACTTCAAAGTGTCCACAGGGAAGAGGGGAGAATAATAGTTGGCATAACATGAAGAGAGCAAGAAATAGGAAGAGAGCATCGTGGGTTAAGATGCAGACCCAAAATTGAAAACATTTTGACTACGATTAATAGGAAGAAAAATGGACATGGGCAAGACACGTCATGCACCGAACACATGAAGAATGGACAGCAATATAGGGTAACAGAATGGAAACCAAGGGATGGTAGAATAAGACAGGACAGACAGATGATTAGATCGAGAGACTTGCTGGTGTGGCCTTGGAATAAATATCTGTTTAGGTTTGCTCCTATGATTTTGATTACAAATATTCAACGTTTTTATCTTTGATGATAATAATATTCTATATGAATATTTTTTAACGTTCTGATTGAAGCACGCCACAAGACCACTAGTATATTGAAGTGCCATGATGTATAATCAGATAGATTAATCTAATTTTACCTAACCATTAGTCAATCAATCAATCAGCCAATCACTCTTTCATTATACTAAACTGAATTATGTGTTGGAAATCTAATCAATACTGAAGATTGAGGGAAGTTCTAGCAATTAAGAATCCCGTCATACAGTTATTGAAAAATATAAATGACTACAGTTGAGGTCATGTCCGTCATGAAGACCTCATTAGCCTGAAATATCTCAGAAATGCTTATATTACTTCATATGTTATAATTATATTTTAACGAAACTGTGTCACACCATAGTCAGGCTGAACAAACAATAATGCACTTGCCACATTGAAAAAAAATATTGTTAAGTTAGGTTAGGTATCCAATAGGTTAGCTATCCAATAAACCATAATTTCAAGTCGTCTCATTCAATTAACTCTGATACAAATGTAATAAGTTCAAATATCAATCTATTTACACAAGCAAATGGTAACGTTAAAAACAAATCTCGTTGTGCCGAGCGCATAACAGAAGTGATTGTCTCTGGGATGGAGTCATACTTTCCTCACACTTTGTCTAATAGTAAAGCTAAAAAGCTCTAGTTTAACTCTGCATGTTCTCGTGCTGTCAATAATAGAGAGGCGGCTCACAAACGGTACCTTAGCCATCCATCTGCTGAAACTCATGCCCTTTACATTTCTGCTCGTAATCATGCCAAATCTATTCTCCAACTTACTAAAAACTCTTTCATCAATAAAAAAAAAGTCAAAATCTTTCCAATTCTAACTCTTCTCGTGATTTCTTGCATCTAGCCAATAATATCTCAACAATTTTACTTCTTCATCTTTCCCTGCTTTACTTCAACCAGACGGCTCCACAGCTGTCTCTTCTTTCTCTAAAGCTGAACTCTTCGCTCAAACCTTTGCTACCAACTCTACTTTGGATGATATTGGACATATTCCTCCTACTCCTCCATCCTCTGACTACTTCATCCCTAAAATTAAAATTCTTCATTATGA
>JAPQNM010000003.1:11741339-11756339 GCA_029783475.1 Metacarcinus magister
GCTTACACAATGAAATTCTATCAACCTATATACCTGGTTAATATCTACCCTTAAGGTAGGTAGCCGAGACAAGGCGTCTACATAGGGTATGGGGAGAATTTACTCTCCCTTACCCTCTACGAGTCTATGTATGTATGTATGTATGTATGTATATATATATATATATATATATATATATATATATATATATTATATATATTTTATATATATATATATATATATATATATATATATATATATACATATATATATATATATATATATATATATATATATATACATATATATATATATATATATATATATATATATATATATATATATATATATATATTGTTACGACGGGAGATTCTCAGTCTCTGTCGTAATTCATGCACCCAGGCTGTAAGCAGCCTCACATAACCCACCACGGCTCCACTCACGCCGTGGATAGTACCGTGGCTATACACACCCTCCCGATACTACCAACCTAAGGTCTCAAGCCACTAGGTATTAACCGTGCTGCGCCACTCTGGGTCGCACAGGTACCACACTCCTTCACCCTTCTGTTAAACACCAAGATAACACCCCCTCAAGGTGTTCTGGGCCACAAAGCCTAACCACTAGGTTTCACATAGAGGTCGCCACTCCGTCACTACACGGAGAAAATACACACATACACGCACGTCCACTACTGGCCGTTGCACAACAGTTAACACACCGAAGCTCAGATATGCTAGCTGGGAAGGATAAGTAGATACGTTCTCGAGATTACCGTCCCTAACACATGTGAGTAACCTAGGGCGGGGTTATACCCCTGGGGGACATTCCACCCTTAGCGTAGGCATCCACCCACTGTCCAGCCCAGGAATATGAAACTCCCTGAATTCAGTGAGAGCTCTTAGTCTCCCCAGACGACCTAACCACGTCCCAACTTAAATCGTGGAGAGGGGGGAGAAAAGAATAAACACTCACTGAACTCTAAAACACAAATGATAATCCTCTCTGAGGTAAATTGCCTCCTCAGAGTAGCATGTTACAATAGTACAATAATACGAACAATAATACTAGTACTAGTACCCACAATGCTCTCACAATAGCAAACAAAAGTCCTCTCTCCTAAGTCACAATGGGAGGCAGAACTCTAAATTTTCTTACCACAAGACGAGACAATACTTCCTCGGAGACACTAAACGAGGAGTCTATAAAATCCCTAGCTCGTAGAATATCCTTATGGGGATATTAGGAGGGCGAGAGGAATGTAGCCAGATCTCACTGCAAAACAAGGCAGATGTAATTACGTTAAAATGAGATCCCTAACCATGCCTCTCATTTCAGCACCACCTCCTACAATACCTAACAACCTTGTAACTCGAGAGAAAGGCGAGCCACTGGGGAGAGCAAATAAAATAAAGATGAATAAGGAAATCTCTCCTGCTCCCTTTCTGTACGTCTACTCAGCTCGAATCTCTAAGCGTGTTTGCCTGCCCAAGCGACCGTTACACAACCCCCTGGTCGGAGCCGCTGTCCACTTGACAGATGCCAAGTGACATATTATACAAACAATAATCTCGTCATGCCACAAGAAATGGAACATCAAGCCCAGCTCCTTATACCCTGTCAAAACAACATCCCCTCCTGTCTAGAAGGCGGAAATAAACAGTAGTGGGCTTTCCAAGATGTAATAAAGAATGTAATAAAGAAATTATCGTGGAAGAGCAGGGGTGTGGAGGGGGGGGGGTGACAGACAGCTGCGAGGGGGAAACATAAGGGACTCGCGCGCCACACAGAACTCTCGCCGTTGACACAGAAGACAAATGAACAACACTAAATAATATATCGCCCATTATGACAATATATATATATATATATATATATATATATATATATATATATATATATATATATATATATATATATATATATGCATATATATGTATATATATATAAATATAAATATATATATATATATATATATATATATATATATTATATATATATATATATATATATATATATATATATATATATATTATATATATATATATATATATATATATATATATGTATATATAAATATAAATATAAATATATATATATATATATATATATATATATATATATATATAATTCTTTTTTTTCACATATAAATTCATATTCGTGATCTCAGTGTGTTATAATCAATAAAAAAAATGCAATGTGAAACATTTGCACAAAAACCGATACACATGCTTCCTCCTGTACATGTATTACATATATCACAAAATGAATGCGTACATAAAATATTTCATACCAACCCCCCACACCACAATATATAAATAGAATAAACAGATAAATAAATAATGGGAGTATAATCAGAGTGAGTTCTTGGTATTGATCGGAAAAAAAAAATTGGAGTGAAAGTCTATTGAGTTTATACGCTAACTTTCACATATCAATAATGGACTTTAAATCCGTTTCCTTCCTAAAATGGACTAGGTGAAATTAAAAAATTTTTTTTTAACTAACACTGTTTTCTCCCCAGCTACCGAGAATTTTTTGTGAAACGAACTCGTTGATATAAAACTAATCAAGCGATACCGGTTTGACCAAGAAGGGATTTTATTTGTGATTGATTGGTGTGAGATGCCTACACCATATGAGGCGATCTTTTCCGAGCCGAAAGTGGTGACAACTCTTCAATACCTTACCGAGCAGCAGTGCAACAGTAATAACTTGAGCCCATCACAACAAATAATAAGTAGAACAATCAAAGAAAGTGTGTACACTTTCATCCTTTGACATACTTTAAAGGTTCATCAAGTTTCTTTACACCCCAAAGGGAGCTGTGGCAAAAAAGAGGGAATTTGTAGAAGCTGCAGGAATGAATGGTGTAATTGGTGTCAGAGACGGAACTCATGTGCGAACCCAAAGGTCTAACTGCCAAGTAGAATCTCCAATCTGCCACATACAAGGTTAAGTTTGTTAAAAGAAAGTAATAATACCACCTGAAATGAAGGTTTCTAAATCCTAATAGTCTCTATCTATATATATACCAGGCTGTTATCCCCCTAAAGATGGGGTAGCCAAGACAAGACATGCATACACACATACACATACACTCCTCTCACTTAGCCCCCTGGCCCCCATGGGAGAAGGGAAGTACACCCCGACCAAACATAATGCATTAGGTTAGTCAAGCAATGAGGACAAGGGCGGGGGTCGTATCTACAAGTCCTAATAGTAATTAATTTAATTTTCGTGATTTGACATTTCAATTTGTTTTGGTCTAATGAAAGTGAAAATTAGTCTAATATACCTTAGGAATTTCACGACACTCCTCCTTTTATAAAGTTTTTGGAATAAATCTTAAAATTATATTTTATCCTAGTACCACCTCGTGTATCATAATTCTAAAAGGCATACGTATTCCATGTTTACGAGAGTCAGCTTTAATCACCTGATGGCAACTTGCCAAAGCTGCACATTTATGTTCAACTAATTTTAGGTATCTTACCATGACCTAATCCCAAGTCTTCTTTAGTCTGCCTAATGTTGATCAATATTGTTTCCATGAATCAAGCAGAAGAATATGAAATTAAAATACAGGCTTACAGTTTGCGTTTGAATTTATGTCATGTGCTTATTGCCTCTTTTTACAGAAAAAACAATATTTTTGCACATATAGTTATGATAATTGTTCTACTTGTACAACTCAGAATCTGGAGGAAAAGTCCAAAAAGCTGAAAATACTTAAGAAAAGTTATAGTAATGAACGAAATTGAATTATCCATAACAGCATCATTATAAGAATAACTAGAGAATAATAAAAATAGTTCTTCACATGTTAATCAATATTGTGTTCCATATCTTAAATATAAAGAATTTACAAACCTTTCTTGCATTTTTATTTTAGGCTATTCTATCTTTATTCATTATATAATTCAAGTATACATTACAAAAATAGGATGTCTTAATGAAGGTGCAATTTCAAAGACGAGGGTGAGCTGAAGTGAATAGGAGAAAGAGAAAGAGAAAGAAAGAGAGAAAAAAAATCTATACCCGAATCACGTCAGTGCCACGGTACGTGAGATGGGTGGGCAGTGGGTGCCAGCTTGAAGTATCTGGCAGTGTGCTGGCCAGTGGATGTGGTCCCCATCTGCTGTGTTGTGCCGCCAGAGCTGTCAGCTTCAGCTACATTCTCTACAGCCTCACCTCGCATGGTTGAGATGCACCGCCAGATATCCAGGTAGTTTGCTAGTGATAGGGAGGGAGAGAAAGAGAATGATGCTTGCCTTGTCCTAGCTACCCTCTTTTAATGGGGATATGAGTTGAGTATATAGATAAATTTGAGTTTTTTTTAAGCTTTTTATATAGTTTTTGTTTTTTATTACTGTTAATGACTGTAACCACTAATGAAAATATCCTGCCAGTCACTCACCTTTCCAGAGTCGTACACATCCATCATCTCCAGATGAAGCCAAGATAGTGCCTGTTGCATTCCAGCAGACCCGCCAGACAGTGGAATTGTGATCATCAAACTGACCAGCTTGACGTACCTCAAAGGACATCGAACTGCTCTGACTTTGTGCCGAGTCTTGTCTGGAAGAAAATAGAATGCTGGTACACATTCCTACCTTATTGGCAAATTAAGCTTTGCTACTTTTGAATTTGCCAAGTGCAAGAGAGCAGGAATAACATACTAACATATACTGATGATACTTCTGAACCATCATGAAAATCAAGAGTCTCCAATGTCTCATGCATCATCAGATGTTTCTCTATCTTAGCCCATTCCATATATGCTACTTACTTGACAGGCCGCAGTGTCACCACTCTTACATCCTTGGTTGCAATGCCCAACAGGTGGTAGGAACGCCCCAAGTTTGGAGCAAAGGCCAGGTCATGCACAGGGATCAGTCATTGAAACGAGGCTTTCCACACGGTTCCACTTGTGGGTGTTGCTAGAAAACTCATAGATGAACACCTTTGGCCCTGAGGATGTGTTGGGATCATCACTTCCAACAGCAATAAGGGGTGCATGCAGCCTGAGGAGGAGAGGGCCTGTTAAAAGGACTGAATAACAAACTCAATTAATTAATGGAAGTATGGAAGGAAGGAAGGATGAAGAACATGGGTTTAAATGATATTCAGTGATAATTCAAAGGTGAGTGAGACTGAACCAAGTGATGGAGTCATTAATACATGAGTTCAAATATCTTAAATTCCTCACACTGAAGACTCGTAGGACTAGAGACAGAGGGGGGAATAAATGAGATGAATGGTGTAACATCTATTCTTAATTCATCACTTTGAATTTTGGAACAATTAAATGTAAGGTCTAGGGGGTTTGGAAAAAAAAGAAAAAAAGAAATCAAAAGCATTATAGAGAAAAGTAATGTGTCTGCAGAAGAATGCAGCGTGAATTGTAAAGTGATTAAGTGAACGATATTAGTTTTTATTTAATTTGATAAATAAAATACTAAATAAATATATATATATATATATATATATATATATATATATATATATATATATATATATATATATATATATATATATATATATATATATTTATGAATTGGACACAGCTAACTAGGTATACGTATGAAGATAAAAGCAAGAGTTGTGCAAGGGTTTATAAGGGAAAGTTAGATTAGATGATATGCAGTTTGGGTTTAGATCATGGAGAAGGACCACTGATAAAACATTCACTATGCAGCAGATGCTAGAAAAATGTTTAGCAAAGAATTGTATTTAACTTTTGTTGAATTAGGAAAACCCTTGGGTAGGGTACCAAGAGAAATTATTAAATGGCTTATTAGAAAATGTTTTCATATAATTTATTTTCATCCTTTCCTTGGCTTATCTAGTTCATGTCTGAGAATAAGCATCTGAAAATAGTACTGACATCAGGTAAAATTAACTCTAAACAGGAGAATCTTAGTATTTGATGCTGACCGGGAAGGTGAAGGATTCCATGTGATACAGGAGCACTGCAGCTTACAGTTGATTTCATACTGAGGTGACCACTGGTTCAGATTCATCACGTCAGGTGCCTCGTATATCCTCACCTGTACATTCAAGGGAAAAATTTTAGTCTCATAAATATTTCTTATAAATTAAATGCTTCTGTAGTTGAGAAGCCAAGATTTTCTATATAGTGATGCTTGACTGTAAATTATTTTGTTTTCACATAAATAAAACATTAAGGGAAATCATAAATCCTTTTTGACTATTCTCTCAGAAAATTTCCTCTCAGCAGTGACTACAAATCACAGTTTTTTGGTTCCTTTCACATCACTAAAAACTTACCACTCCACCGGCTGAACAGGTGGCAAGCTGCAAGCCTTGAATCTTAGGAGCAAATTTAATGTCTGTTACTGATGTGCGTGAGTCAACCAGACCTGCACGCTTGATCCAGGTGCTGTGACTACCACGTCCAGAGTCACTCACTGTGAATGGAAAAACAAAGATGACCTGAATCCCTCTGTGATGTTAGGAGTAAGTAATCATCATGCATGATCAGTCAATGCTCACATAACTGCGAATTTTGGACATAGAAGAACAATAAATTGGTAAAAATAAATTCATAGCATAACAAAATTTGCATTGCAAATGGGAAGGTTTTGGTGTACATACAGATGGTGTTCTTGTAAATGTCACACCTCACGAATCAGAATACAAGAAACTAAGGAAGCAGCTATTGATCCCATTACCAAAATTCCAGCTTTATTGTCACCACCTACCACTCTCCTCCCAAATTGCTGCCGTGCGGTCAAACGAACAGGTGGCAATGATCTGGCCAAACTCTGGGTGGGCCCAGGTCACCTTCCATACGGAACCACAGTGAGTCTTCCATGAGGAAGTGCAGACCCATTCTCCATTCTCATTAAGGTCCCAAATCTGAAGAAAAAAAAATTTGTAGGAACTTTGAAAAAAATGTGGTAAACTCTGACAATAGTAGAATAATTTGCCCTAGTCACCTTTGGTCTCTTACCAGACACATAAATTGCTCCCAGAGATGCTGTATATTAGCAGATGTAGTATAGCTCCCATGGGAGGCAGGGAAAAAGGAAGAGGAAGGTAAAGGTAAGAAAGGAAAGAGAAAATACTGAAAATGGAGAAAGGAGGAATGAATAGAAACAAGGTGTGTGAGTGTGTGTGTGTGTATGTATGTATATATGTGTGTATATATATATATATATATATATATATATATATATATATATATATGTATATATATATATATATATATATAAACCAAACCTAACTATAACCCTAACGTAACCTAAAATATTATGTAATTCAGCGGCATAACTATTTAAGGTGATCTGAACAAGTTTCTGAGGGCTGAATTTGCAGTGCATTATAAAGGTAAGGAGATATCGAATGGTTAAGGAAACGATTATTTACCCAAACCGAATTAAACCTAATCTATTGGGTCGTCACAAATTTTTACCTAGTTTAGGTTTGGTTTGGTTAGGTTAGGTTTAATTCGATTTGCTTAGGTTAGGTTAGGTTTAATTAGGTTTGCTTGGGTTAGGTTAGTTTAATTAGGTTTGCTTAGGTTAGGTTAGATTTAATTAGGTTTGCTTAGGATTACTTAAAGCAACTTTTCTCTAATTGATTTTGATGGTTTTGAATTAATCTGATTTTTTTTGTGGCAGTTTTTACCTTGGGGAGAAAAAAAAATTGCACGGCATAACAAACATCAGATTAATTCAAAACGCATCAAAATCTATCAGAAAAAAATTGCTTTGTCCAAAAATCAGACTGAGTCGTCTTCCGAATCTTTACCACCGAGCACTTTGAGGATACGGCTGCCGTACCTGTAAGCTGTGCCTGTATAAAAATACCAAATCAATTAGAGTAACGGGTATTTATTAAGAAGTACGCCAATCTCACAGCGGCAGTTTCTACATCTCTCATAGGATAGAGCTTGTCATTCTGAACATTATGAATCTCATATATATGCGTCGGTTAGGTTAGGTTAGTTAAGGTATTTTAAGTGGACGAAACTATTTTTTTCTTGTATATTTTGATGTTTTGTTTTAATCTTTTATCTGTTTTTGTCGTAAATCATTACTTGCCATGGGGTTGGGGGGGGGGGCGGGGGGATAAACAAATCCTAATGATTTGCGACGGGAACAACTACCAAATTCATTCAAAACACTTCAAAATCTACCAGTAATAAAGTTTCGTCCAGCAGTGAGACTAGTGTACTTCTTAATATTTACAATGTCACGTACCTTGACACTCTGGTCACTGGAACACGTGGCCATCCGTCGACCATAAAAGTCAAAGGCCACATCGTGAATCAGATCCTTGTGTTCAGCGTTGAGACTCTTTGCCACAAACATTGCTGCCTTGCCTCGCCGAAATACACTCCTCTCGCTGCTAGTATAAAGCCTTCCTCTCTTATAGGATTGTTTCTATGCCTTAACTCCTCTTCTTGCTCAGTTGTTCAGTTACACATCACTTTTCCTATGATTGGTGGTGAGTTAAACCAGAGAAAGGTGTGTATACATGTATGCAAACAGATGCACGTTGTTGTTGAACTTGTTGTCGGAGGTAAACAAACAACGTAATCAGCTGTTCCGTTGTGATTGCAGATTATATAATATATATTGTCTTGTAACGATGGCAATACTTATATTTGTTACTTCATCTATCTTGTTTAATAATTGTATAGTCCGTCCTTTATATATCATACATCTTGGTTTTATAACTCAAATAACACACTCAAAGAAAGTGGTCTGTATGATGTTACAGCTAACTTTGTATTGATGTAACTACCATTTCCCTTGTTGAGTCTTAATAACGTAAGTTCCTGTGAAGAAGAAAAATTGCAGCTGATACACGACATTCCTTCTAATAAGTACTATAATACTATTCAACTGCTACATAAGAACACAAGAAATGAGGAGACTGCAAGAGGCCAGTTGATGACCTACACGAGGCAGTTCCTTGTCTCCCACCCTTGAAATAATCCAATATTTAGCCATCCCACCTGTCATCCCTATCCATACTCATCTCTTCTGTCTTGTCAGTCCCAGCAACAACGCGCGTTAGTTATTCCTTAAAAAACTTACAATACTAACAGTAATCCCCGTGATAATGGTAAGGATAGCTGTACTGGGAACATTAGAGGCGGGGGGATCAGGAGGAGGAGGTATGGAAGTAAGGGCAGTATGTGGGCAGGAGGGATCTTGGAGAGAGGAATCATATAACAGGAAATCACGAGAATCCAGGAAGTAAAGGATAGTCAAGAAGGGATTTTTTGGTAGATGTAGCTGAAAGGGTGGAAGGGAAAGAAGGGGAAAAGAGTGAGGGGAAGATGGGGTAGGTTTTGTAGTAGGGGGTGGGGGTATGGGAGTGGGAGGAATGTCACGAGGTAGAAATATAGCTGGTGTTATCAGAAATTGAATGTGATAAGGTAAAGGATGGGAAAGGAAGTGAGGCATCAATGAAAGGTTTTATTATAAATGTCAGATATCTCATTAGGGAGTAAAAGTTTTCTCGGTAGGTGACTGTAGGGAAGAAGTTTGATTGATTAAGGATGAAGTAAGATCAGTAGATGGTTTTGGAAAGGAAGCACAGGAACGACACTTGATTGGTGTAAGATACGGATACCGGGGAACAAGGTTTGAAATTGAAGTAGAGGTTGTGGTGTCAGTTTAGTAAAGAAAAAATATTAGTTACTGGCACTAAAAGAACTACAGAAGTGGTGAGAGAAGTGGAAGGTGAAGCAAGAGATGGGGATGAAGAGAGGGTAATAGTGGTAGAGATAATTGTGCTAGATAAAGGAACAAGGAGTGGGAGAGGAAGAGATATGTATGGAGGAAGAAGGATATGGGATGTAATCAAGGATCTTATCCTTGGATGTAATAGAGGGAAAGGTAGTGCTAGAGTAGCTAGACGTAGTCCAAGTGGTGTTGGTGGAGATGCAATGAGAGAGGAACCTGAGACGGGTTTCTTGTCTAGCTTCTGAGTGTTTGGCCATATTTGAAGCAGAGGGCAGCAACATCCGATTCAAATTTGTAGACGGGACAGCCTCGGAAGAAGACCATGTTCTTGAGTGCAATTTGCACAAATACGTTTAGTTGAAGGGCAGCTTGTACGGGGATGGCCAGATGAAGCACAGAAAGGGCAATGTGCAATAGATTTACAGATTTACAGTATTTTGCTGGATGTCTGAATCTCCAGTAGTTTTGGCACTGACAGGAGGCCCTGAGAGAGGAATGTAAAGTTTTGCCTTACAGAAGGTCCCACCTATACATGCACTGCCTTTGAATGTAATTTTAGCAATATTTGCTGGGTACTTGCAGCAACCACAAGGGTTAACAGTAAAACAGGACACATGAGCAATATCATGCTTGTCTGCAATCAGTTCAGAGGTCAGAATATATTGTCGGGCCAACTGACACCCACTGGGAAGATTTCATGGGGTATGAGAACGGTACCAGTATGAGTGTTCAGTTGGGTATCAGAGGACACTGGGAAAGGTTTCCCATTAAGGTCTTTGAGAGTGAGCAATGTTTCAGCTTGGGATTCTGAATCAACAATGACTAGATGAGATCTGTCAAGTTGTGTGAGGAAAGTTATCCTTCCCACTTGTTTTGGATGCATTATTGAAACTATAAAGTGTTTTCTAAGTATGGAACATGAGCAGGAATATAGAAGTATTTTTTCTATCGGCGAGGACCAAAGAGGCTGGATAAAGGAAGGTGATTAGTGGTAATAGATGGGCATGGGCGAGGGTGACAGGAGGAGACAGTCTGGGTTATAGAAGAGGGAGAGGTCAGAGTAGAGGGTTGGTGAGAAGTTTTACTTTTTTTGGGGGTATATATGGTTGTAAAGTGGTTATAATAGAGAAAGATATGGATATAGAAGGAGGGGTTGGTACAAGTAGGTACAAGAGGGAGTTGACAGGTGGGCGGTTACGGGAGTTTTCGGAGCTGAGGCCGGAGTGAAGTCCGAAGCAACACTGCATCAAACCACAATCTCTGGTCCCAAAGCCCCTCCACAATGGCAATGGGATTGTAAACGGAGCGGACAACAGCACTCAACCAGAGCTTTTTAGGTTCTTGGGGATCCCTGGCACTACTAGACTACCATCAGTATGACAGGCATTGCTTGAATGGCCATATGCCCTTACTGATGCCAACCCACTCCATGCTTTATGTGTGTGTGGGGGGGGGGGGAGATGGCTACAATATTAGTCACAATGGTAATTTTTCACTTTTCTTTTCTGCCTTAATAGCCCATCATATTATTACTTTGAAAAATGAATTCCCCTTCACCATACCTCATAATTCTTCACTTCCTATGACCTATAATTGAGATTCCTTAGTGCCATGTATTCCCTATTGCTTCGTGCTGACATTCATCAATTTAATAAATTTATTACATACCTGACACATTTAGGTGTAACTCTACTCATGTACTAATGCCTCTCCTCATGTGGCAAAGGAAGACTGCACACTGTTGAGGAGATTGATATTGGAACCTTAACAACTGGTTTTATTTACAAATACATAATGCAGTTTACTGCAAAGTACCACATAGTTTTCCAGTCTAACACTGTGTCCCACATGAACTTAGCAGTACAATGGCACGACAGATGCCAGTCTGTGATATATGTATGTGCTCCTTGTTTTCAGAACAGTATCTTGAGTAGATGCTACACATCACATCAATTATGCCCCCCTTTTTTCAATGATTTTGAGTTTGAAATGTGGCAAACTTGTATCATGTGTCAGAAGACAGCATGTGGGTCATGGAGATGAATATAGAGCCATAACAATTGGTTTTATTTACAAATATTCAGTGTATGTGCAAAGTACCACAGTTACCTAATATGACTCTAGCGTTGTCTCTCAGAAGCTGAGTTAAAGGGTGTAATCGAAGCCAAAATTAAGTCTGGTTGGTCTAAGATCTGCAAACAATATTTTGGGTAGAACTGTACATTGTCCCATTCCCCCAGTTATTCAATGTTCTTCATGAAGTGTTCGTTATGAAATTTTATGTGGTACTCCCGTATATAATAAAAATCCAATGGTGGTCAACTAAAGTAAAAAAATAAAACACATTAATTCACTTATATGTCAGTATTATACATAAGTTCAATAAGTTTTAGTTATTAGAAGTAGTACTAGGTAATGAGTCAACATGAGACAAATATTTCATGAGTTCACCTGTCCTCCATTTGCAAATGCAATTATTTTACATTAGCTTATATTAAAATAGCATACACTAATACTGCTACATCTATATGTACTTAAATAATTCTTCTACAATACATTGCACTTATGTTTCAAATTGTCATTGAAAACCAATATTTACACAAACAGAACAGGTGAATTCCCCAACCTACAACCATGTTAGCCCAACAACAATCTTCATGGCTTCAAGAAAACCTGATGTGCTCTATCCAGCTTTGTAAATATATTCACCAAATTGTGTTATATGTTATTGGTATCTGAAGACTTTTTAACTCATTAATAACTCTGAAATGTCACAAATTAAGAACAAATACATTCAGCACCTCCATGGCAGATTTCTTTAAAGACGTACAAGGATATAAATCCACATGCAGCTCAAGATTATAAAACCAACAAAAAATTAAATTAATACTGAATTTTAATACCTAAACACATATACACATAAATGCAATTACTGATTTTATATCATAATAAATCATAGTAATTGAACAGATTCCAAAACATGACTCAACTTGGCTCATAAACAGAAAAACATAATTTTGTATTCCCATCAAGGTTTTCTGGGAGGTCATGAAGCAGCTGGGGAGAGCCTGACAAACAGCCAGCTGTAATTGAGCATCCCATAAGGTTTTGCCAACACAGTTAAGGTTAACTGAAAATGTATCATACGTATAAACAAAATAATGCAAAACTGAATTACAATAAAGATCTTTTAATATGAACTGTGAATCTCACAATGCCACACCAGCCTAAGGCACAGTGTTTATAGAATATAAAATGCTAACTTAATGAAAAACTTTATAAAGAGCATTTATATATTATATAAACAAGCATCTTAAGATGGTACCATAAAAAAATAATGTCCATATACGCTGGTCACTCATAAATTTTAGTTGGGTTCTAAGAAAAATCTTTGGCAAATTTCAGAATGAAGCTTTCCATGAAGGAAGGGTTAGATCTAGGGGCCTGCACATATTACCACTGAAATGCAAATGGTTGTTTATTTCAGTAATTAATATTATCTTTCCTTATTAAATATTCATTAAAAAATATTTCATATTTTTCAAGTCAAAATCTTGTAAAACCCAATTTGTCTAGATTTCTTACCTATAATTTAGGTAATACAAACATAAACTGTGTGTGTGTGTGTGTGTGTGTGTGTGTGGGTGTGTGTGTGTGTGTGTGTGTGTGTGTGTGTGTGTGTGTGTGTGTGTGTGCAGAATGTGAGTGAGTTAATGCAAATAAAGTACGTACCAGACACCAAAGGCCATATGGCGCTATGTTAAGCTTAAGTACAGACAGACGGCAGAGAAAAGTGTGCGGATGGAAAGAACAGTTAGTTATAGTGAAATGATTAGATCAAATGGAGGATGTGGGTTTGTCAAAATATGGCAAAACAAGAGTCATAATGGGATTTAAAGCCATTGGTAAAAATAGGAGTGCACTTGGCATGAGTAGGAAAGTGTTCAAGAAAAAGGGATTGTAAGATGTAAGTTTGCATATCAGACTTGGAAGATAGAGAGTAGACAGCGGAGGTAATTTCTAATGGAGCGGACATTTTTTTAAAAGAAATTATTGAGTTGTGATAATGGTAGGAATAGGAGTGTGTGTGCATGTGTATTTACCTAGTTGTAGTATACACTCGTGTGGTCCTGTCTCTGTATCTTTTTTAAAAAGTTGCTTAATGTAGGCTTTACATTTCCAACAGGTATTTTGCAAAGGCACCTATTTCATATCCTTCCCACTGACCTCTTTTCTCATGCGCTTCAATGCAGTCTTGCCCTTCTCTTTAGAAAAAAACCTCCCGGACTAGAAGGTAGCTATAGACCATATGGCTCAGCTAGGGTTTACGAGAGCACTAACTCTCTCACCAAAAAGCTACTGTGAGTCAGGATTGAACTCGCAATCTTTAAGCCACGAGCCAAACACTGTACCAGAGCCACCAGGCTCCCTACTCTTCTGAGCCATTGTACAAACGTACACAATATATTACAGGGTCACGCTCACAGCATAGTATAAGTGAGGGATGTACAATCTCTAGGTGTATGCCTGAGGAATCAAGAGGCACCTAGTCCAAAAATAATACCTGGAGGTTATTATCACTGATTTTATGTACTAGATATTTCTTTCCTCTAAATTTATGTTTTATGAGCAAAAGTAAGCAAAACTTACACAATATTAATGATGACGTTTCCAAACTGTGTTAAAACGAAGTTTCTGAACAACAATTAATTTTCATTTGATTGTGCAAATGTGAATTTTTGGCTCATAACTGGCTTCCAATGTACACCACAGTTTATATCATATGCATGTTACTTGCATATAAATTGCAAAGGAAGTGAACTTATGACGTGACATTCCTCATATACAATAAGTGCATGAAGTGAATGCCTTTTCCACACTACCTTCCATCATAACACTTCAATAATCTATGTAGATGAATGGATGTTGTGAAGACGTGTTTATGATTCAAAATTTCTAAAATGTTTAACAAATTATAACACCATACAATAAAAACAATAAATCATAAAGATAATAATAAAAAAATAATAACTGACAAAAATAGTAGTAATAATAATAATATAATAATAACAATTTAAGTAATGTAAAATAAACGAACACAAGTTTTTCTTCCTAAAATACATCAATATATATATATATATTATATATATATATATATATATATATATATATATATATATATATATATATATATATATATAATATATATATATATATATATATATATATATATATATATATATATATATATATATATATATTATATATATATACACACACACACACACACACA
>JAPQNM010000003.1:11761339-11783839 GCA_029783475.1 Metacarcinus magister
AATCAAAATAAATTATGCAAATTTGCCTTTTTTATACATAATACAAAATAATACACAAGAACAACAGACACCAGAAGATCTGCTGATCTATAACAAGGGTATTTGCTGGACTCCATACTGTTACTAGTACTACATCACTCGTTTACTAGCTTCAGTAATCTTCATTCATAAAGAAAGAAGCCTGAAAGCAAGCAAGCAAGCTTGGCCGGTATACACACCACCAAGTACAACATTACCTACTGCATAAGTTACATTAATGCAAACACAAGTGGGTATTTAAATGTTATAATATTTTGTTCTTTTCAGTCGCATACATTATGAACACATTAAATTTCTTATGAAATTCCATTTTCCAATAGAGGTACTGAATCATTTATCTGGGTTTCAGAAAACTCAAATTACCACAAAACCATGATTTCTTTTTAGCTGGCTAGTGATGATCTTAGTACTAAGACACTTTGTTTTGATTATCTTGAAGTACATATTGGCAGCAGCAATTATAAGTTTCAGCAGAACAACTGTTGTGGATACTTGCTGCTCTTTATATTTGTCCTAATTCAGTATAATTTTTAATTTAATACTGTCTATTAGGTCAGCAGAAAGACTAATTGCTCATGGAAAACTGGAAAAGATACATTCCATTTTTGCCCATCCACTACAGACCAAACAAGCATTACATAATTGTTTTCTTTCCAACTTACTAGGTCATCTAAACATTATGTGTGCTAATGTTTAGTATACATGAAAATAAATATAGTAAAGTTTGAATTGAACAAGCTTGTAGGCACGCAGCAGCAGAATTACACACATGCACTATTCAAATGTGAAGAACTTGTGCTCTTTTGTAATTTGTAACAAAATATTAATGTTAAGCAATTTGTGCATATTACAAGTTCATGGATGTAGTGTTCACGGATGCTGGTGCTCTGGTGTGTTCTTTCAAAACTTCTGATGCAAATATGCTTTTCAGTTTCAATTTTTTCAAGTGCTTAAATGTTTCCTTACCAGAAGATGGAGCAGCTGAGGTGTATGAAGGGAGGGAGCGGCCCGTGGAGCTGAGAGGCGTGTAGGAGGGCGCAGATGGTGAACGGGAAGGACTCATGCTACCAGGATAGCTGTATCCTTCAGCCTGGAAATTGTATAATAAAACATTTCAAATTTTCTTTTACCGGTGTAACCTAACCTTAGTAGCTATGATGGAATAGCAGTCGTGTTGCTTTTACAGTTCAATGTGGCAAATGTCTAGAAATATTCCTTTAGTTTATAACAAATTGCTCCAGTTAATTTTCATAATAAATTTAGGGTTTAAATATTTTGATCACTGAAATAATGTTGGTAGAACAGCATGAAAGAGAAGGACATAAATACCAACAAAGTTCTACCTATGAACTTTGTGTACTGGAATTATAGCTATCAGTATATTAATTTTATTATACAACTGTCTATTTTACAAATGTGGGTTGGTATCTAGGAATAAAGTCGAAAGTAGAAATCTAATTCACTGCAAAATAAATCGAACACATAACACATGCTACAAGTACATAAATATACATGAACATACATGAACAATTTTTCTCAAATGTGAACACTTGAACAGATTGGATTCAGTATACTAGAACAAGTATAAATGTTACTGGATTCCATACTGGACCAAATCCAGATTTTTGGTGTCAGATCCCAATACTTTGATCTTGGCACAGTAAAATAAAGTTCAGAGCTTTCTGGTCTGGTCAATCAACTAGTCTTCTGAATCAACAGGAATTTCTTCCCAAAAAACTTAATCTCTACTGCTTCAAATATAATCTCATAGTTCACTGTGAACCAAAGCAGCCTTACAAAGAAAACCCTTCCATCATAAATGTATGGTATTATGTACTACCCGCCTTTAGGTGGATAACAGCATGGTAGATAGATAGATTATGAAAAATTGAAGGGAAACATAAGAAGCTTTCATACCTGTCTTATATGGGTATTTGACCATGTTGGAGGATGTGCAGTCGTCGGTGGAGAGGAGGATTTGGTGATACGAGAAATGCTTGAGGATGCCTGGGTGGTGAGAGGTGTTGCCTGTGGAGTGCTGGGGGAGAAGCTTGCCAAAGGAGAAGCACCTGCCTCATATCCACTATACACTCCCTGATTACTACTTGGCCTTCCTGTGCCTGCTAGACAAAAAGAACACCTCATGATGGAACATAAAAAATAAGTATATACAATGTATAATTATGTTGTAGTAGTAGTACTAATTGTAGTTGATCTATAAGCAGTTCCAGTAACAATTCTCTCACCCGTAATGTTCATGAAAGTCACTTGACAGAATAACAGATAAAAATAACTTACTATGAATATGTGATTGGATCATGTGTGGGTAAAGTTCACGTTGTCGCTGTAAAGAATATTCTAATCCTGGCTGATGTGTAGAATACTGAGTGTTTAGTGAACTGACTTCTTGCTGCTCTGAGATGCTAGCACTCATTTCACTTCCACTTTGTATAGTCCTGAAACAAAAATTTGATTATGTGGTAAATTACTAGACGTAACAAAATTTTCACGTAAAATTTGTTCAAAAAATTTTAATTTCTTATATATTCTCATGCAACTAGGCCTTTTTCACACATGCAAGGTGTCTACTTAAAAGAGATGCATAAATAGATTACTCAATAAACATGAAATAATAAGATCCATTATTTATCTTAATGTCTCAAACTTTTATCCAGAAAGTCTCACCAAAATTATGGTACAGTACATCAGTCTAAAATGCAGCATCTTATAACACATGACTAACAGCATGATTATAATCAAATGACTGATATATATTAATGACAAACTCTACACTGACATTGATAAATTTAACTCATACAATCTATACTTACTTTGCAGCAGTATTTGTACAAACAATATATTCAATGTCATCTGTGTATGGGTTGAGAAAGGCGAATGCTGAAGTTCGAAGCCACACCCACTCTCGGTTCTTTCCTCGGAACCGATACATGACAGACATCACTTGACCTTTCAGTTTCAAGACTAGAAAGAGGGAAAAGAAACATAAACAGAAAAGCATAAACTTGGTGTCTGTCCTTGCTTCATCCGTCCACAAACCCTAAAGTCACTCTAAGTACAACTGAACTGCAACTATACCTAAGTAAATAAAACAATCAACAGCAAAGTGGGAAGGATAATAATCATTACTTACTGAAAGGCAAAAGTGAGGAATGTATTTATAACAACTGGGAACCTTTGGGTTAGTAAATAAATGAGTAACTGGGGAAGGCAAATAATGGCAAAACAACCCAATCTTGACAGTTAAATTTGCTTGTCTTTTACAGGCTCAAAGGAGATAATTGAGGTTATCTAAATAGTTTCAACCTGTTACCACATTTAATTTTCATCACATTTCTCCTTACCTTGATCAAAGCTTTCTTTCATGTGGGTCTGGTCTTCTGGATGAAAAAAATCAAAGCAAGGCTTGGCTAGTAGTTCCTGAGGAGAATATCCCAACACTGTCATCACACGCTGGTCAACAAAGGTGAACTTTCCATCCATTGCATGACGAGATATGAACTCTGAAAAGGAAACATAACATTGTACTTCAAACAACATTTGTGTGTATACCATCAATGCAATTTGGATTAAAAGAAGAATTGTGTATTATGAACTAATCTACAAAAGAGTGGAGTGATATGATATATGAAAAGGATGGCCAAAATGTTCCTATGAAGGTTTGTAGAGCATTTCACAGGATGCATTTTCAGATTTCCTCAGATATTGAAATTTATTGAATGGGTACACTGTCATATTACTAGTTTTAATGCTTATGAGGTAAAATAAACGATAATTTTGAGTTGGCAATTGAGAGAATAACTTTAATACAATTTACCTCTTGAAAGACATTGAATTTGACATCAGTGCCTTACAGAAATTTAATTCCCTCACGAATCAATATGTCTATATATAAATAAATAAACAAAATATCAGAGGTTTTAATAATGAATTAATATGTACTGTTTTACAAACCATTTTGTGAGTTTGATCCCATGAGGTCCGATGTATTAGGGGTTGAGGTAACTTGAAGGCGTCCAATGGCCACCAGACAGCAGTGAGAAGCCCCATGAGCTTCATCCTCACCTCGATCCATCTTTGATGATGAAGGAAAGATATAATATTAAAGACTGTACCATTATTCACCTACACACCACTACTAAACCAGGTACAGACACAACACTGTTCTTCTCATCAATCTACTTCTTCAAGATGACATACATACTTCTTGCATGATTGCATATGCTACCATCTACAACTATTTTCATAGTTACTGCTTTCCTGAATTTTCTGACTTCATTCCTACCCTTCCACCTGCACACCCGCTACACATAATTTGCTACCCATTTCCATCTCTATTTTGCAGTAGAAAAGGTAGTAGCAAAAGAAGCACATTCAACTTACTTGAACACCAGTTGGAGGCCAATTCTTAATATATCCTGTACAGTGTACAACAGCATAATTGTGTCCATCATTTGCTGGTCCTAAAGAGTTTCTCTGTCGTAATCTGTTCAAGTGGCCAGAATTCATGTTCTCCGGAGTAACACTACCAACCTTCATGCGGCAGATGAACCCTCTTCTGGATCCCATACACAATCTCATCGATGCTGTAGGATTGAACAATGAAATGTGAACACCCATTTGAATATACAAGTGGGTACAGGACTAGATTGTTAACAGAAAGATGAGGGTTATGTTCTAGGTCATCCTGTCTCCATACAATTAAAAGTCTGTTCAGGTCAATGAATCAACACTGAAAAAGGTCAACAAAAGACCATTGAGCATAAGCTTTTTAGCAAAATATCAAAAACACTTACACTGGTGACCCTCCTTTTTGACTGTGCCAGTCTTAAGGTCCAATATACGGCCTTGGTTAGCTGGCTCCTGCGTGCTTAGTTGTTCTCGAACTTTGTCCACATCTTCTGGATGAACATGATCATATACGCTGGATCCAAACCAATCACTCTGAAATGGTATTGGTTTGAGTTTACATATTACGTATTTACTTATCAAGAATTAAAATAGTTATCCTTGATAACTACATTTATTTGCTAAAATATGGCCTTGTGGACAAGGATACATCATGCACTGAGCAGATAATAAATGAAAAATTTGAGTGACATTGTTATCTCGGGGATGGTAGAAGAAGGCAGGGCAGAGAGATGGGATGGCCAGGAATAGACAGGCATCCGATAGAGACAAGTGGAGAAGCTTGGGAGAGGCCTTTGTCCTGCGATGAATGGATGAATGATACTTATGAGTAGCTTAAAATTCGTCTTCCAAGTTAGTGATGTTTTCTTACCTGTGGCTGATTAAGGACTGGAGTCACTGAGTCAGAAGCATATATGATTCTCCCACTGTCACAGGCAACCACAAAGAGGAAACCATCAGCTGCCTCAAGAATTAGGTGTTTCAATTCTTGGTCAGTAAGAAACGATGGTTTGTAGGTACCATCTGCATTGGTGTTTCCTGTTCCTGGAGGAAGCAACTGCATGAGTAAAATGTCTAATTGAATTAATATGAGAATATGTACATATAATAAATGTCAGATTAAATTAATATGTGTACACACACACACTCTCTCTCTCTCTCATAAATAAGTAAATTGAAATAAACACTGATTAACTGTTATCCAAATCACCTTGATTATTAAATTTCTAATACACTTTCTTCGCTAAAAAGTGGTGAATCAAGTGGAATTTTGTTGTTCAAAATTAAGATAGAGTTAACCTTCACTGTAACTATGGAACCTTGAAACACAAACTTATCCGGAAAGCATGTGGAAGCCATATAAACTAAGGTAACTTAATGTTTCAGCCTTTAACATCATTATAAAAAGTATGTAGTACTGTATGTTGAATGATGAGTAACTAGTACATTAAAACAACAAAATAAATTAAAATTCAATTCTTAAAATGTGTTTGTAATTCAACAAATCTCCAAAAATGTAATGGTGATTTCAGTATAACAAATATAAATGATTATGAAAATAAAAGGAAATCAATTGTATCCAAACTTATAATACTTAAATAAATCCAGTTTATATGCTTAGGTTACTTTGATAAATGACGTGGTGTTAATATTCCAGTGATTATCCCATCATGATAGGTTATGAATGTGATAATACACAAAAACATGCAAATATGTATGAAAAACAATGAAGTTCCATTGTTAAGAATTTCCTGAATGTTTATGTAACCTACTTGCTCCCACCTGACCTTTCTTCAAAATATTTTAGTGCAGTTTTCTGCAACTATAAGAGTGACTTTAATGGCAGTGAACATATAGTATAAAGCTATAGGAAAAAAGTACTTAAAATACCCTATTAAGAATAGTGTAGTTTCCAATAGCAGGGCCTTATCATGGAAGAATATGAAGAAAAAAAAACCTTCATACAATATACTTTACAAAAATGAATGTGACACAGAACATAGTTGGGGAGTATCTAAGCATTGAAAGAGTTGTTTCCATGACAACTATAAAAAGGAAGGAAAATAAGCAGAAGTATTTTCAGAACATGAAGGATGTAAGACAAATCAACAAAGAAAACAAGAACAAGATTGCAAAGTTGAATTGGTGAAAAAATAAATACTCTGAGATGCCTTGGATGTGTATGACATTTTATTATTATACATGTGTCTTTAATGGAATGGGATTAAAAGGAAGTACACCTATTTATTGACAAAACCAAGTGTCAAAGAGCAATAAGAGCATTACATGAGTACATGATGCAAGGGGTCATGATGTGCCTACAGAGGTATGTACTAGTGAGAAATTCTATACCATTCTTGAACTTCCATCACTGTCCTATCACCATTATCATGTAGTTACTAAATCTTTGATCCTATAGAAATACTTTGTATAATACTTTACTTCATTTATATTATGTAATGCAACTTCCTTTTCCTCCTTGCTAACCTTTCCTTCAGTTACTTCCATCAGTCTCTCCGTCAACATTCACCCATTCACTTTCCCTGGCACAAAAGGCAAACTAATCCCTCTATAATTACTACATTCATCTTTACTTTTATTCAGGGGCACAATAATTGCATTCTTCCATTCATCTGGTACTTCTCTCTGTCTCCATGCAAGGTCACATATCAGACACATTCATTCCATCACTGTTTCTCTTCCACATTTCTACAGTTAGTCCATCCACACCAGCTTTACCTCACTTAAGTTTGTCTATTGCTTTCTTTACTTCTTTCCTATCAATTGTTTTCTGCACACACATTTTTCACCTGCTTCCTCACCCATGCTCGACACTATTGCTTCCCTTTCTGTCTTCTCACTCATTAAATGTTCAAAGCAACTCTTCCATACCCCTTTCACCTCCTCTTTTCCTCTTACATGCACTCCATCCTCTCCCTTAATTCTCACATTCACCTCCAGTACTCCTCTCTCTTTCTTAACTTCCTTCCAAAACAACTTATTTTCATTAAACTTTTCACTCAGCTATATACCAAACTCTTCATCCACTTTCCTATTCAACAACTTTTACTCAGTTCTCCTTTTCACTCTTATTCTTCTTCTACATTCCTTCAGGGCATTTTCTTATACGTATGCTCTCTCTCTCTCTCTCTCTTCCTTTCTATAGCCTCCTTTATCTCATCTGTCCACCATGCACTTCCCTTTTTCTGACTCCTCAGAGCTTTATACCCACCCAGTTCTGCTGCTACTATAGTCATTGCACCTTTGAACACCCTAAATACCTCACTAACACTTTCACCCTCTTCAACTGTTATCCTAGCTTCTCTCTCATTTTCATTAACTCCATCCACGCCCCTTTCCCACCACACCTGCTATCTCATTATTGTCAACCCTTCCATTCATATCTCCAATTAACATTATTCTACTCCCTCTTTCAATATCCATCAGACACACATTCACATCATTCCAGAACTTCATCTCGTCTCTCCCCATTCCACTTCTCGCATCAACTATTCCTACCTTTCCAACTTCCCACATGAAGATGGCAGCCCAAGACCCCCAAAGCAGAAAAGATAATATAACTACTGAGATGTCGCAAGGATGATTGCATTATATTTTCATTCTATATTTTGACCTGTATTAAACTGACTCCTTAGGATGAGCAGGTGTTTGTGGCTTTGAAAAATTTCTATTAGATAGGGACTGTTGTATAATATATAGAAGCAGTAGGTGAGAGAAAGAGTCAGTATGAGTTGCAGTCAGTCATAGTGAGTCAGAGCCTCATGGCCTCAACCTGTTCAAGTGTGATCACAGAGAAGAATAAATTCAAGAAGCTAAGTGCAGTCTTTTTTCTCTCTCCATGGTTCACTTTGTCTCCTAATAGTGATGCAGAAGCAAGACAACATGCACAAAGAACCCAAGAGCATAACATAATAACACATAGCATGACATTGTTTTTAAACCTAAACTACACCTCTAGACTCATATTCCTTATATTTCTTCAGTAAATAATACCAACTCTATTCCCTAATCAACTGAATCCTTCCATCAACAGAAACATGTTAATCATGTTAAATACTCAGATCTGCCAAAATCTCAAAATTCTGCCAACCTTTATATTCAACAGGATTTCTTGGATCAGATGAAAAAATAAACTGAGTTTAATAGTTGATACCTTGTCCAAACAAACAGTAATCGTGTGATCACTTTCTAGCTTTCTTATTTAATCTTCAACATTCTCTAAATTACTTCAGTGCAACATTCTACTTCATTACAAATTTTGTTAACATTTCAACAGAATAACACAAGTCCATAAATTCACTTTTAGATTAAGGAATTACCTTGTGCTTTCAAAAATGCCAGAAAGTTGTTTGCAATTATTAAATTTATCACATATTAGACATTCTTAGCTTTGCCAAGATCTTTAATTAGAAATTCTACATCTCACACTAATTAAGCTTCGTAAAATGTGCTCTATTTAATTTTCTTCACATCTAAATGTTGGCAGCATTCTGAAGCTGTCTTCCCCCAAATAGAGAGCGTCACAAGTTGTACAAAGTTATCAAACAAGATAAAATTTGTAATTCTTTATTTCTTTGAATATCCAAGACTCCCAATACTGCTGCAATGATGACTTTCTTGTTCCTTTCCAGTTACTTTTATGGATACAATTCTTCAAAGATTACCAAAAGTATGTCTACCTTCCTCGATTTTCTCCCTCATATGATCAGTTCTTATACAAAGTATTACCAGACCACTTTCCTAAATGACCCAAACGCTCCTTATATTTTGAAATGTTTTTCTTTATAGTGCAACAGTATATTGTAAGGCTTTTTTTTATTTACTTTCAGCTGTAATACTACCTCCACATGCACGCACGCACACACACACACACACACACGTGTATACACACACACACACACACACACACTGCTTGGTAGCACAGTGGTAACGTCTAGCTGTGTCACTTGGCAGGCTCGAATTCGCGCCTCGCTCAAGGTGTAAGCTTTTCTCTAATGACCAAGCAGTTACTGTGCTCTTTGAGCAAGAGCAAGAGGATGGGGTGTGGAGTGTGTGAAAGGTCACAACCTTACCCATAGATTGGGCTATAATGAGCTCTAAGCTCTCTTCGGGAGGGTAATGGCTGGCGATCAAGAGTCCAGCGCGTGATCCTCAAGACCATGGTGAATGACACACACACACCCGTGGTTCAGTTGTTGACATCCCCGCAGCGCGGGGATGTCAACAGGGATCAGTTACTGTCACCCTTGAACAAGGGGATGTGGGAACAAAGGGATGAGGGTGTGTGATGTGTGAAAGGTATCAGCATTACCTATAGATTTGTCTCTAATAGCTCTTTGAATTCTAACGGGGGAAGGTAATTGCTGACGATCACGAGTCCAGCGCATGATCCCCCAGACCATGGTGAATAACATACCGTTCCAGTGGTTCAGTGGTAACGACTCTGCCTGTCACCCGGCAAGGTCACTAAGGATTTTTAAAAATTGACCGAGCAGTTACTATCCTCCTTGAGCAAGGGGATGGGGGGATGTGATGTGTGAGACAATGAGAGGCTGTCTTATCCATAGGTCCGTCTCTATGGTTATAAACATAAACTCCTTCGGGGAGGGTATTGGCTGACGATTACGAGTCCAGCACGTGATCCTCCAGACCATGGTGAATAACACACAGGTTACTGTCGCCAAGAAGAGTGGACGTGCTGCCAACGAATGCGGGAACAACACACTCGTCCCATTGATGCCACAAAATGTTTAGTGTTGTGGTAAAGCTATTGCAAAAAAGAAGTTTTTAGCAAACATTGGAAAAACATTTGTGAGCAACGTTGACGACGGGGAGCCGAGGATGGAAGGACCACCGGAGTCACCACAAACACTGGCAGCTGGGTTTTGTTACAGTCCGTCTATTATCTCAGGACCTGACGTGTCTGACCCATGTCCACTTTTCTCATTTAATTGTGGTCAAGATGTCTTCAACTTTGGTTTCCTCCCTAATCTCTGATACTTTCTTCCTATCTTTCTATGTTGTTCCAAGCATTATTCTCTCTATTCCCCTTTGGGCACTTTGAAGTTTTGGTTTTTCCTCAATTAGTTTCAAAGGCCTACCTTAACCAGTGTAGGTAGTATCTTTATCTTCTTTGACCACTCCATATAAGTGTGTGTGTGTTTATACATATATATATGTATGTATATATATATATATATATATATATATATATATATATGTATATATATATATATATATATATATATATATATATATATATATATGTATATATATATATATATATATATATATATATATATATATATATATATATATATATATATATATATATATATATATATATATATATATATATATATATATATATATATATAAACACCCCACACACATATATATATATATATATATATATATATATATATATATACTACACATACATATATATATATGCACACACAAAATTTATATATACGTATCATCATGCACACAAGCCAATATTATTTTTCACATCACTGAATCACACAAAACAATGCAACTATTTAGTATCTGACAGCTGGCATTTACAATAACTTAGTATTGTATGTGAATGCAATTTATCTTCAGAAAATACTATTAAATGTACACAAAAGTTTTTTTTAGCAAATATTACAAAACAATTTTTTTTTGGAAAGTTGCTACTAGATAAGAAATCCAAATGAACAAATAAAGAAAAAAATATAACGTGTACTTGCATTCACTGGTTTGATTTGACAAAATTATTCAAACTTGTAGTATAGAAAAACAATAAACAAATAAAACTTGATAATTTCACAGTAAAATTCTACTTCAATATAGTACCTTTAACTTATCAACCAAGCATTGGTCCCAGAGAATGAAATACCTGAATTGAAAGTCATAATTTGCATATCAATATTGCCCTGTAGAAAGGTTAACACAATGAAGCTTGACAGAGAGCGGGCAAGGGATAGTTGAAAAGGTCTCCAAAATTTGAGAGGACCAAGGAATACACAAGAAAATGTAAGCAGTTAAGCAGGACTGACAAACCAATCCATGAGGGAGCACTCTATGCACACTACGGGGCCACTGCTTACCCATTCCACTGCCGTTGGTAATCTCCATACCTGTAAAACACACTTCCAGTCATGCTCAGGGCACCACAGAAAATGCTAGTTAAGTGAGGTATCAGGTACAACTCTAATACCTTTTACTTAATGAAATTACATTATGTGTATATTGCATTTTCTGATAACTGTATGCTGCCTTCAGTGCTAAGAATGGAAAATGTGCAGCTTAATCCATTAAAGACTGAAATGAGTACTGTGCACTAGAATAATTATCAGGTGTGATGTTACCTTTTCTAAAATCATTCAAATTATATGACTATGGAAATAAATTATTCAATTCTATGCATTTTACTTAATATACTATAAGTACCACTCTATCCAATGAAACTTGTCCATACTAAATGTTACTGCCAGTAAAGCAAATGAACATATTGTCTGGAACAATTTGTGTGGATGTGTATAGCAATGAGTATATTTATCAAAAGTGCATGATAATTTGTGTCTTCCATAGTGCAGCTACCCCCCTCCCCCACACCTTGTAATGGTAAGTGTGTAATGGTGGTGATGATGATGATGATGATGATGATGATGATGATGATGATGATAGTGATAGTGATGGTAATGGTAATGATGGTGCTGGTAGTACTGCTACTGCTGCTGCTGCTGCTGCTGCTGCTGTTGGTGATGGTGATGGTGATGGTGATGGTGATGGTGATGACTCTGATGATGATGATGACTATGATAATAGTGGTGGTGGTGATGATAAATGATACGATGAAGTACCACATGGACATGTTATGCTTAATCACACTTGGTGAAGCGACACACTGGTCTCCATTGGCCGTAGTTATGCAGTATTATAAGCAATACAAAGGTGTATGTGCCTCGGTGAACCCGACGCAGGCAGCTCCAGGGCATGGCGTGGCCTGCCCGATGCTGCCTGTCGCTATCAAGTTAAGGCGGGGCAGCGGGGCACAGACGCTGCTGTACTGGTGTCCTGCACGCAAACCAATCCACCTATTCTTAATTAATATCCTCGTGTAATACTTCAAATAAACGCACACTCAATGCAATATCAAGTTGCGCATTACTATGTTGTATGCTTTTATTTGCTTATTAACTAGTTCTTTTTTTGTGTGTGCACTCGCGCTTCATTATAGTATCAAAAACATTAAATAATAATTATTTTTGCACACACGCCAGATGGGTGACAACGTAAGCCATCCTTTTCAGAGCGCAGACATTGTCATTACAAATGAATCTATAATCATAACTAAATTGTGATGCAAAATTTCTTTGGTATGATATGGATGAAATACACCTTAGTTCATTAGTTGGTCCGCAACGCTACACATCGCATCGCAGCACAGGTAGTGGGAGAGCGCGCACAGCTGTGCACAAGAACTTTATACCGCTCCACTACAACCAACTGTGTTAGGTCCCACCTCAACAAACATCACTGCAGTTACAAGACTACACCTTTAAACAAAGGCAAACTACAAATATATCATAAAGTTTTCGGTAATAATGATCAGATATGATCCAGCACTGTGTGGCCACCCGGCTGTAACCTTCTGCACCACCCTGTGCCAGTCACGATTTACTTAGGAGGAAGCAAGCTGCGGGCAACACTGTGGCCGTTACAGTTAGCCAGTGTTTTCTCTTTTTACCCTATTTCTTTTATCCTAAATAATGTATCAGAAGAACACTAAAACGGCTGTCAGGATATACGGATATAATTGAAAACATTACACCAGCCGCTCCCACCTCCTCGTCGCAGTTCCATCCACCCTCTCTCCCTGGGCACGTGATTTATCCTGTAATACCAATGGTTATTTATCCCTTAACCTGAAACCGAAGGATGGCAATTTCTTTCTGAATATCTGACAACCTTGTCACAGGTGAGCGAGGTGACGATCTGAGTGTTGCTAAGCTTAGTGCAAAAAGGGAATTATTCATGATTTTCAAGCCATTCCCGGAACATTAAGATGACTTGATCACATTACACTCAAGACGACATTCAAAGCACTGCTAATATTTTACCAAACTGACTCACACAACCTCATTAGTTAGGAGCGACATTTCTTTACCGTTTTAAAGTTTAAGAAACACTGTTTTAGCGACGCAAATTTATAACACTGGCAATGCAAAATTTCAGTGAAAAAACAAAGCAATACAAGAATGGATATCGGAATTCAATCAAAAGATACACAAGTGAACTGTAAGATTTAAAACGGTGTATGTGTTTTTTTCTTCTTTATTTTTGTACCGTAACCTTGGATTATAAGTTCCGAAACATAAATATAGACGGAATGGAAGGAGTATCAACTTGTCCTATTGAAGTGTGAGAGAGCAACAATATAAAGACCATAATAATAAAGTTCAATATCAACAATGAACCACATACCTACCGTTCAAAAAATACGTATTATTAAAAGATGAGTACACTATTCGAGTATATATTTTAATCCACTACTTTGCAACTATGATTCCTAATTAAGGTCTTGGCTGTCATTCACTTGTTTCCTAAATTCATTCCGTAAGCCTAGTTCACCGACCAACAGATTAATTACTTCTGGACACCTACGGGGACGACTCACACCAACAGGAAATTGGCGATAGTTTGGACTAATTAGATATACTTAGGTGACAACACAACTTCCGCTCACATCACGGACTCACTCTTTTTATAGGCGTGGTTATCTTTTCACTAATCCACATCAGGGAAAACAGTCTTAGAATACCAATGCACACAACTATATGGCGTAACTCTCCACCTTCGTCCCCATTCAGCGTATCACCTATACATCCTTATAACGTAATGCACTGGTATAATAAAACATAACACATTAATTAACGGAGAGAGAGAGAGAGAGAGAGAGAGAGAGAGAGAGAGAGAGAGAGAGAGAGAGAGAGAGAGAGAGAGAGAGAGAGAGAGAGAGAGAGAGAGAGAGATTCATTCAGCTGGTGTTCATGCCAAACGCGTGACTTGAATCAGTCTATAAGAAACTATCGCGGCAGGAGCTGAATCTACACCAGGTAGTGGCGGTGGCGGAGGCAGAGCAGCTTACTGAACACCCTGGAAGTGGGCACCAAGCTTACTATACACCAAACTCCCTGCAATATCATCCCCTATACCTCCTCAAGACAGTTCAATAGTTCAGCTTGATCTTATACGCTTGTTTTTCATGGGTGTCATTAGTATTGGTGATTAACTCTCGTATTTCATCCAGTACTCAGTATACACGTATCAGTTAACTACGTATGTCGCAGAGGGTGTGTTGCTTGATGATTACTGCCGTGGTGGTGAATCCTATGGAGCTAAGGTGTGTTCGGGCAGCCCCTCTCCCCGGCACGAACCTCAAACAAAACCAAAGAAACCGTCATCTATTTTTTTTTTTTTACAGTGTATCCTAAGCCTTAAGGGACACCGTGTACCTCACCCCCAGGCCTTGTCCACTTCAGCCTCGACCTTGTGTTTTCTTACGAAATTTGTTGAATCCATTACAGGCGAGGAGGGAGTTCACCAAGATTCAGAAACAAGAAATAAAACAAACCAAAATAATATTGCTAATGAATCTAAAAATAGTAAGAATCATATCAATATAACCTTTATAAACACTCACCTATCGTTCACCCTCACACGTTTCTTTTATATAGTTTTTCTTAGCACATAACAAGTAAAAGTTTAAGTTCACATAAAACTACGACTTTCCCACCTAATACAAAACCATTCCACTTTTAAATGTATGGAAGCCGCAGTATCAGGGGCACCGACCTTTACTAAGGAGGGAAGGAGTAGAGGCTGAAGGCTGGGATCCGGCCCTAATCTATCCCTCCCGGCCCTGCCTCACTACCCCCCCCCCACCACCGCCAACCCTCACCCTGTCACTATTCCTCACTACATGGCGGACTGACGTGGCTCATCATCCAACACAATGTAAAGTCGTGTCATCTTTATAGTTTGTTTTTAAAGTTAAAAAGGTTTCTGGTGTAAAATGTTAAGTATTATTTCAAAGCATTTTTATTTGAGACATAAAGAAAGTTGAGTGGCTTGGGCTTCACTCGACTATGGGAAAGGACTTCACGAACTGTTGTTTCACGAGTCCCCCAGGCGCCAAAATTGGATAAGTTGGTGGAGGCAGATGAAAGTAACAATAGTGTTAGCCATCTTTGGGGGAATCTTCAGTGTTGCCAACCGATGCATGACAAGAATAACACAAAGGTTTTGGTTCTACGGTACATTTTCGGGGGTGCTGCTTGTTACAGCGGGACGAGTAAAGTAAATACAAAGAGCATCATGTGCCTACAGCAGTGAAAGGCTGAAGCAGGTCACACGAGGTGCAGACAAGCACTGCGAGGGGAGGAGGGAGTGGTTCCAGTCTGAAAAAGTGGCCGATGGCGACCACGACACAGCCGCCCGGGCAGTGTTCTTCCTCTGACTCTGCCAGAGGCCCTTTACTGGCACACGCACTGCTCTCGGGTCTCACGATGGTATCACAGTCACATATTCACCTTGAAAAAACGATGAGAAATGTCCGAACCGAGCATGGAAATCCCTGGGTCGCGCACTGCTTCGGAGTACCGAGTCTGACTTACAATAACCTCCCTAATTTTCATATAGACGGGATTATGCTAACTTCATGGATGTCTTTATTTTTTTTTATTTTAGCCATGGGGTGAGACCATATATATATATATATATATATATATATATATATATATATATATATATATATATATATATATATATATATGAGTTGAGTACTTCCGCAAACATATCCGCAACCCACAACTTTCGTGGATACAATTTAGTTTGCGGATTCAGAGTCGATTGGAAAGTTGCCGATTTTCGTTTGCGAATATACTTCAGCAAATATGTTCACAAATTCCTGCATGGCCATTCCAAGTTTGAACAGGATTCCTGCTTGGGTGGGTGCGCACGTCGCCCTGGGTGATTGGGTGCGCTAGGAGACGATGCTTTCCCGCCAGTCCGCCATGCGCTCACATACAGAGGCACTAACTATGTTTCGTAGTGTAGTTTACTAATTAATACCACTTAGTTTGCACATAATATGATCCATTGAGTGGGGAGTCATAGTGAGGACACACACACACACACACACACACACACACACACACACACACACACACACACACACACACACACACACACACACAGGTGAACTGTGACCTATAACATGTGGGGCGCAGACGGGCATGTACAAATACTAATAAATACTAAATTAATTTACATTACAGATTTACTATATATAAAGATAATTTACATTACAAAGTGCTTTACCTTTATGTTTGCACTTTTTGCAGTGAAAACATTACATAATTTGTTTTGCAATTGCAGAAATGCAAATTACAAGACTTTTGCCGACTTGCGATTGCGGAAAAAAAGGTTAAGGTATACGGAAGTGAGTTTGCGGAGGTGAATTTTCGTTTACATGTCCACCTCTGGTATATATGCATGTATGTGTATGTGTGTGTGTGTGTGTGTGTGTGTGTGTGTGTGTGTGTGTGTGTGTGTGTGTGTGTGTGTGTGTGTGTGCATTCTCTCTCTCTCTCTCTCTCTCTCTCTCTCTCTCTCTCTCTCTCTCTCTCTCTCTCTCTCTCTCTCTCTCTCGAGATCGGCGTGCTCATCGCCTTGATTCTTTCTTGTCATCCTATATGAAGCGGCCACGTGTTCCTATCATAACGTGGGGTGACATCAAACATACTAGTGATCTGCAGAACCTACTCCAGTGGTGTAAATTGACTTGGGTCTGTATGAAACTTTGTCGTTATATACTAAATGCAATGATCAGTGGGTACATAGCAGAAAGCTCATCCTAAGCTCAGCATGGCTTAGACACCGACGATGTGGTGATAATCTACTACTATCTTACTCACCCTTAACCCAACACAACCTTTAACATTCTATCTAACATGGATAAGAACACCATGGAACAAGCAAGACGCCTAAACAGAAGGCGGCGAGGGCGTGGTGAGTGGCAGTGGATGGGCAGTGAACATCCATGACGGGATGATGATGCACGTGCGTGGCGCTAAGAGGTGCAACAGGTGATTGGCACTAACAGCTGATTGGCTTACTGATCCTGGGGTACACTGTCAAAAGGTGTAAGGATGCTAGAACCCCGTTACGACTCAACAACATACTGTCAGCGTCCAAAGGAAAGATATTTGGAGTCAATCCTGACCAAACTATAACGTCACAAAGTCAAAAGATTACTTCATCTAAGAATCTAAGGAAAAGTTGTGGTCTGTGAAGGTACGAAGTCCGGAAAATTATACTGAGAAACTAAAGAAAGAAATCCTAATGAAGAGCAGGGAGGGGCAAAGGGAGGGAAGAAAGTAGAGAGAAAAGACCGTGTAATATTTAGGAAAGAGGTGGTAAGAGAAAATGTTTTGACTAGGTTTAAGTACTAATGTAGACAGAGAGTAGACCTGAATTAAAGAAGAATACTCACCCCTGAGGGCCTTCATGTGGGCCACAGCCATGCGGAGAATGGTGAGCTTGTCAGGTTTGCGAGCCAGAGCGGAGCACGTGGGGACCATGTCGCTCAGCTCTGCGATGTACGCCGTCATCTTGTTGCGACGTCGACGTTCGATCTCGCAGTGGTTTTCCCTGCATCCAAAAACGATGGGGCAAAGTTAGCACACATAAAAGGATATGAAACAAGTTAAAACAATACTAGACATACTTAATTGCTCCTGAATTAGTTCCATATCATTAATAACATAAACAACGACGGAGGGACACAAAGTAGTGCCGGATTAGCATGCCGGTTCCTCGTCCTTCCCAGCACAGCTTCATTGATCACATTTCACAAAGCCTAACTTGACACTCAATAATACCAAGGCGGACATTGCCATATACAAATGAAGAAAACTCGGCATGAAAAAAAAAACACTAAACAAAAGGCACATTAACACAACGAAAAGAAGCACTTATGACCTACCGGAGCAAGCAAGCACCCAGCTGACGGAGGCCCCAGGTGATGACCCTCACCCCACCAGCCCGTTAAGGACACCGACCATCTGGCAGCTGTCACAAGCCACCCACAACAGGTGCCCCGGACTAAGGAGCCCCATGCTACCCCATAGCCCAAGAAAACCACCAAGAAGTCACACATGCCCGTCGTGCCGCTGAGAACCGCGATAAAACTTTTGTACAAGATATTCAAACATACTAGTGAACAGACAAATCCACCCGACCACAAGTACCATGCCTTACAACTACAACCTTTGCTACGAGGTTAACTAGTGTGGTTAACGTTTGCCTCCCATGATTCCCTCAAGCACCGCCACTTACAAGCCCCAAAAGCCCCACATAACCACAACTACTAAGTCAGCATGATCTACTTCACGGCAACACACACTAACACACCACACACCATTTCATTATACACATTTCTTTCCCGCGCTTTTCACACCAACACATTTCACACTAACCAATGATCCCCAACTAAATTCACAGACAAAATGGTGCCATATAAATATGAAATGCACTAATATTCTTGAGTTTCATCCCAACGACAAACATCGTACAACATATTTGACCTATTTAGCTATCTTGCCATTGTTATATTTCCAAACAGGTGGAAACGTAATCAAGACAATCTCTTGGCTTCCAATTGACTGATTAAACTTAGGGTGTCTGAGCAGCATTACGGCAATGCAACTATTTGCACAAAAGAAAGTGTATGCGATTCTAACTTACTCAAAACTCAGTCATATTATTTCGTTAATGAAAATAATCATACATTATTAATATTACCATTACTACTACTAAGAGTAATAGTAATAATAATAATAGTAATAATAGTAATAATAGTAATAATAATAATAATAATAATAATAATAATAATAATAACAATAACAACACCACCACCACCACCATGACGGGCACTCAGTAGTCCGTAGTAGCTCAGCCGCAATTGGTACTATTGGTGAATTCTTCCTGACCCTGACCTTCGACATTAACCTTTCAATACCAAATAAGTGTATAATTTAGGTCATGTGTTAAACTTTCGGAATGTAATGGAGTCTATATTCAGGGTAGGGGGTCATGTCATGTTGATACAGTTTCATGAGGTTGTGATGCATCAGGAAGTTGCTAACATACGGAATGCCAAACAAACAAAGTGAAAACATACGCTCTCGCTCAGCTATGTTGGCGGATGTCATTATTAAAGTGTTGAACAAAGCTTCATGACCTTGTGTGTTGTAGTTGAACATCCTATACAATAAAAGAGGCGACAACCCGCTATTCTGTCACTCATGAACACAAACAAAACGGATGACAGAGGAGTCGTCAAACTTCACCAGACAGATTAATTGCTATTTGGTTTACATATTTCTCTAGCATTTCCACACACACAAACAAAAACAAAAAAGAAAAAATATATATAATAAAATACATAAAATAAATAAATGATGGGACCTTTCTACTGGTTAGCATTCGCGTTTTTTCCCTAAGCTTCGCAAAACACTAATGAAAAATTACACAAATCACAAGTGTAAGCTAATCAAACAACCTGGAACATCTCGAACCATAAGTGTCTTCGAAGAAAAGAAAAATTTTAAATGAAAAAACGAAAGCCTAACATAAAATCAAGTGGATGTTACAAAAGAAAGCCTACCTTATTTTATCTCCTTTCACTGTCAACAATATCTTAAATACGTATTGTATAAAATTCAACATCATATCGGTAACCTTGAGAGAGAGAGAGAGAGAGAGAGAGAGAGAGAGAGAGAGAGAGAGAGAGAGAGAGAGAGAGAGAGAGAGAGAGAGAGAGAGAGAGAGAGAGAGAGAGAGAGAGAGAGAGAGAGAGAGGAGAGAGAGAGAGAGAGAGAGAGAGAGAGAGAGAGAGAGAGAGAGAGAGAGAGAGAGAAAAAAAAATTTACTCCACGACTTCCATTGGAATAACAATAACAAAAAACAAAACAAAAGCATAACAACCTAAAGACGTTAACAGTGATTCCATTGTGTCCAAATAACCTTAAATCAACACATTTATTTCATTGTCTCACTAATTACATTCCAAGTTTTTCGATAATAATAAGTTCATATATGAGTTGGTTGCACCTCAAACAAACAGTTCATTATATTACTATTGATATTGATTATTGAACACCTTAGTTATGTGTGCTTTTGGCCTTGATCTACAGGGAATAACACTACAAAGGGTAACAAACAGTATTATATTGAAAGGTCCTCGCTAGAAATAATGTTGTTGTCTAGTTACTGTGATTGGTATTAACTTAATGTACAAGTAAGTGCAGGGAACGTACATAGGTGAACACTTTTCGGCGGTGTTTTTTTTTTTTACTATGACCAGCCTAATAAAAGTATGGTCAGGATTAGACATTTTGTATTTGATATGATTACTACCTATATTATTACTATTACTATTATTATTATTATTATCAATGTTATCATTGTTATAATCATTATCACTAATTACTACTACTACTATTATTGTTATTACTATTACTAATGTTATTGTTATTATTCGAACTAATACTAACATCAATAATATTATCACTATTGTTATTGTTATCATAATTTAATATAATAATCATTATTACTATCATCATTAATGTAATTATCAACATTACAATTACTATTACTATTATTTCTATAAATTGAGTGCAATGGCTTTGCGTTGAGTCAATATGAGCTACATGTAAGTAGGGTGATTTGTGGCACACGTACTATATCTGTCATACTATTACGGTGGTCGCACATCTTAACCTTCAGACAATTAATTAAAGCCAATCAGTATCAAGTGAGTACATTCCCTTTGTTTTAAAACAATCTCCAACAATTACAATAAAATCCATAGAAATATATATATTTTTTTCATCCGACGCTGACTCAACTCCCAGCGGGTCCTCCAAGCAGGCAACCTTTCCATTCCAACAATGTCCGTGACTTTTTGTTGTAACCACGAGTTTTCAAGGCGTTGCTTTGGTTCTCTACACTCAAGTTGCATCTAAAACAACCAACCCGAAGACTAACATCCATTTTGAAGTAACATTCCCATAAAATCGTATTATGCGTATGAAAACTTTGATTCAGTTTAATGCATGGTTCTGTGAATGGCTATGAATTCACTACTAAACACTGTTGTTGTGTTGCCATGTTTTACAAGTACACAGTAGGACAGTGGGCACCAGCGTCTTCAATACGACAATCCAGGTCCTCGATATATACCAACAAGTGTCTGGATAATGGACTCCATCATCATCAGATACTTTAGTGGGTATATATTTAGAAACAGATTCATGTCTTCCTGACCTTGGTTCTCTCTGTCTTACTTTGTTATGAAGCTACGAGACGTGGACAATAAACACCGATCCGTAAGTTGCCAAACCACTCTGCCTTCAGGTGAAGCCAAAATACTAATGTGGGAAACCATTCATAAATAAAATGTACAAGTCACAACCACAAACGGATATTATTGTTTGTTTTGGTAAATCTTTCAATCATTTGAACTTTGGTTTTAAAGCAAAAGACCAAAAGTCACTGGCTTCGCCTTTTCTCTTAGTGACTTATGAACCATCACGAGGTTTTCTTAAATATTAGTGTTGTTGGCTAAATCAAGGCCATTGAGTGGTACTGACGACACACTCTACACAATCACTGTTCCGATAACCAGTCTATTCAAGTGTTAAAAAGTAGAAACAAGACCTTTGATTACTGCTTCATCTTTCCTCATACAGGGAAGTAGCTTGAAGTGTCTGATCTACACTTGACAACAACACTGGCCAGTCATCACTACAGGTATCGAGCATGAATCACCCTAACACACAAGTTATATAAACAATGAAGCAAACTCATCGTGTTGGAAGGTCATCATCAGAGAAGTAACACGTTCTTTTACCGTGACAGTACTGGTTGTTGCATCATCAGCTGCCGCTGCTCACA
>JAPQNM010000003.1:11788839-11801339 GCA_029783475.1 Metacarcinus magister
GGAGGAAGAATGAGAGGGAATACATTGGAGATAAAGAGAGATAAGAGAGTGGGAATTAAAAGGTTGAAATGAAAGAAATTGATGGAAGAAGACGAAGCAGAAAAGAGTTAAGGAATGGAGAGAGAGAGAGAGAGAGAGAGAGAGAGAGAGAGAGAGAGAGAGAGAGAGAGAGAGAGAGAGAGAGAGAGAGAGAGAGAGAGAGAGAGAGGAGGAAGGGAGTTGAAGGAAGGCGAGGAAATACATTGGGAATAAAGAGAGAGAATAAAGTGGGAAATAAAAGGTTGAAATTAAGGAGATTGAGTGGAGAAGAAAAGAGTTAAGGAGGAAAATGAGAGAGAAAAAAAGAAGTTTAAGTGGCAGGAATGAGTCATGTGGACGAATGAGAGAGAGATAGGAGAAGGGAGGAGATTAGGGGATAAATTATAGGTAGTAGGAAAAAATAAACGTGGGAGAAGGGAGGAGGAGGGAGGGAGGAGGAGGAGGAGGAGGAGGAGGAGGAGGAGGAGGAGGAGGAGGAGGAGGAGGAGGAGGGGGAGGAGGAATGAAAGGGGGAAGAAGATATAAGTACCTACGAGGAGTTGAGTGAGTGAGTGAATTGAGTGAGTGTATGAGTGAGTGAATTGAGTAAGTGAAGGAGTGAGTGAATATTATACAGTAACAGACCATGAGTAACGCGACACCTTATAACAACGATCCTTGGTATAAATTAGAAAAAAAAAAAGGGTTTGTTTCATCTATTTACACATCACCATTTCATTATGTCTATCAACTTGCCTTCCCTAAACCACCCTAATTTTGTGGGTGGGTGGGGTGGACGTTAAGACAAACTATAATAGCGTCTCACCTTCCCACCCCCTGCCCCGTCCCGCCCTTGTCTTTCTACCTCCTCACTCACTCCACTCAAGACTCCTCCCTCCCCCTCCCCCCTCCCCCTCTCTCTCTCTCTCTCTCTCTCTCTCTCTCTCTCTCTCTCTCTCTCTCTCTCTCTCTCTCTCTCTCTCTTTCCCCTCCTCGACGCCGCCACCATACGAAATTGAGGCTAATTTTCCTTTAATACCTATCTATTATACATCGTAGCGATTCGCACTTTATAATCTCTCCCTCTCTTTCTTTCTTTCTCTTCCCGCCATTGTGTGTGTGTGTGTGTGTGTGTGTGTTAGTGTGTTCCCGCGTCAACAGGTGGCAGCCCCGCAGGTCTCTGGTTCCCCCTCACTCATTACGCATCATAACTCAGTACGTGAGGGACAGGGCGGCAGGCCATTGGGGAGACCATTTCCCAGCCTGCCGCGTCGAGAGAGAGAGAGAGAGAGAGAGAGAGAGAGAGAGAGAGAGAGAGAGAGAGAGAGAGATTTGGTCAGCGCCGTTCGTTCGTTCGTTCAAGCAGGACTAACCATCTTTATGAAGCAAGATATACTGTCACCTAGAGAACTATTACATCACGTCCAAGGCTGCCTCACAAACCACACCACCAATAGTATTATAGAGTACATGTACTGCTTCACCTTCCTTCCTCTATTGTATCTCGCTCGTGTAATGTAATGTAATGTAATGTAATGTAATCTCTCTCTCTCTCTCTCTCTCTCTCTCTCTCTCTCTCTCTCTCTCTCTCTCTCTCTCTCTCTCTCTCTCTCTCCATTCCAACCGTATAAGTAAGTGCGGCTCATGGCAATTTACCTAAAATTTACTCGAATGATGAAAATTTTATAAGTTACCCATCAAAACCATCCTTTCACTTCCATTTCTTCCCCGTGATGTTTATTTTTATTATTATTATTATGATTATCTTTTCTATTTGCCATTTATTTTTTATTAGATTTATTTATTTATTTATTTTGGGTGAGGTGATGTGTGCAAATTCATAACGTTGCTACTACAGTCTACATAACACAGAAAGTAAAGTAACCACGCCCTAGGACTTTCAAACATACATTCCTTCTCACATCAACTTGCATAACCAAACATTTTCTTCCACCTTCGTTTAAGAAAGAAATATAGAAAAAAAAAGAAAAAAAGAAATAAAAAAATAAAAATTTCCCACAACAGAAACAGGACTAACATTACAACAAAAATCGGAAAGAATGACAGTTGTGTGCCATAGTACGATCAAAATCCCCCCCCCCTCGCGACAGTCCGCTATACACTCAATTCAATTCTGAGGATAACATATTATCCCTTTCCTGGAAGAGTTGAAGTTGTAGCTTGTAACCAGGATGAAAACAAGGGAAAGGAAAGGGAAGGGTTCAAGAGTTTACTAGAGAAATATAGAAAGAAAAAAAAGAGAGAGAAAAAAAAAGAAGAAAAAGAAGAAGAAGAAGAAGAAGTCAATGTACAGATAAATTTTTTTCCCTCATTATAGAAAGAGCGTCATAAATAAGTACGTGTCCAGCATCAGGAATGAGGGTAAGGAGGTGGTGGAGATCATGCAAGTGTTATCAGGTGTCCAGGAAATTAATGGTAAGGCACAGCGGGAGAAGCAACACTGACGTTGAGAATAACAGTGGTTACAGTCAATTACGATAGAGTTCATGAGACGAATAGCCAGCCTCTCCCTCTTACTCATGTGGGTGTTACTGCTCTCTCAACCAAGGCAACTTTATAAGAGTGGGGGGAACAAGTATAATTGAGGGAGGCGGTTCAAACCTTATATTTCACGTAAGGTTACTGATGATGATGGATCAGATTTTCAGCTTTATATCGAGTTTCTCATTTGTAAAGAAAGAACAAGGCGAGCGTGTGTGTGTGTGTGTGTGTGTGTGTGTGTGTGTGTGTGTGTGTGTGTGTGTGTGTGTGTGTGTGTAGGGGGGGGGGTAATTACGTGGTTAGAACTGCGATGGTGTTGTTATCTGGTGAGCTGTCAAAGAACGCATGAACACTAATAAGATTTTCCTTGATGCAACCAGAAGCATAATTATTGAAGACAGATTATGCGTTCTGAATCAAAGCGTTGATGGTTTATTCGTCTTAATGTAAAAAACTAAAGGAACAGCTTCGCCCGTCACTCCTATCTTTCCTTTACCATATCAGCGTTCATTACATATATGCACGAACTACAATGTGCATAAAGTTTCCGTCTTTACGAATCATTCTTGTCATTTCACCCGATAATATTATAAAGATTCGATTGGTAAAGTTATGAATCCGAATCCCAACCCATACGATGATTAGGAAACTTAGCCTAATCCTTGAGTAGGCTTTAAATCTTACTATGGCTCTAGTTTTGCCGTTATTTTACAAACCTACATCCTCCATTTGATTTAATAATTTCACTGTAACAAACAAATCTTTCCTTTCCTATACTTTGCCTTGCCTTTATATCTCTGCTCTGCCGCCTGCCTTTTAGCTTAACATAACGCTATATGACCTTTGATGTCTGGCACTTACTTTATTCACATTAACTCACTCATTCACTTAAGTATAACAAGTAAACATTTAGTGCAGTACAGAGTGGGTGAGGCAGCGAGTCTGAGTGAATGTACTGAAGACAAAAACATGATTATGATACAACATAACAATCTTGTATGTACGAAACGTCTGCCTGTCTTTCCCTTTGATCTATTAACTGTTCCACATACTTTATATTGAACAGGGACGCCATAGTTATAAGCACCAAGTAATTATTAAGAAAAGATAGTTCATATTACATAAAAAAAAAGTTATAAGTAGCAGACATCATCGTACTGTGTTCAAGATACCAAATGTTTCTATATAAATGGTTAATACAACACTATATTGCCACACCACTCCCTTGAAGAGGCGGGTTACAATGAACAGAATGGCTTACAAAAGAGATCTAGGGAAGGGGTTTGTAATATCACCCTAAAAGTAATGTTGTAGCCGCCTCGCTCGGAACGGACAAACATTGCAAGACCACTTAATTCCCTAAATGGCTTTGTTTTCAGCAACCTACATCAACGTGGTAAACAAGGCAAACAATTTAGTACAAAAGAAGAGAGTTTAAGTATGTTTCGTTAGGTTTGTTGGTATGTATATGCGTTGAGCGGGTCCTGTTCACCTTTAAAAAAAGTATCATGTCAATCAGCGTCTGACACTGTAACGGCAACAACTGAAGGCTCATAAAATGCTTAAAAGAGCAATAAACATGCCACTAGTGAGAGGGTTTGCCGTTACGCTTTGTTCTTAGCACTGAGGGCACAGCTTGAGTTGGCGCAGGAAGATCATCATTACAATGGCACCAGTTTCTTCTTGGCGCGATGTGGAATCTGAGCCCCGCCTGACAGGTGACACGGAGCTCGTTTTAAATCATTCTGCGATATTCAAATTTGGTATCGTCGGCGGACTTGTATCTAGACAACGAAGATCACCACGTCAACATCACCTTCCAGACACCGGCCCCTAGCGACGACAGACGGGCGTCCACTCATCACCAGGGAGAGTTTCATACAAGTTCTCTCGTTGTCCTCGGGGGTCACTCACCTTGGAGGAGGCTGGACAGCGTGTTGGAGTGTGGAGTGGTGGTGTGGTGGTGGTGGTGGTGGTGGTGTGGTGGGGCAGCGCAACCACCTACACCTTGCCCTGCGATACGCTTACGCCAGATATGATTAACGATGAACGTGAGCACATTTCCATATGTATGTGATGGGTGTGGCGAGCAAGGAGCTCACCATAGCCCAGCTTCAACACAATGTCTCCGTGGGCAAGGGTGGGGTGTGGGCGTGGCCGAGGCCCTGAACGTTGGTACGGGTGGAAGGTGTGTGTGTGGGCGGGGGCCGGCCATTGACAGCGGGTCACGACACAGGCCCGCAGGACCCGCTATAAACCCTTTACGACTCGCTTGGGGCAGTCCCGGTCACCTATCATCCCGCCGCAATATTAAAAGAAACATCACACAAATCGTGAAGCAGCGTGTGTTGTTCCGCCCCTTGGCCACTGGTGTGATCGCGGCTCGTGCCCACCCGGGGGGAGTGAGCGAGGCGAATCCCTACTAATGAGTACCGTGACCGCACTGAAGGCTACCTACCCACCACCTCTCCTTCCGACCCAACGACCAATACGTTATATAATAAAAAAAAAAATGAACTCAAACTAACACACATAAGCACAACATCAAGTGGACAAAATACAAAACAGAAACTTATGAGACCAGGTCCGATATGAATGGGGTTGGGAATGAGCCACGAAAGATGATGTGATTTTCAACGCTGTGAGGTGAGTTCAATAGGGGTGGGGGAGGGAGTGGTGCTGGCGGTCGCTTTGGGGGAGGTGCAGATCTAATACTGAATGACCGTGAGGCTTTTCATTTCGTCAAGGTGAACCAGTTTTGTGAACGTTTTACCTGTTCTCTCAGCGACGCCCAGTCATCAGAGCATGGTACTCCATCTTGCATAGAGTTCCTGCACAACCTGACGTGCGACCACACTTAATACAAGGCAACCATTACTCATGAAAGTGATTAGATCAAAAACGGGTGGTTGGGAAAGTTTGTTGAAATAACTTATTAATATATCTTCGCCTATCGTCATTGTACAAACTAAATAATCTCTCTCTCTCTCTCTCTCTCTCTCTCTCTCTCTCTCTCTCTCTCTCTCTCTCTCTCTCTCTCTCTCTCTCTCTCTCTCACTATTGATAAGCCAAGACTACAACGTACTACTTATTATGACAAGTATAATGAGACAGCTCGCCCGTGTTGAGATTACAGACTTTACCTTAACCTTACTCCTCTTCATCCAGGACACAAGAGGAAGGGAGGTTGGCAAGGGTAATGAAAAGAGTAATGCGCTGTATAAGTATGGTGAAGGTTTGTTCGTGTTCCTCCGATGCGGCAAGCCGACCCTTACGCCTTAATGTAATGTAAATGAGAGAAGAAAAAAAAAAAAACCCACACATGATTGAGCTAATGCGAAAAAAAAAGGTAAGTACCGTTAATCCGTTGAATAGAACAGGAAACACTAAACAAACTGTCCGCCTGACGTCACTAAGCCACTACCCAATGTTCAGCGACTACACACGCCATCTTGTGCACTACTACTACTCCTCTGGAAGCTTTGGTAACTAAGTCCAAATGCAGAACGTGTGCCTCGCTAGTTAAGTGTGTCAGTAACGGCTGTGAATCCTTCCTACTTGTCGCTGCATGTCCAGGCAACATCGATGTGAGAAAGATAAAGAGAAAAGTCTATATATCTAATAGTGTGCAACAAATTTATACAATCTGTCATATATCCTCCTGGATCCAACAATACAATTGTGAAACTTCCCTTCAAACAAAAACACAAAGTTGTCACCACAGCATTTACTGACTTCATAAGAAACGCATTCATCATCATCATCAGTCTCTATGTCCACTGCAGAACCAAGGTCTCCCCAACCTTCTCTAATTTCCATCAGCTGCCTGTCTATACCAGGTTACTCCAGCAACACACATGACACTATATACCATTCACTCGCGATATATTTCACGAATGAACAAATAGTCAAATATTCAAAAATCCAAATTGGCGTTGTTCTTTGCCTCTAAATCCTCCAGAGTGTGGACAGCGAGACAGCTATGGGTGTTGAAGCTGCCGTGCAAGTTCCTATGTGGTTGATGGCCGTGCAGCAGCGACCTAGAACAAGAAGCTGCAGCGTCATATCACAGCTAAGTCTTTATTATTACTTTCAACTGCTTCAACAATGTACATGTTTCCTTCTAAAGCGACTCATGGTGTCAGTAAGGTTGGACATTGTTTATGTTTACTCGCGGGACACAGCCATGGATGATGTTCCCAGTCACCACCTTCTGTATGCCATGTTGGGGGAGGGGTCGGGTCGCCTGCCTCAGAGTGGGTGCGGAGTCTCTTGGTCAGATGATCGGGCCACGTTTACCCGACAGCATCAAGTTAGGTAGCAGTGTAAAAGTAACACAACGAGAACTGGTAACCTATTGCACAATGAACTACTTTCCAAACCTGTCACATCTGAACTTAGAACAGGAAATGAAAATGCAATGCACTTTTCCTGATTGGCTACTGACGTTCTGCAAAATACGTCTCTTTTACTACAACACTTCACCAACAAACAAACAAAACTCTATGTAAAGGCTACAAAGTCCCACATGAGAGTCACCTTCATAGTATGGCGGTGCTGGCAACTATGAGCAACAAAACATCAGAAAGTAACAAACAAACACCTTTCCCTCTGAACCGGTTACTGTGCACAATCTTATCAATTATATCCAAAATACGCGGAATCGTCTCAACGCTTCGCTCCAGCTTGACAATGAACAACGGTGAAGAAGGAAACCAAACAAACTGCGGCTCAAAATAAACAAAGTGCAGTTCACACCTCACAACGAGCTTCATTCTATACTGTGAGTGCCATGAGGTGACAATAGAAGATAGATAGAAACCACGTCCAATCCACGTCACAGCAAACTTGTATCGTCTTAATAGTTCTCTTACGTGACGTTAGGAAGTTACAGGGAATCTGGACGACGTTGAAGTCTAGTTGGAAAGATACGTTTTTTTTATTTATAGCTTGACGCATCCTGTGGCTAACAAGGCAAGTATACATACCTCGTGGGAACTGGACATTGACTCCCCTCATGCTAACTACTAACTACCTCGGTCACGGCCACTTATTCATTCTCAAAGTGACAACGAAACAACCATGAGAACTATGCATCCATATTGTGTGTGTGTGTGTGTGTGTGTGTGTGTGTGTGTGTGTGTGTGTGTGTGTGTGTGTGTGTGTGTGTGTGTGTGTGTATCACCGGTAGTCGACCCTCTCTCTCTCTCTCTCTCTCTCTCTCTCTACTGGCTTGGCTGACAATAAAAATGCCATACAGACAAGAGGTTTCAGTTTTTTCTACACTTTTTTCTTCTCTTCCTCGGGGCAGAGACAGCAGATCCTTCACGGTGATCATCAACCTTACTACTTCGCTCTCTTCATCTAACTAACCATCAACAGCAAACAGTACTTTCATCTATAATACTTACTTAGAGCTGATTTACGGTAAGACAGAACGGTGTGTGTGTGTGTGTGTGTGTGTGTGTGTGTGTGTGTTGTATGTACCTCCGACAGCAAGAGGTATGAGACGCTGAGCCCATACGGTACCCCTATCACCGTCACACGAGAGGTCACACCACATACCTACAGGTGCCTCTATACCCACCCGGCTATAAGCAGTCAACATCTTCCTATAGAGTGAGGTTACTGACGCTGTATACAAGAGCCTCATGTATGCACGACTAACACAACCGCACAATAACAAGGTATGGGAGGCATTTATTACACTCTTCCTACACCATATAATCACCCAATTAATTTCCTCCTTTAATGACTGTCAGCTGTACGCAATTATCTCTTTTTTGCAGGTAAATGAGGCTCGTCCGTGGAAGGTGTTATGGTTACTAAGTGCTAAGTGCTAAACATGAGTTGGTTGGTAGCATGTACGATCGAGAATATAAATGTGTATAATAGTGAAAGAAGGGAAACATGCTTCTTCAATCACTCCCTCCTTCCCTGCTGCTTCCTAAATCCCTCCTCTCCTTCCCTCCTGCTTCCTGAATCCCTCCACTCCTTCCCTCCTGCTTCCTGAATCCCTCCACTCCTTCCCTCCTGCTTCCTAGATCCCTCCACTCCTTCCCTCCTGCTTCCTAAATCCCTTCTCTCCTTCCCTCCTGCTTCCTGAATCCCTCCACTCCTTCCCTCCTGCTTCCTGAATCACTGCCTCCTTCCCTCGTTGAGTTGTTAGCGTATGAATCCATGTGTTACGTAACCAGTGCTGCGTGACTTAGGTGGTGGTGGTGGTGGTGGTGGTGGAGCTTAGGTGTTGTGTGGGTAAATGTTATGCAGACTGACTGGGGTTGTGTGTGGTGTTGTGTGGGCCAGGGTGTTTGTATGGCCAGGGTGGGTTGTGTGATCATGGGCGTTGTGTGGGTCAGGGTGTTGTATGGCCGGGGTGGGTTCTGTGGGCCAGGGTGTTTGGTAGTCAAGGTACTGGAATGTTACGGTGTAGTGAGTGGTCAGGGTGCTGAATCCAGGGTGATACGTGACAAGGGTGCTGATGTCCACGGCCTCATTCCTACATTTGTCGCCTCAGCAGTGTCAGGGTGGGAGTAATGATCCTGGGGGGGGAGGGGGGAGAGGGAGGGGAGGGGGTGGGTGCTGCAAGTGTAGGTGAACGTCCGGCAGTGAAGGTTCCCACAAGGGTGACACACTACAAAACCCTGGGCGGTGTGGCGTGAGGCTGCAAAGAGGCGTTCAGCACCACTGCCTGCTTCCCCTACCTTATTGTTGGATGCTCGACCTCTCTCTCTCTCTCACACACACACACCCACACACACACACACACCTGACACACATCGCGCCGCGGGCAAACACACCCTCCTCCGCCGCATTACCTCGGGTCGCCTCGCCAACACACTACAACACTTAGGTTGAATGAAGACGGTGTTTCAGTTTTGATATGGGTAGCAAGGCGCAACATTCTGATCCATGCACGTATCCCGTCCGGCCTTTCTCTACACGCCTACACGGCCTCACCTGCGCCGTGAAAACATACAGCAGTGGAAAATTATGACACTGAAGAATCATGCAATGACCAACAAACCAGTGCAAAAGAAAAAAAAATACACCGAGTCATTAATTAAACAGCACTGAACGTAAGTAACATAATAATTCACTGACTTCAATGCCAACACACAGCCAGAACACTGTTAATTAATTAAATGGGTTAAAGGAATGCAGTGGTAATGAATTAGTTATTAGTACCATTATATAATCAATTAACGTCTTAGAGAAGCAAATAAGTAGAGGTCCCCCTTTAACGTGCACTTGATGATGCAAATAATTTTAAAAACCACCATCCTTGACTTCCGAATTGTACTTCAAAACAGGAAAAGTACTTACAAGTGGTTATTCGGCCTTCGACTATAAAGGAAACAAATATTAGTGCGGGGGAACAGTACATGAGAGGTATTACTTGATTCACTATTATTTTCCACCACTGCGCTGCTAAACGTCATGGCAAATGTATTCCATCAGCATATATCATGAGAGAGAATGAGAAAGAGAAAGAGAAAGAGAGAGAGAGAGAGAGAGAGAGAGAGAGAGAGAGAGAGAGAGAGAGAGAGAGAGAGAGCAATATATCTAACCGTATCTAAATATAAATATATAATAAGAGGATCGGGTGAGGATCAAGATGTATGTGTGTATGTGCTGTGCTGTGTATGTATGTATGTATGTATGTATGTGTGTATGTGTGTGTGTGTATGTATGTGTGTGTGTGTGTGTGTGTGTGTGTGTGTGTGTGTGTGTGTTCACCAGCCATCCGCACCTAGAAACACAAGAAGGGGAAGGGAGGACAAATGAAGGCGAAGGAAGGGCAGGAATGGTATGGAGTAGATGGTAAGGGGTGAGGGGTGGAAGGGTGTGTGAAGGGTGTGAGGGTGGGAGGGGTGGAGGGGTGGAGGAGTGGGCAGGGTGGAGGCAGGGTGGAGGCACGGGGGAACCTTGGCGGTGGCAGGACAATATCATGATCAGTCTCAACGATCAGTCAATAAGGAACAAGCCGTAAGGAGGAACACCAACACAAAACAACAATACAACAATAACAATAACAATACACCAGATATCATGAATAACTTCCATGTATTATACAGCACAAGAACAAGTACAATGAAGATGATGTGAGCGCATGGTATAGGTAGTATATATCTTCCTCTTCTTTGTTATATCCCTTAATACGTACACATATCATTATTTTCATGGGGAGGGAGGAGGAGGAGGAGGAGGAGGAGGAGGAGGAGGAGGAGGAGGAGGAGGAGGAGGAGGAGGAGGAGGAGGAGGAAGTAACAGTTATACATTCAAATAGATTTAGTTAATACAATACTTCCTTCATACTTTCTCTCTTATCTCTCGATTCTGTTGATGAAGTGAAAAAAAGGAGACATTCAATTTAAATAACAAACAAGTGTGGCTAAAAAAATTAAGCCACATTAACCGATACTATTGATATGAGAACATGTCAATAGATGTCACTAAACAAAGGAAATGAAAGCAGGATGGAGGGAGGAGGAGGAGGAGCGTGAGACTCTACACAACACCTAACGGAGAACTGATCCAGGGCGAGGGTGAAGGGACGGGTGATAAGGGAGGCTGAGGGATGAAACCGTGTGTGTGTGTGTGTGTGTGTGTGTGTGTGTGTGTGTGTGTGTGTGTGTGTGTGTGTGTGTGTGTGTGTGTGTGTGTGTGTGTTAGTCAGTGGTTGGTGGCGGAAGTTGATCGGGATGCAGAGAAGGTTACTGGTTTGTTTCCGGTGGTATGGAATAGTATAGTATAGTATAGTATAGTATAGTATAGTTGAGTTTAGTTTAGTTTAGTTATCCCGTTGTTTAAGAAGAGATTCCTTAAACACCAGCACCGTTCTATTACTACTACTACTACTACTACTACTACTACTACTACTACTACTATTACTACTTACTACTACTATTACTATTACTACTACTACTACTACTACTACTACTACTACTACTACCATTACTACTACTACTGCTATGCTACTATCCAATTATTCAAGTTATCGTTATTATCATTATTATTATCAGTATTATTGTAGCTGTTGAAAGTGATTACAGTATATAACGTCAGCAGCTATGAGGGAAAAGAGAATAAGTTTGGTTTAGTAAAAGAAATCATGAGTGCTAGCGTGTGAACTCTCTCTCGTGTGTGTGTGGTGTGTGTGTGTGTGTGTGTGTGTGTGTGTGTGTGTGTGTGTGTGTGTGTGTGTGTGTGTGTGTACGTGGTTAAATATTCCACACACATATAACACTTTTGATCGGTTTTCTCCACCTAACCACTAGTACCACACAATTACCATCTCTCACTCCACTTTGGCACTGGCTGGGTCATTATACCACGGTCGAGTCTACGCTGAACCACGAGTGTTACCCAATAGAAGGAAGAGTCCAGAGCGGCGGGCGGGGCGGGGCGGGGCGGCAGCAAGGGGAACGGTTAAAGTATATACGAAACATGACAATCCTTTAAGGCAAACCATTAATATAGAGAGCGAGTCAAGGCAAGAACACGACTCACGTTTTGGTATTGACTGCGTTTCAAACCAGAGAGTGATGTGAGGCTGTGAGGCTGTACTCCTGCCTTCAGATAAGATACTGGAGAGCAATGCACCTATAGTTATGTTATCCTTGTGACTGCTATACACACACACACACACACACACACACACACACACACACACACACACACACACACACACACACACACAGTTTGAGATGATGATGCTGCAAAGTGAATTAATGACAAATAGTAACTATCAACAATTATCAAACCGTAGCAAGAATATTCGACTGGTGACGGTGGTGATGTAGTATAAAGAATTGGGTTTTTTTTTTTTATGTATACATCTCCATTACCCTTTCGCTAAGTGACCGTCATGTGGGGGGGGGGAGGGGCAGGGGAGTAACTACTTACCTTTCCACATCGAGATTAATAGTAGTAGTAGTAGTAGTAGTAGTAAAAGTAGAAGTAGAAGTAGAAGTCAA
>JAPQNM010000003.1:11806339-11808839 GCA_029783475.1 Metacarcinus magister
CACAGACGGAATCGACAGGCCTTTCCTCCAAGGCTGTCGCGTCGCCACAACCATTCACATTAATCCTCTACCGCATACACCAATCAACTTGTCGCAACCTAAGATAGTGACCTTACAATGTGGTCACACGTGCACCAACCGTGTCTCCATAATCAATGCACGAACACAGTGAGATTGCATACGAAAAAGAAAATAATATATATATATATATATATATATATATATATATATATATATATATATATATATATATATATATATCTCATGTGAAGAAGAAAAAAGTGTCACCAAGAGCTCAATGTTTGTTTAAGAGCCGCGAGACATTGTTATCAGCTCTGCGTGTGTATAGAAGCAGCGATACTTGTTCGATACATGTGACTGGTTCTGAAGCGAGAGAACACCGACTCCTCCACACCCGCCTCACCGCTACTGACACTGTTTGATTGTTCAACTTGAAACTCATCGTTGTGTGCACATAACCAACAATGTCGTCAATGTAAGCATCATTAGTTCGCCTTGAAGAAAAAAAAATTTACTTTTTCATCCCGTCGTCCATTTATTTATTCGTTGCAGTCTCCCCAATAGGGCGGAGAGAGGAGACCCTTCCTTCTCACACCCGTTTCGGACGCTGTGGACACAACATTCACACGGGCTGTATTTCCTTCGATCATTCATCTTTGTTCAAAATTTGTTTGGACACATTCAACATTGTGCCATAACGTCCGTCAACTGTTAGTAATATGGATCGAAAACATGTCCACAGTTGATTATGGCGAATTCATGTTTTATCATCGCATGACAAATGCTAAAATCATCTTATTTGACACATTCTAAGATATATTTAGTCACCGTAGAGCAGCATTAAGTGTGATATGTTTAGCCGCAGCAACAAGCTTGGCACTGTTCATCTATTTTATGCTGCCAGACAAACTTGATCTATAATTAGACTAACTTAAAGTGCTTGGGGCGTCGTTTGCTTATTGAAGGCCGCACCAAATGTTAGTGAAGCACATTCAATCAGTGTTATAGTTCAATGCGTCAAGTCGGATCAGCAACACTTTTATCCTTGTACGCATTGAAGGAAATTGTTGTCCGCGTACCAACAAGTGCCTGAGGTGGTGCAGATGGTAAGGGATGAAGGAGTGATAGTTCCACGTATTTAAGCGTCGGTGTATCTTTCATATGAAGACCATTGTCAAAACTTTAAAGCTCACATTACCAGCGTGTAGCTAAGTATAGGAAGGTATCTTACTTGCTTACAAAGTGAAAGAGTAAACCCGAACACACACATGGATATCCTGGGTGTTTTAAAATCATGCAAACATCACACGTTACAGACAAACCATCCACCATCACGCACATCTACACTAAGGCAACATAACCTTGTCTTGGTGATTTCCTCTCCACTACTACTGCTGTGGTTACTGAACGTGTTGAGGTGTTACACTCAAAAAACAAGTCAAATGTAATTCATCCATTTCAGATATCTAAGTAGTGACGCCTTGCAGCCTATCAATGTTATAAATGTTACGTCAATGTGGGTGGGGGCAGTGTTCGTGTGTTCCCTTCATGTAGGTAACTAGCGATGCAAGGCTTCAAGATCATGTCCTTGGCAGGTGTGGCGGCGCCTTTAGGTTATACACCTCTCAAACACGTACACACGCATGCACGTTTATTTGAGGACTCCAAGACATTTCAATAAGTTTGACTCAGCCTTCCTCCGCCCTCAAACACCCTTGGTCTGAGCACACTACCTTAGGCAATCCAAGACACATCCAGCTGCTGGTTTCCATCTCTTATATTTGTAGTTCACATGCCGATTCCCCGAGCTATAAACACAAACAGTTCCGCTGCTGCCCTTAGTGGCCATGTTACTCCCAATGAACAGCTCTAGTAGTAGTCCTCGCTCGGAATTTCCTACCTGGTCACAGTGGTCAGCCGGGCCAGGTGTCCTGCTCACAGCGCCTCCCTCCCTTCCTCCCTCCCTCCCTCCCCGGCGTTACAGAAGAGGCGCGACGCATGTGATGCAAGCTGATGAGCACCTCTCTTCTTCTGCTGACTTGTCATTTACTCTCTTAGGCTACCTACCTACACATACACACACACACACACACACACACACACACACACTTCACATACGTTCTTTTACATTCTTAGGTGAGGAATATAAATGAGTCCAATTGCCATTACACAGCCGCCGTCGTTATCACCACCGTCTCCCTAAGCCGTAATACATGTACGTAAGGACATACCAACTCCAACTCCACCACCACCACCACCACCTAAAGAGTTTACACGCGTCTTGAACAAACAGAAGAGGGCGCAAAAAGTTTTACCGAGTCTCTAAGAACAACCCTCCCTTTACCCATGCCAAGTGCCGCCCAGCCGCCCAGCCCCCGCGGTGACTCCAGGTGGTGGTTCCAGGTGGAGGTAGATTAGCCAGACCACGAGGGGCATTGTTATAAGGCGAGATCAACAAGTGAACAGAGAGCAGTGACGT
>JAPQNM010000003.1:11813839-11818839 GCA_029783475.1 Metacarcinus magister
CGACGTGTGTGTCCCCGATGCCTTAAAGTGGAGGTGCTTGCATTCTACACGCTGCCTCACCCGGGTATTAACACCTCTGTGACTCATGACGGGCCAATGAAGGAAAGGTTAGTTAATTAGTTAGGTAATGTGAAAAGAGTAAGCGCCAGGCAGTGGAGGGGAAGTGGGAAGGGTCACAAGCGTTGGGGTGAAACGTTATAACGCATCAACCTCTGTTCAAAAAATCTACGGAAACTTAAATAAGGATAATGTTTAAAGTTTATCCTATTCTACTTTGCCTCTATACCCTTCTCTCTACACACTTATGAATCAAAGACCATTCCTTGCCTCCCCTTTCAGCAGCGCATGTTTGTACAATACGTTTCTCTACTTCACCAGAACATACTAAGGAATACGGATGCGTGTGGTGCCTTTGCGTGCTGCTATGACAACAGGTGTGTGGAGGTAAAGGTGGTGGTGGTGGTGGTGGTGGTGGTGGTGGTGTGGTGGTGGTGGTGGTGGTGGTGGTGTGGTGGTGGTGGTGGTGGTGGTGGGGTACTACACTATACATGGAGGCAGCACCAAGAAGCAACGCAAAGGTAGTCTTGGGGAAGATGGAGTGGCGGTGTGAAGTGTGATAAAGGAGGGGCAGGATAAAGTAATGAGGAAGAGGAAGAGGAAGAGGAAGAGGAGGAGGAGGAGGAGGAGGAGGAGGAGGAGGAGGAGGAGGAGGAGGAGGAACACATAGGAACACATAGGAAGAACAAACAACAACAGGCCTGCTGGCCCTACGAGGCTGTTTGTGTTTGTGAAGAGGAAGAGGAAGAGGAAGAGGAGGAGGAGGAGGAGGAGGAGGAGGAGGAGGAGGAGGAGGAGGAGGAGGCCTGTGAGATGAGGGTGAGGGATGAAAGAGGAATTAGGGAAAGAAAATATAGAGGTGAGGAGCGCGTTAGTGAGGCACATTTATGAGGAAAGAAAAGTGCGATAGGATAGGAGAACGAGAAGGACCACGTGTTGACTTTATACATAAATATATATTAGTATATGCTAAACAGGATACTTTAAAGGTAGTAACAGAACATAGCTGTATAAGGTGGAGGCTGCAGCGAAGGAGGGGTTGGGGGGGGGGATGTCCCGGCGTGTTACCACCATTTCCTGCCTCACCCACCCACCCACCCACACACCCACCACCACCGGGATGTGTGTCAAGGCGAACAACTGCCTCCATGGAAGCAGGTCGCCTCCCAGGCTGTGGAGGGCGTGGCTCATACACGGAATCCTGCCCTTACCCCCATCCATAATATAAGTAAATAGTAATAATAAAAAAAATAATATCATAATGTAAAGAATTGAAACCTGAGACCAATATAGGAGTTTTGGTGTTTATGTTAGACAGACTCAACCTTCACAATGTCATTAACTTCCATTATTTATTTCCTTATACAGTTAAAGAAAAACCCTTTGTGTATCTTTAGAATCATTATAATTGGAAGGTTAAAAGGTAGCACAGTACTGCCACGGAAACACTCCCCTTCATAGCATGCCTCTGTCCACAGTCACACTCAACCCAAGCAAGAGTCATCCAGAATTTAAAATGTGGGTAAACAAAGAACTGCAAGTGCCCGTGCCCCCTCCCCCCTCACCCACCCATCCACCCTCTCCCCCCTAGACAAGGCCGCGCCACTCACAACCATCTATGAATTCACTTTACTTTATGACTTTTATCACTCCGAACAAAGTAGGTTGATTCATTTACAGTTTTAATGTACAACTGGACTTCTCTTTCCCTTTGTATCATGTGTTTTAAATAGTAGTATTATATATCATTATTGTATTATATTGTCGCTCCTTGTATTTTGTCTATTCGTGTTACCTATACCTTTGGGTGAAATCAAATTATCATTATCATTATTATTACTATTATTATTGACATATTACTGGGCAAGGAAGACGGGGCTGAAAAAAAAACTGTTGGTTCTTACGTACAGCAACACTACACCTACAGTGGTGGCGTGCAGGATACAGAACATAGTGGTGTTGAGTGTGCGTATACGTACTTACCATCCATTACGTGCAGCACTGGGTGATGCCTCTTCCTGGAGCTTTGCAGATGATGATGATGATGATGATGGTTAGATATTATAGAAAAAAATCATTTCGTAATCTATTCAAGGTTTCAGGTTAGGTTAAGTTCCTTGGGGTCTTAGATACGGCAGCATCCTTCCTACCTTCCTCTCCTCTTTCCTGCCTTCCTTCCTAGCTCCCTAAGGCGAATCCAGACAATGAGTAATCCGTCTCGGGTATCTGGCGGCCTAACATCATTAGCGGGAGGCGGGTGGGGATTTATGAACCATTTGGGAGGACACGAAATCCACCCATTCTTCCTTCCTTCCATCCTTCCTTCCTCCTCCTCACCCAATCCTCCATCTTCTTCACTTCCTCTTATTAACATCTACCATTCCTCTCTCTTCCCTTCCAAGTATCTTCTCCTTCTTCTCTTCTTCTTCTTCTTCTTCTTCTTCTCTTCTTCTTCCTCTTCCTCCTCCTGCTCTTCGGGAATCAGGTACTATTAATAACCCGTCATCACGCATTGAAAAGACGCACGCACGCACGCACGCACGCACGCACACATTGGCCAGATACTCGTCCTTCTATCACCTATAAGCCTCAAGGTGATGGAGGAGGAGGAGGAGGAGGAGGAGGAGGAGGAGGAGGAGGAGGAGGAGGAGGAGGAGGAGGAGGAGGAGGAGGAGGAGGAGGAGGAAGAGGAAGAGGAAAGTATACTGGAGGAGAGGTGAAAACTGGTCAAGTGTGTGTGTGTGTGTGTGTGTGTGGTGTGTGTGTGTGTGTGTGTGTGTGTGTGTGTGTGTGTGTGTGAGAGAGAGAGAGAGAGAGAGAGAGAGAGAGAGAGAGAGAGAGAGAGAGAGAGAGAGAGAGAGAGAGAGAGAGAGAGAGAGAGAGAGACAGGGGTGGGGTGGGGGAGGAACATGATGAAATTAGTCAATTTTCTGTCCTGCTCCTAAAGCTAATTACTATCACGAAATCTCTCTCTCTCTCTCTCTCTCTCTCTCTCTCTCTCTCTCTCTCTCTCTCTCTCTCTCTCTCTCTCTCTCTCTCTCTCTCTCTCACCCTCCCTCTCTCCCTTCCTCTCCCTCTCTCTAACCTCACACTCAGCCCGACAGGTAGTCACGAGAACATTCAAATATGGAGGTGCTGCACATTATCACTCTAACACACACACACACACACACACACACACACACACACACACACACACACACACACACACACACACACACAGGAAGAGTCCGGTCAGGCATCAACATCATGCTTTCAGACGTTCTAAACTTCTTCGTCTCCTTTACTGCAATGTCTCATACTTAAAAATTCTTCATAATTATGGTTCATTATACTTAAATAGGTTTCAACTTCAACTGGCATCGTTTGTTTTTCCCCAATTAACTGTTCGGCTTCGGCTTAATACCCTTAGTTCGAGCCCCACGTCGAGTGTGTAGTGTTGCGAGAGGAGGAATGAGAGGAGTAAAGGGCAAGGTGGAGGGTGTGGTCTGTTATAGGGAGAGGAAGTGGCCCTTCCTAATGTAAAGAGCTGTCAGTAACCAGGTCGTTCAGAAGTTGGTGGCAGCGGCTCTCCCACGCTACAGAAGGGTGACTGACCCTCATTACAGTGCGACAACAACATTTCAATTGCACTCATCACGGGCAAGGACGGAAGAGTTGAACATTTACCAGGAGACAACTAACTGCGCGGATATGGTATTTGTGCTGGTTGAGTCTGAGTCTGATGGTCTAGTTGAGTGTGTTAAGACATGTGGGTTACGAGGACGCAGGCCTCTCGTCATGGGCCCACTTGGACGTGCCGTTACCCGACACACCTGCTCTGCATAACCATCATCTCGCCGCCCCGGAGCCATGCAGGGAGCCAGCCCACCTGCCCGCTCATTCCAAACCCTAATGACAGTCCCTAACCGGCGTGGTGATCACAGCGGGGCCGGACATGTCAGAGGCTACACATAAATGAGGAGCAACACAGCGGCAGGGCAAGGCAGAAGCAGTAGCAGCAGTGGCAGGCTGGTGGGCGACAGGCCATTTGTCCTCATGCTCCGGCTAATTTGATAATGGCCACAAGCCTCCACGCTACCATTAAAGCTTCCCAGCATTACTACCACAACCTCACTCATGCTGTTGTTCTTCATGCAGTTCCTGGTACCACTACTGATTCATTTCTCGAGAACCATTTACGGCTACAACGGCAGCCAACCTAATACTCTGCTATTACAGTGCATCAACGAGTGCACGTAACAGACTAAACAACGGTTACGAAAGCGACTAATTGTTGCACAGAATGAGTGAGTGTCTGACCGAGTGAATGCGTGTGTGTGAACTGAAGAGTACTGAAACGAGACCTTCCCTGCGCCTGAAGCATGTACACGGATATTATGTATGTAACTAAGAAGGAAGTAAGTACTCGTGCCTGTTGTGTCTGGTTCTGGAGGACGTGAAACCATGAACGATAGATGACACCACACGGTCAAGGCGAGTGCCGGCGGCGTGTGGAAAGGTTCACAAGGGGGAAGGGAGAGGAGAGTGCTGCCACGATTTACAGAAGCAGCGTTTTACTTTTTCTTTTAGTATTCATAACCACCTAATCACTACACATAAAGTTCCTCGATATTAGAACAAAGAAACATTATACAAAAAGTTAATCCCCGAATTAATAACTAATACCAAATTTCGAAACGTGGTCTGAACAGATCATCAAACTATACCAAGTGCATGCCGACACACACACACACACACGGAGGACTCGTCAGCCTGGCTTAACATTACTTGGAAGTAACTCAGCAGTAAGCCCACGCCAACTGCCTTAGGGGTCGGTCCTCTCAGTGGTTCTCAGCTTGACGTGAATGCAGGCTGAGTTAGGGCCTACTGCCAGCACAACCACACTGTAATCTTCCTCGGTCATTGCGTTCACAGTTTACGTAAGACCTTGCAAGTACGCC
>JAPQNM010000003.1:11823839-11833839 GCA_029783475.1 Metacarcinus magister
GGAAGCCATCCATTGCCAAAAATAACTTCAAACCCGCCCACCTATTTGCAAGATGGAAAGACTACAGGAACAAACAACAAACCACGACCTTGAGTGTCCACATGGCACCACATCGCCACACTAACGAAGTGAAGTGGTGCCACAATAAAGGATTTACCCACAATACCTTTGTTTGCCATCACACTACACTCCCCTCAGGCATCCCCAACCAACCACCTCCACGATGTTAAACAACGACTGTACGATATTCAAGTGACTAAGTCTGCCGCCTAGCGTCAGTTCCAGAAAATTATCTGGACAACATACAATGACTGAACACGGTTACGCCAAGAAAATGACAACCAACATTATCACGACCTAAAGTTTTTTTCCTGCACGATGAAACGCATTTACAAAGGTAATTTAATTGGTTTCCTAATTCACATATCAACACTTACGTATATATAATATATATATATATATATATATATATATATATATATATATATAATATATATATATATATAATATATATATATATATATATATATATATATATATATATATATATATATATATATATATATAAGGTTTTAAAGTGTAGTCCCCAGCAGGTAGTCGTTGAACAGATTTGTGTGAAGTGTTCTGAGAGTGAAGGAGTGACGTACTGTGGCAGGGGAGCGAGGGAGCGTCAGTTGGTCGCCACGCCCGGCCTCCTCTATGCAAACAACCTATCACTTCCTTGATTGACTACTAAACAATTCCGTTTCATCCCTGAGCACCAAATAACACATGTCCCGCTGAACAAATACCTGCTGATTTGTGAAGCACGCACGCACACCGAGTTGTACAAAACACCGAGTGGCCGGGGACGGGACGGGACGGGAAGGCAAATAGTGGTGAGGGGCTATATAGGAGGGTGAACATGGTCCTCTCTCCCCACCACGAGGCCTGGCGGGGCAGCGCAGGCCTTGGTGATGACTGGTCTGCATTGGAGTGCATGGTGCTTACATACTTTATGGTACCGAAGGGAAGCAAGGAAGCAGAAGAGGATGGAAGAGAGCCAAGTTCAGGTGATCAAAGAGGAAATAGACGAGAATACAAATGAAGGACGAGGTGCCACTCGCTGAAAGATAAAACTCGAGTAAGCTTCATTAATAAAACAATACTGACATGCTTCCTCTGCCATCCCTGCTGCTCCCAGTTAACTACCACTTCCTCTTAATAGACCATAAAACTCGTTGCACCACCCTCGCCGCGGGTGGAGGGCCCCGCCGCCGCACCTGCCAGCGTGACGATGAACCAGGCAAGGAAGAACACGGCGTTACCCTCATGTTTCCGCTCCCGGCATCCCTACAACACTGTGTAGGCTGGTCACATTACTTTCATGTCTCCGGTGCTGCCATCATGTTCCCAACGCTCCCTATAACACTGTGCACACTTGTCACATTACTCATTCTGTACATGTCACCTTTGTTATGGGTACAGGAAGACAAAAACTACCACCCAACCTCCACTGTCCCAACGTCCACACAATCACTGACACATGTATCTTATCCTTACACTGTCATCCAGAACCCATGATATACTCTTTCTTCAAGTTATAACAACATGCACTGCCCCACCCTCCCTGCTGGAGTCACTTACCTCCGTTTCACAGTGCTGGGGGGAAGGGTGGTGGTCATGGTGTGGGCGGCGGCGGCTGCTGCTGCTACTGGTGGTATGGGCGTGGGCGTGGCTAGAACCTGGTGATGGGCTGGTGGTGCCGTCATGCTACCCCCAGACAGGCCGCCCACCCCAGACCCCACGCCCATGTACGCGCCAGAGTAGGCCCCGGCGTAGGCATACATGTTAGCGGCTGTATGGCCTCGGCCTCGCTAAGTGACAGCCATGCCACCGGATAGCAGCAGCAGCAGCAGCGGCGGCGGCGGCGGCGACTGCAGCAATAACAGCGGTGGTGACGATGACAGTTGAGACACTTCCTGGACACTCACCACCCACCCGCAGACCACTAAGTATTTCCACACACTGATGGATCTATTTTTTTTTCTTCTTTATTTTATTTTCTATTGTTTTTTTTTTTGTTTCTATTTTCTTTTTTTCTTACATGCGCTTCTCACCCGCGCCAACTTTCAAACTGCAGATCATAATTCTATTTAATGCATTATCAGAATGTGGCGCATTCTTATATGTTTCAGAGCACTTCATGTGACAGAAACACACACACACACACACACACACACACACACACACACACACACACACACACACACACACACACACGTCTAGGACCAAACACCTCTTCGTTCCTATCAGGTTCGCGCCACGAGGTGTTATACGTCACGATATCGTCCCTGACAACCATCACATACATCGCATAACATAAAAGAAGTTTGTTTTTCCTTTGGTATAAATCAACACTTCGTTTAGGTGATCACGTAGAGTGGAAGGTGATTGGCTGCTATAATAGTGACTGTTGCGCATCACTAAATACTGTTTGTTTCTTATTTTTTCCTTAATTTCGCTGACCAATACCACACCCGGATCGCCTCCCCAGGGCCACTCATCCCCAGAACAACCCTCTCACACACACACACACACACACAAACGTTCCATCAAGACGCAGAGCTCCAAACATAAACCAACACTGTCTGTCCACTTGACTCACTTGCTTCCACTGGCGTTTCCACCCAAGAAATAGCCTTTGACTACTGAATGTTTAACTCGGAAGCACATGCACACACACACACACACACACACACACACACACACACAAAAAAAGCACACACACACACACACACACACACACACACACACACACACAGGAAGGCCACGATCAATGAGTGGTCGTTAGTAGCGCCTCAACTCGGCCTCTTACTGGGTCCACCAAGCACTTTTTCCTTCACTAACTATTATTCCTCCTCCCCCTCCTTATCCTCCTCCTCCTTTACCCATAATGAAGCCACAAAGCCACCACATAAACACACCGGCACACCTGGGTTTCCTTGGAGAGCACTAACTACCTAACCTCACCTTACCTCAGCTCACCTGTCTCACACCTCACCTGCCACGTTAGGGTTTACATTTGTTTATTTGCCTTCCTCCACGCGATGATAGTTTAGTGTTCCTACCTGCTTGCTTGACGCCGCTTCAACTCCCTCGCCCCCGCCCTCTCCCCGCCCCCGACCCTGTATGGACTGACTGCCTGCCTGCCTGCCTGCCTGCCCCGCCGACCCCCGCCCTTACTTATTCCAATGCTTTGTTTATAGTGCAGGGGTGTCGCGTGTTAGGAATGTTGGGAGTGTGTGTGTGTGTGTGTGTGTGTGTGTGTGTGTGTGTGTGTGTGTGTGTGTGTGTGTGTGTGTGTGTGTGTCTGTGTGTGTGTGTGTGTGTGTGTGTGTGTGTGTGTGTGTGTGTGTGTGTGTGTGTGTGTGTGTGTGTGTGTGTGTGTGTGTGTGTGTGTGTTTTACCTAGTTCTTCTTGGCTAACTATATCTGAACATGACCTAATCAAACTCGTGACGTCTCTTCTCTTTATACGTCGCTCCTTATCATATTTTTTCCCCCCCGTTATATTTATTTGTACATATAGACTAGTACTCACAATCTCTTTTGGTAACCGGTTCCACGAGTCAACAGCTCTAGTTGGAAAGCTTATTATTTTCATCTTATATATATATTTAATAATTTTCGCCTGTGTGTGTGTGTGTGTGTGTGTGTGTGTGTGTGTGTGTGTGTGTGTGTGTGTGTGTGTGTGTGTGTGTGTGTGTGTGTATCGTGCTTAGCGGTAAACACAATTCACGGGTTTAATCAAAGGCTTGTATAAGAGACGAGTAATGTAATGTCCGGCCAAGAGAGAGGGAGAGGGAAGAAAGAAGGAAGGGATGGAGAGAGAGGGAGAGGGAGGGAGGGAGGGTGAGGTGGGTGAGCACAATTAACCACCGCTAATCGCCTGCTGTTTGTCGGCTATGCAGCGAGCGGCGCCGCACCACAACCCTTAATAATAAAGTCTAGCATAAAGTGTGGCCGCAGTAACGATGCACCGAATAACACCCTGATCAACTTTACGGTTCCCCATTACCTTTTTGATGCCGACCTAATGGACGCCCTGTGGTGAGGACTCGGGTACTCCTCCCTCGTGGGAAAGACTGCACTGAGAGCGGCGGCGGCGGCGGCAACACACTGAGGAGCCCATACCAGGGACCACAACCAACTGACGGCGACATGACACTAACAACATGAGAGGAATGGGTCACAGCGGGCGGCTTCAGAGGCTTGTCATTCCCTCTCCTGTAACACTACGTAACACTTGAACGACAGGGAGACGAGACGAGACGAGACAAGACAAGACAAGACAAGACAAAAGCAAACCTGAACTCACTCTACCGTCCATACCATTACCATTATTACCATGCCAGGCCAGGATGAGGCGAGGCAAGTCATGCTCCACCACGGCCACACACACACACATACATACACACACCATCACCCCCCACCCCCCCAAAACCCTTGTTACCATCGGCCCAATCCTCCCCACCAATCGTCAGTCAGTATAAGTGAGGCTGCCTCGATCTACCTTTCCAGGACCCGCCGGGAGAAGTGACCGCCAGCTCCCGAGAGAACGTCTTGTTTTTGCTCGCAGTTCGCAGTACCCGAAAGGCGGCCGTACACACACATACGTACCCAAGGCGGGGGCAAAGGGGGGGGCAAAAGGGGGCATCGTGGGTCCCTCCAACTGGTCAGGCGTCGGTGGTTCGTTCATTCATTTAATTAATATTCGAACACTACATTGAGTTCCCACGACCCCAGCACCGCCGCCGCCGCCACCGCTACCGCCACTGTTTTCTGATATGTGCATAATGTGTGTGTGTGTGTGTGTGTGTGTGTGTGTGTGTGTGTGTGTGTGTGTGTGTGTGTGTGTGTGTGTGTGTTACTCGTCTATGACTAATCAGTATATGAGTCTTATAAGGTAATATTAGTTATTAGGGAAATTTAGGCATGTTTCCGTAAGGCATTTGACTACAACTATGAACTATACCTAACCTAACCTAACCTAACCTAACCTAACTATAACACCTGCAACGCAAAAAGAAAAAGAAAAAGAAAAAAAAGAAAAAGTAGCAGCGCGTCTCCCATTAGCATAACCGGAGTGAATTTAGAAGTCATATCAAAGAGCAAACAATGGAAATGCCGAACCTCACGTGACACCAACTCATTACTCACTCACTCACTCACTCACTCACTCCCTGCTGACGATAGGAAGCAAAGGACTCGTTAACACACAAACTAATTGAAATACATCTCTCACACACACATACACATCTCCATCCGTAACAAAAAAATATATAAATAAATGAATAAAATAAAGACATTTCCCTTCCCATACTTTCAAGCTTATTCGTAGTACTCTTTTCTGTAATGTTCCTATTTCTCTATCATACATACAACGAGGGTGAGTGAGGTTGTGTGAGGGTGAGGGAGAGGGAGGGGACAGTAGCGTGATCCAAAGGGCGGTATGTGACCACACAGAGGAGGGGGCCTGGCACGCAGACACGCCCCCAGCCAGCCCTCCTCGTGGCCCCAGTTACCATGGCAATGACCAACAACAAAAGTGACGGCCTTCATCTGGCGCTCACTGTCCTCTGCCGCCACACAAGCGATCCTGATGCTCCACACACACACACACACACACACACACACACACACACACACACACACACACACACACACACACACACACCCCATCGCCTAAACACTATACTACGCTGCCATGCACTCTATCCTCCTATCGCAAAGCACACAAGTTGATCTGAACTCGGAACACTTAGTAACAAAAGACATGTGAAATAACGCACGCTATGATCCTATTGCGGAAGGCATAACGTTGATCAAAGCACTAAGTAACAAATGACATCTATTAACTAACACACTCTAAGGGCACTCTAAGGTCCTGTCGCGGAAGGCATAACGTTGATCTACACTCGAAACACTAAGAAATAAATGACATATATTAACTAACGCAGTAAAATCTTAAGAAAGTTATAATCTATCGACAGACCTTCCAGTGACAAGCTTGGAGTTAGGTTAGGTTAGGTTAGGTTAGGTTAGGTTAGGTTAGGTTAGGTTAGGTTAGGTTAGGTAAGGTTAGGTTAGGTTAGGTTAGGTTAGGTTAGGTTAGGTTAGGTTAGGTTAGGTTAGGTTAGGTTAGGTTAGGTTAGGTTAGGTTAGGTTAGGTTAGGTTAGGTTAGGTTAGGTTAGGTTAGGTTAGGTTAGGTAGGTTAGGTAAGGAGAACACTGCTGGCAAGTCAAGGGCAAACAACGCATCTCTTAAATCAGTGACAAGCTTGGAGTTAGGTTAGGTTAGGTTAGGTTAGGTTAGGTTAGGTTAGGTTAGGTTAGGTTAGGTTAGGTTAGGTAAGGAGGACACTGCTGGCAAGTCAAGGGCAAGCAACGCATCTCTTAAATCAGTGACAAGCTTGGAGTTAGGTTAGGTTAGGTTAGGTTAGGTAAGGAGGACACTGCTGGCATCTCTTCAATCAGTCCAAAACCTATAATGATTTTCTCAAGTGAGTGAGTGAGTGAGTCGGTCAGTCATGATGTCACCGAGGTTCACCGATGAGATAGATGACTATTTATTGAGGTACAGGAGTCAAAATTTGGAGGCGAACCTGAACGCCGGATTACTTCTATAAGGGCAAGCAAGCATCGACGCCTTCATCACCATCACTCCCGGGCCTCACAAAAACCTGAACGAAACACTCTTTATCACAATGACCAGCGCTTCCTCCTCAACCTCATCCCTTCCCTCCTTCCTTCCTCCCTTGCGGCGCCGCCATCTCCCTCTCCGCCATCTCTACTACCCAAACTCTTCAATATGGAAATAACCGAGGGAAGAAAAATAATTACTATCTCCTCGAATCCTGCAAAATATTCCCCCCCTTGAAAAGTGTTATTCTTTTAATAGTGTTTGAACCTGTAACACTATAATCAACAGCAATTAACTTTCCCTTGACGCCACCACCACCCACCCACACGGACCCCTTCACCCCTCCCTCCCTCCCATCAGACCCTCTCCTACAGCAGACTCCCCGGCCCTCCTCGCTCCCTGCTATCAAGAGAGGGAGTGAGAAAGTGAGCAGTGCGATCAAAGAACCTTCCACAGGCTGGTCATCTAACACATGAGGCAAGGGCACATGCTTTTACCAAGAAAGAGAAGAACGAAAGGAGCAAGGCAAGGGAGGAAGGTCCGGTTCCATCCCCATCAAAGACAACAATACCAATGCCATGCCTGTCAAGAAGAGATCACGGCTTTTACGATTTTCCAAGAATGCTGGAGAGATACCACGCGAATAAATTGTACACATGCAATATCAGGGTACGGAGACACGTGGTTAAGGAAGGTGTGTTAGATAGAGCCAATGTTAAACCTGCCGGCCTGTCTGTCGTGCTGCTGCAGACCAAGGGAACAAGGCCTCCACGCACACCCTACGACGCACGCACGCACGCACGCACGCACGCACGCAAACAAGTAAACTCTAATATTCTCGTAAATCATTTTGTGCGTGTTCTACTTTCTAATCAAGCAGTAATTTCCGGGAAAACTTCAAATTGTTATATCAATTAGAATGGTAAATACGACCAAACAAAGCAATGATAAACATCTCGGTATAAGGATCAACAGACAGTACTGCGTCCAATGTTAACTCCTTGACGACAGCAGGAAGGCAGCGGCAGCGGCAGCAGCGGCCCCTCACAAGCCGCGGCACACTGTTCACGCAGCGGACAACACGAGCGTTCTTGCATATGCCAACAAAGGCTACAGTCACTGCCTCCAGCCTGGTGGTGGTGGCTGGCCACGGTGGGTGTGGTGGTGTGGTGGTGTGGTGGTGAGGGCAGGGGGTGAGGGCAGGGCAGGGATTGGGGCGGTGCACGATGCTCCATAAAAGGGCAAAACTAGCATGATATCTTACCACCCTCTCCAGAAATGACCACCCGATCCAGTCTGGACACTGCTCTCCTCCTTACACCTACAGGCTAGTGTGTGGCAAGCTCCCCTTGCAGGAAAGCGGCCATTGCCTCATAGTAAAGGACAGAACCATCACTACCCTGTCAGCGACACGAGCGTGGCTCCCCTCGGGCGTGGCTCCTCCCCTCGGGCAGGTGGCGTGCGAAGAGAGCTGCGGCTGGCGGGGCGAGCACACGCGAGGCCCTCCGCCCCTCACCTGCTCCAACTCAACTAATCCCACACACCAGGTACACCCCCACGCCCACTCTCAGGCAAACAGCCCACGGGGAGGCGGAGGGCACGCCGCCCTTCCAGAAGCTACTGGTTAACCCACAACCCACCATGTGATTTTTTTCCTTGTCAAAGGGGAATATTACCAAAAGATTATGAAGTCAGGGATAACACTAATTTACTTTAATGCCAAGCCTGACCGGTGAAAGCCATAAGCCCCGCCCTCCTCTCCGCTCCACACGCTGCCACTACTCTCACGGCTTCCACAACATTATTTGCACCAAAGCGAGTATATTCCTTCAGCGGCCCACACGAAGCCGCCGACACCACCACCACCACCACCACCACCACCACCACCACCTGCACTCACTACCTTCATAAAATACTAAAATCACTCACGAAAATGTATGCATTACTTATGAACCAACCAACCAACCACACCCCTCACTCCTTCCCCCCTCCCTTTCTCTGTGTCACACCCCTTCCCTTCACCTCCTATCACCACCATCACTACCCCAACCACACCCATCCCTCCACCGCTAATATACAACACCACGTAAACTTATACGAAGCAGCAGCCGCCCTAACACCCTGCCCTCCACACATCAACGGTAAGAGCCAAGGCGCGAAAAACAGGGGAGAAGAAAAAGGGGAAAAAAAAAAAAACATAATACGGTCCGCTTTTCTAGGAACTCAATTTTCCGAGGAGTGAGAACGAAGCCCAGCCCAGCCCAGCCCAGCCCAGCCTAGCCTTGCCCAGCCTTGCCCAGCCTCCTCGCATCCTGCCCCACCTGTCTCCTCTGGCAACACTAACGATAACAACAGCAACACTCATCCCCTTATCTCGCTCTCTCTCTCTCTTCGGCATCCCTCATTATCTTCTCATTTCTTCTCAATTTGCCTCTCTTCCCTTCCTCTATCAATATGAGGTGTGTGTGTGTGTGTGTGTGTGTGTGTGTGTGTGTGTGTGTGTGTGTGTGTGTGTGTGTGTGTGTGTGTGTGTGTGTGTGTGTGTGTACTCCCCCGTCTTTGTCTGATCTCCTGCCTCTCTCTGTCCCTTCCTTCATCAGCAATCTCGTGTTACCTTCGCGGATACGTTTAATTAGAACATTATTATTACTGCTTCTACTACTACTATACAACTACAACTACTGCTTCTACTACTACTACTACTACTACTACTACTACTACTACTATCATTATTATTACTGCTAATAAAGCGATGAATTAACATGCAGAAGCAGTCATGATAAGGTAAACAAATTATAGTTGGTCAAGAGACATAGAGATCAGTACGTCTATTAATCGCACGGATATTGTAGTTTCTAGGTAGACATATATTACTTCCAAAAGACATATGGGTAGCAAGCGAAATATACATCATTATTTCATTATTCCCAGCAAGTGTTTTTATCGGGTGTCGAGTAATTGGTGTTGCAATGCGTTACCACGGGGACAGCGGCAGCAGGTAACCATATAAACACTAACACAAGGGAGTCACACCCGGGAACCTTCTGGCGCGACAACCACTACACAACCACAGACGTCCTGCAGACCCTGGTGGGAAGGAGGGAGGGAAGCCAAGCCAAGCCGCCTCACGTGACCCCCAACAATCACTTGCCTCATTCACGTCCGAGTGCCGTGGGATATTAATAGTAAATTAGTAGCACCCTCAGTTCCGACCTTGTTACCGCCGAGTTACAGCCCGCCACCAACACGCAGCTGATTAACGACGAATCGGGGAGAGCAGGGGCGGCGAGGCGGTGACAAGCCAGGGCCGCCGCTT
>JAPQNM010000003.1:11843839-11848839 GCA_029783475.1 Metacarcinus magister
ACTGCATCCTAACTGACAGTCATTACACCACAGCCAACAGGTGACACCCTCCCTTCCACCTTACACACATCAACACACATTCTGGGAAAAAAAAACTACAATGACCCTTAGTTCATCATGGTCTTCCTTCGTCATTGCTAGGCCACTTGGATTCGTCTTTAAAGGAGAAATGAGTTAAAACCGTAAGTGAAAATTCTTTGCACCACTCGCCGTGTAAAAGTGAACAAAGGTGCTCAAAGGGGAGAGAGTGGTGGGGCGGGGCGGGATGGGGTGGGGAGGTGAGGCGAGCGGCGGGGTAGGGTGAGGTGGTGGTGGTGGTGGTGGTGGTGGTGGTGGTGTGCCCTGTATTGCTGTCTTCCCCGTGGACGATGTGTGACCTAAACCCGTGTGAGGAAGGATGCTACCACTGATGCACGAGGCTGGGGATGAGTGCAAAGTGTGGGCGTGGGCGTGGGCGTGGGCGTGGCTGGGTGACTTAGCTTGGTGGGGAAGGAACACCATTCACGATGACGATGATGATGATGATGATGATGATGATGATGATGATGATGATGATGATGATGATGATGATGATGATGATGATGATGATGATGACGGTGGTGGTGGTGGTGTTGGCAAGGATGACGTTTAAACATTCCCAAATCTCCACTGGTAGTAAGATAAGGGTTGGAAATGGCGCCAGGTCAAGAGAAAGAGAGAGGGAGAGTGGAGTAGTGACCAAGGTGACCTATTTCAGGGCAGCCAGAATGCAGTGAGAGCAGTCAGTCAGTCATTTGTTCTCCTCTCATCACCTGCACTTCACCTTTTCATCTAGAACAAGAGAAGACAGAGAAAGAGACAGAGAAAGAGAGAGAGAGGGAGCACTGAAAGCTGACTAGACAACATTTCATCTACATCTCCTCCCTAACACATCCAATCCAGCTTACATTTACACGCCGTCACCCTGCAAGCTTTGAGGCCACGGAAGGTTAAGCGGACGGAGTTGGAGCAGCGGCGTGGCTTGGCTTGGCGTGGCGGGGCTCGGCGAGGTCCATGTGAAAGGTGAGCGAGCGTGTGTAGCCGGCCAGTACTCCCCCCTCAAGGTACCTGCCTGATTATTACCGCCACCCACCTCCAGGTATATAACCACAAGTGGGCCCTGCATCGGTCTGGCCAGGACTAGGTTGGTTTGGGGCCAAATGGGATGGGTTGGCGGAGAAACTGGAGGGATAATCACCATCTGCCGCGTCTGCCACTCTTAAAGAATGGTATGTGTGTTGTAGCGGATGGCTGGCGCCGTTACTCACTAAAGCCTCATAGAGCAGCTTCACCAGGAACACTACGCCAGCACGAGTTGGGCGGGGCGTAAGGGAGGGACGGAGAGAGAGTGGCGGCAGGGCAGTGGACGCTGGAAGTGCACCAGGCGGCCAGGGGCAACCCGCTCTGGATTCGTGACCGGCCACTTGTGCCGTCGTGACCAGTGCCCACGATCAGACGGCCAGCCCCGCAGCCTCCACTAGTAAGGAGGCAGCTACTCCAGCCTCAACACACCACACACACCAACACACACACACACACCCTGCTGCTGCGCCCTACATTCGTACCTTCCTCTATCGCTGTGTGTGTGTGCTCCGTTTTTTACAATCACAGGAAGATTGAAGGTGGGCGGCATGCCCCTCCTCTTCATACTTGCTGTCGGCAATGCACAGCAGCCGGCGACCTCATGAGGCAAGATAAGAAAGTTCCGCCTTCCAATATAAAAATATTTACTGATGGACGAACACCTAATCAAGCGGGTGGATATAATAACATAGTGCCGTTCCCTCACACCCTCACAGTTAAGATGATAAAGTACGACCGGCACAGTGCAAGTAGTGAAGACGCACTATATACTCTCAAAAACTAGATAGCCTATATATTCTCAAAACCCCAAGAAATTCTACTTCACCACAAAATACTGACGTGCCTCTTCAAGAATTAAGAAATGCAACCCACAATTAAGACAACCACTAGTGATGCTCGTAAATTTCCACACGACCCTTGTTCCTCCATGCACGCCCCCCCCTGCCCCCCTGCCCCCCTCCCTACTGGTGGCGGGGCGGGGCGGGGCGAGGCACGACAGAGGGCGAGGCCACACCAAGGCATGCTGTCTTATTGAAAGTGATACCGTCACATTTTATTACGCATTTTTTCCCGTTTGTTGCAAGGTTGGTTGGTCGGTCGGTTGGTTGGTTGGTTTTGTGTGCGTACAATGAGTTTGGAAAATGTCTTTCATATGATCCAGTTCCAGCAGCCGGCCATCCCCCTCCCCCCCCCCGCACCACCAAGTACTTCCTCCTCAAACTAGTTACCATGTGTTTCGATACTCCTGTTTGGAAGGCATTTAAACCGCCAGGAGGAGGAAGGAAGAAGTAACATAATCCAGTGTTCCAAGAGGGTATCAGTGAAGGGGATCCCGAACACGTACTGAAACTCATGCATTAGTGAGGTGGACAGATTAGAAAGTTTAGTTCACCGAGAAAAAAAGGAGAAAAGAACAAATATCAAAAAGAGAAATCAACTATAGAATTAATGGTAGAGTTAAAACGCAAGAGGTACAACATTTCGTCAGACTGTAATTTTCAGGACATTTAAGTACAATCATAAGGACATAAAGAGACAGTCAAGGTGAGTCCTCGTACACAAAACACGTTATGTAGTACGCGTATGGAACAATGCTAACTAACCTCATCCTCCTTCATCTATCTAACCTATTATTAAATGTATCGTATTCGCTGCTATGATAAACCAATTCCACTTTAACACTATAACCTATTAATTAACGTTTTCCTGACTACTTATTTATGAGTTTAAACTTATCCAAACTGAACCTAATATCACGAGTACAAACCAGGGCCATTTATTATAACCCTATATATGTCATCTTTCCCTGGCCATTTAGTAAAAAAAAATTATCTAAGTCAATATTGTATCTTTTTCAGACCATTTCCTCCTCCTCTTCCTAGCTATTTATTATAAGAACCTAATTTGTGTAGCTCTTCTTTTTTTGGCTATTGACTATGAGAACCTTATTTGCATCTCCCTTTCACCTATTCCAAGACCACTATTAGGTCACCCCACACCCTTCACCTTTCAAGGGGGTGCACACTTTCAGCCTCTCTTGGTATAATGCAATTTCTTAGTCCTTGTATCACTTGTATAACTTTTCCGTAGTAGCAAATTCATAATAAGGAGACCAATATTACAGTGTTTATAGTTTATCCTTGTGTGGTAGTTCGCCCCTTGACTTATATTTTCTGATCTCCGTTAATAGACTAATAAAGGAGTGGTAGTAAATAGTTTTTGAATAATCTCCATCCGTAAACTTTATCCTCCTCCATTCCTTTAGGTTATATCTTACTTTAAAGTCTCTTGTCGAATACTTTACTGACACCATTAAATATATCGAGATGTATATCCTATTTTTTGTCGTTATAACCCGTCACACACACACACACACACACACAGTCTCCTCATGGTTAGTGACAAAAGGTGAGTGAGATATGATCTACCCTTTGTGAACCTAAAATATGAGTCGTGGATTATTAATTTATGTTTTTCTCTTGATGGTCACGAGTACATTTTTTTCTTCTTTTTTTGGCTAGAATTTACATGCGTGTGAAAGTGACGAACAAACGAACAGCCTTTGAATCTATGTGTCTTGCTCCCTCACAAGTATTTAAGAAGGTTTCCTCTGTTACCTGGTATGCGCATAATCTTTCTATGTTGCTGTCTTTCGTGAACAAGCAGTCATCATCGTAGTAGTAGTAGTCGTCGTCCTCCTCCTCCTCCAGCCTCCTTCGCCGCCATTCTCACCCCTGCAGTCCCGTTCACCAGCTCTTGAAATCCGCCAGCCCAATCTTCAACTCGGAGGTTTCAATGATAACTCAAGGTAGTAAATGGAACCTAATACTCAAATAAATAAACTTCAGACTAACTAAAACCCTGTCTTATAATTTTCTTTAAAGCTTCCCACCTTCCAGTAAAAGTTCTAATAACTTATATAACGCACTAGTCTTTAACTTTACACTTTGTGAATGAACATGATGTTATTTAGTGCTGCATCCCGATCGTCTTTTGTCAAACAGCGGGTGTCATGGCACTTCCAATCCATCCTTGTCCGCGCACGGATTTCAACATGTGTAAGGAAGAGAGGGAAGGGTGGGTAGTACCAGGTAGGTGAAGTCCGTGGGTACATAAATGAGTAGGGCGGGGGCGGGGGCGGGGCGGACAGGGTAGGGTAGGGTAGGGTAGGGTAGGGTAGGGTAGGGTAGGGTAGGGTAGGGTAGGGTAGGGTAGGGTAGGGTAGGGTAGGGCAGGGCAGGGCAGGGCAGGGCAGGGTAGGGCAGGGCAGGGTGTGGGTAGGGCGAGGCTGGTGGCCGGGACGCACCAAGGACCCACTCAGCCGAGACAGATAAGGGCAGAGTAACTAGAGCAGGTGGGATAAGCCGCCAGCGGAGAGAACCTGGAGAGGAAGAGCTGCAACCAACCACGGGAGGGAGAGGGAGTGAGAGTGGGACGGAAGGGAAGGGCGAAGAGAACACACTCATGCACCTCACGCGCAGCATCTCCTACTGTGGGAACGAAAGGCACCGGGAGTTCGACGCTGCATGCAAGACTAAGTAGAGGACAACAGTTTAATGGCAGATGGAGTTCAGTCACTTGGAAGGCCTTCACTCTTCACTGCACACTACAAAGGTACACTGGTATAGACTCGAGGTGGCCAAGTCAAGCTAAACCAAGTCAAAGAGATACAATGCTATAATCTAATTCCCAACACTTGAGGAACTGTAAACACCTCGTCCCCATGCGCACCCCCAGCACCCCCTTCTTAGCCAGTTACATGGCCTGGCATGCATAGTGAGCGGATGGCTTCAAAGATGCACCAATGATAAAAACTGATCCTGTTAAAAGTTACCTGTCGCCACCCAATTACCTTCACTATCTACACTCTAACTGAACCACAATCTTGCTTCACGTGC
>JAPQNM010000003.1:11851339-11868839 GCA_029783475.1 Metacarcinus magister
TCCTCACATACCTCACTGATAACTTATCTGATAACCTATAATCCTTGCCATGTGTTTGTGCGGGTGTGAGGGAGACATTGCGTGTTTGCGTGCGTGTGAGTGCAAGTGCGTGCAATGAATGAACATCTGTTTGAATGACAGACTCATAACTGTGTACCATGTGCGACTGACTAGTTGACAGGTGGTAGAAGGAAGAAGGAAAAAAAAAGTCAACAGTGAGTCATTCAGTTAATAAGACTAGGACTCAACCCGGATAACAGACAGACAGACAGACAGACAGACAGCAGACCTCCCGCATCACTAGCTCACTTTTTCCTACTGTAGCATGTGAAGGTCATCTGTGCCACAAATATAGTAGTGTATACATGGGTGAGCGTCGTGTCGTGTTGGAGGGAAGACAAATTCATTGGCGGGAATACTAATGTTTTGGCGCGCTCAGTTTATGTTAAAAGAACAAGCAAGACACTGACAGCAATAATCACCTTCTCTTAGTGCACAACTAATGAACATCGAATAAATACCATTAATTGAAGCCTTGAGTTACAACGCTGATGATTTAACACCTTCTTTTAATGCAAATGAACTTGAGATATTTGTAAAGATTTTGTTTTTTTTCCTGCCACTATATTGATAATACAATAAACCAGTATGTTAAAGTTTTAAGTGTTCGTGTCTACAATTCTACAATAATGATTTAGTAAGTCAGTATATGCAATCATAGTTTTATAACAAGCCAGCATTCTTGTAGAGGCCAGAATGTTAACATCAGTCATAGTAAAGTAAAGCCATAATGTTTAGCGGGTCAGCACGTGTCATTTTCATCTCTTCCACAATATGGTTCTCCTAAACTAACACAAAACCTAACATAGCAGGCTGGTCTTGTCATTCATCCTTACAGAAAAAAATACAAAAATACTAAAATTTAAACTATTAATTGTGTTGTATTACCATTATACCCACCTATTATATATAACCTAGCAGTGTTCATCGCCTTACTAGTGAACGAGTTAATGGGAATCAAGTAAGCGCCAGACATCAGAGGTCATAAAGCGCTGCATCGCCTTCTTAGGATACACCGTCGCCTCACTGCATTCCTACGATGAGCCAGTTTTTGTAAGGCTACCACCACCACCATCACCACCTCATCAACAAACCAAGACAGAACAATACTTTCTTCCGCACCATTAATAAATCACGGATGTTATATTATATGTCCTTCATAAAGATAGCTATGATAAAAAAGAAATACGTGATCAAATGATAAGTTCCTGCATGTCATTGTTCTAGTATGTGTGATGGAGGTAGAGACATGCAAACAGACAGGCAGGCAGCGGAAGCACCAGCAGCAGGAGCAGTAATAACAAGCCTGCCTCTTACTTTGTACAGATTCAACGTTGGGTGCACGTGCAGGTGGCTGTCCTAACAAGTTATTACTGTTGCTATCTTGGAGCATTGTACAAAACTGTATGCACAATATTATTTCTATGTTTCCTGCACAATGTTGAAGCATTACGCACAGACAGCGTAATGCAGCATGTAATGAGGCAGATAACTAGCAGCTTCATAGTTTAATACCCAATTTCAGGCCTCACATACTCCTAATTCAGGCCACCCACTCCTCCTCCGTTCCACTTGCAAAGTTAGGGTGGACATATGTATGTGGCTGTTTTAAACCACAAGGGGACGGACGGACACACACACACACACACACACACACACACACACACACACACACACACACACACACACACACACACACACTAGCAGACGCCCTTCCGCTGATGTTCAATAGTGTCATATATACTTTACTATATGTATACAGTCTCATGCCATACTATATGAGGTTTAGTTTCAAAAATGTTATATGATGAAGGTGACAAGAACTGTTCTCAGTCTTCTATCATTACACAAAACTGTAACACTTTCAATAAGGTTACAGCTCAACACCGAGCTTCTCTCAATCAAGGTGCAACACTTTCAATATCAATGTGTGGTCCGTCCGTTTCCTGCAGCGTGACGCCATAGTGCCATCAAGCTGACTGGCCTTCTCAGTGCCCGACCTCCATCTATGCTTAACCTGGACTGCCTCGATGACCTCCTAAGTCACTGAAGGCTAGCAGGTCATGGGCCACTGGATGACGAGATTAAAGGTGAGGCCTTGAGGTATATATATGCCTTGGGACTGCTTTTCTCGTAATTTGCAATTAATCAATATCAAGGTTGACTAAATCTCACTGCATTTATATTTTTTTTAAACCCTTACTTGAGGAGTCTATAGTGGCAGTGTGAAGGTCTGAAGCATCAATAACAATCTAGTGAAAGTATTATTACTATCAAACTAAATAAATACTTCCTGCATCCGTTTCAAGGCGAAATTATGTAGCTTCCGTAAATACTTTTTGTTCTTATATTTCTCTTTGTTTTTTGTTTTTTTGTCATGTTACATTATTCCCGCCAAAACGGGTTCGCTTCGTACTTCCAGTCGTGATCCGCTAACTTGACGGAAGGAACTTTAATCTTTTTTTTTATATCTCGTAGAGCAAGACTTGGCCTAGAAATCCATCCAGTACAATATACGTGAAGGACTTTATTGGCGGTGGTTGTCCAGCCGCCAAACCTTATATATAACGCCACCCACAAGGACATACCATTCAGCTTTCCTTAAGACGAGGTAGAAAACACATACCACGGTCCTCATAGAGAAGCCTGACACTACATCACCCACATCCATCACATCCATAATATTAAGGCTTGCTGTCATTGACTTTCCTCGCCTCCTTACACCAAACACCACACCTGCTAATCCAATGCGTTCTCCAGCTATGTAATGACCAATAGCATGCGTTGGGAGTGGAGGAGGGCGGGGCTTATTCACCAACTAAACACGTATGAGATGCATTACAATAGTGGTCCCAGAGCTTTGCAACAAGACGTCTATTCTGAGAGAGAGAGAGAGAGAGAGAGAGAGAGAGAGAGAGAGAGAGAGAGAGAGAGAGAGAGAGAGAGAGAGAGAGAGAGAGAGAGAGAGAGAGAGAATGTTATAAGTACGCATTACGAACAGATGCAACTTGTGTCTATATTTTCACTTCCTTCGTAACTCCTCCCAACATTCCTTTAGGTTTTGTCCACACATGTAATAGAAGGCAAAAGGAGGACGAGCTAATAGGCATAACAAAAACAAAACAAAGTGAATAAGTGTAACAACAATATTTTATCATCACTTGTTCTGTTCCCTTTGGCCAGTCAGTTTCCCGCCACATCTCACCCAGCGCCCCTCCAAGCCACGCTCCATCTTAACTCTCGTTCGGAGGCTGCTCTCTCTGCCGCCTATACCCTCGTTACAGGTGATTTATCCTCGGGCTAGCCACGCTGGGATTAATATTCCTCCCCCTTACCCCTTGAGTTTGCGTGTCCCGCCACTCTTCCCACCTCTCACCCTCTCTCGCCCTTGACGTTTAACTAGCAACACTTCCCTTCCCTCCTCTCCTCACCGCCCTGCATGCACACTTATCTTAACATCACTTGCATTTTATTATTATTATTTTTTTTAACATTCCACTCTAATGAACCGTAGAAATCAGGACATTTTGCCGCCTTAGTTAGTTCATCCCAGGAAGATCGTCACATTTAACACCTTCTTGACCGCTATACTCCGCCTCTCTTTCTCCTCTCAACGGCTCTATTCCCTTCTACCCTACCCTCCCTTCCCGTGCCTCCGACTGCCTCGTCTCCGCCACCTGCCCTGCCGACCAGCACTCCCACACTCAATACGCTCGCTGACTCCTCGCGCCCCGCCCCGTCCCGCCCCTCAGCCCCCCTCCCTGCCTCCCTCTAAGCACCACGTCCACATGTCAAGTATTATAATAAACGCAGCTCAGGCGGCCTCCTTTGATGTGGTATTTTTTCATGCTGCTACGAAAGGTTGACGTTGTTGCATTACAGAAGATCCTTGCGATGACTCTAGCGGACAGGGAGTGAACTAAGAATACATACAGATAGATATACCACTACTATATATAATGTCCTTTTACACACACAGAAACCGAAAGAGAAAAAAAATATATTGTTATGAATGTTTCTGTAGTAGTAGTAGCAGTAGTGGTAGTGGTAGTGGTAGTGGTAGTGGTGGTGGTGGTGGTGGTGACGGAGGCGGCGGGAACGGTGGTAGTACGGTGGCGGTGAAGGCGGCAACGGTGAGACTTAACATGTCACCTAACACACGTGGCCTGGCAAGCGGACACCAGCGGCCGTATGGACTGTAAATCGTAATACCCGGGCGAGGCAAGGCAAGGCAAGGCAAGGCAAGGCAAGGCAAGGCGAGGCGAGGCGAGGCGAGGCGAGGCGAGGTGAGGTGAGGTTCTTCTCTTCCCTTTTCTTCCTCCTCCTCCTCCTCCTCCACGAAGCACCACCATCACCCAACCCATTAATCACAGTCTCAAGGGTAATTACGGCTTTATAACTTCCTTAATTATCGCCCTTAAAATTACTCAGGGCAATCAGCGGAGCGGACTACCCGACAGGTTGGTTGAGGGAGGGAGGGAAGGGAGAGGAAGAGACTCAGGAAGGGACTCATTGCCATGCTGGACACACGCTCAATGCAAAAACCAATTGCTTCACATATGGAGGGGGCGGTGGAGGGGTGCGGGAGGAATGACGAAAGGAGAGGTGTGTGTGTGTGTGTGTGTGTGTGTGTGTGTGTGTGTGTGTGTGTGTGTGTGTGTGTGTGTGTGTGTGTGTGTGTGTTGGAGGTGGTTGTGAGGCGGAAAGAAGCGAAAGGTGGGTAAACTAGTACGTAAATCTAACATGAACGTTTATTTTTTTTTTTTTTTGTATCTTATTCTTCGCAGACAACCAGAGTCACCATCCACGCCTCCCTAACCGGTTGTAATTAAAACACAGCACTGATTTTCTTACCACCTCGCACTAGTAATTAAAAGAGAAAAGGTGTGTGTGTGTGTGTGTGTGTGTGTGTGTGTGTGTGTGTGTGTGTGTGTGTGTGTGTGTGTGTGTGTGTGTGTGTGTGTGTGTGTGTGTGTGTGTCTGTGTCTGTGTCTGTGTGTGTGTGTGTGTGTGTGTGTGTGTGTGTGTGTGCCCATGCTGATTGTACAAAAAAAAAACATATATACGTACAAAATACAATAGGTTAATGGTTGAAACAAGGGATCCAGAGCCTTGACAGATGAAGACGAAGACGAAGAGGAAGAGGAGGAGGAAGGGGAGGAGGAAGAGGAAGAACATAAACAACGTAGCAGCAGCATAAACAGAAAGCATACTCGCTTATCATATAATCATTTACTATTATAGACTACTATCACGCGCAGGAGTAGGATAAGAGGAGGAGGAGGAGGAGGAAGAGGAGTAGTTCCAACGCTCTATTAATCCGATCGTAGGAGCAGCAAACAGGAAAGAATGATGTCAGGATCCAAATACCAGTTGGTCAAATTTGGAACATCGAAGACTCTTTAGTAAGATACAGACACCACTCACTACCAAGGACGAGTGGGAGCTGACTACTCATTCTACGTGTGATTATTCTCATTCTCTCATTCTCTCTCTCTCTCTCTCTCTCTCTCTCTCTCTCTCTCTCTCTCTCTCTCACTTCTGTCTGATACGTGTAAGAATGTGCCCCGCGCATAATATTGGGTTAACTGCAGTAAAACCCAGTCACACTACAATAATTGGGTTATTCTTTTTTTCTCTCCGCGTGACTCTCCGGTTGAGCTCCGCCGTCATTACTTTTCCTGAGGCAGCGAGCGGCGTCAAAAACATTACCGCCAATACTTTCCTAGAGGCTCTGCTAATCTTGACTATATTGCCCGTGTTCATAGTTTTCAGTCTATTTTCACTCTCTTCGTCATAATAATTAGCTAAGTATCCCGGTTATTTTCAGACTAAATGACAACTAACGTAATCTAAGTATATTTGCGTAACACAGTACACACTATAACACACACACCACAACATAAAGACTGGTGCGTGTGATGGAGGCGTCTGGCATGCCACACCACCACCACCACCACCAAGCTGCAAGAAACAAGCGTGTGTTCCAGCATCAGGGCTTTCAGTGTTCTCAAACTCTTACTATCAAACTAAAACTGAGCCGCTGACGGTGGTTTCATATAGACAGCTTCACGATGGCGGGATTCCGTGCGCCGTATAACAGGATGGGAAGGTGAAGTGGAGTCAGTTTCGTGTCTAAACTTTTTTTTTTTTCCTCCCACAGCAAGAAGACTGGTTAAAGGCCGCAAAACAACTCTTAAGATAAACAAAACATTCGACCAAGAAGTTCACCGCTAGTATCGAAAACATACAATTTCGTCTCCAGTTCTAACCTTTCGTATTCATTCTCTGTTCGTTTAGGATGCAGGGGGGAGACCATCACTTCCTGTACTTTTGTAAATTACTCACTTCTTCCTGCCTAAGATCAACGAATCAAAAATATAATGTCATCTATCACGTAGGAATTTAAAGTCATACATTTATTCAAGAGTATTAAGAATGTACGAGAGAAGACATAAACATACACTAAATAACCACATATATTCTTACTACTATAAATAAACTCCAAGAAAGGCAGAGCGCTGAAAGAGGAAAAAAGTTGTTACATGGGAGGACGGTTCAATAAGAGATAATAACAAGTTGAGAAACCTTGGTATTTTACACATAAACGTTACACATTACCACAAATAAAGCTAGTTTTTCATCGCGTAATTATGGGGTCGCTGTATCATTCACTTAAATGGTAGCTGTCAAGTGTTCCAGAGGGCGGGAAGCTGAGAAAAACAAAAACGCAGTCGGTGGGACCACATTAATCTTTGTGTAAATATTGTTGCAAATACTACGGCATTAATTTCACCTTGGCTCTTCCGGTCGGAAATTACAAAGTTTCAGAGAAGCGGATGTACAATACATGACTAACGTTCAAAATGAAGATAAAACACTGTTAATATAGTCATTCTACTACTACACTTGCTTCTCACAACTAAGGGTGAGAACTACATGGATAAATAAGATAATGGGGAATGATTAGCCCCAAGCCTTCCCAACAAAGACACAACAATATTCTGTTACACCAAGTAAATCCATACGTGGGTAACCAAGACACAACGCTGACAACATAAAGTACTTATTATTATACTAAATCTATATATAGTACTGTAAGGCGTGACGTGACACAACAAAATGAACACCAGTCTGTTTAGGGCAACTGATGCACTTTGCTCTTGTCTCAGAAACAGCCTGGTGGGAAATGTAACACCTCTTTGTCCTTGAGTAACCTCTTCCCTCCACACCAAGCAAACCTTATCACGGTACTCACCCTATGGAGCCGGCACGTCGTTTTCTGCCATCTATGTTGCCTGAAATGAAAAAGGCATATATGAAGTTTTCAAAATATAACACAGTCTTTACAGTTGACGTAATTGCTGCTCTTTTCCTCCGAGCAGTATATGTCATACTTAGCTACTAAATCAATGTCATTATAAAACAAAAGTGGTATATATTTAAGTAGCATTATGTTATCCTTTCTTGCGTCTTATGAGCGACTTCCTACTGTTTAAGAAGACATTCAAAGGCCTTGAGATTGGACGCAAAATCTTTCTATTATGCAGTAAATTTCAAGGAGTTCTATTGTCAAATGTAATCTATAACTGAATGTTGCTTGTCTTCACCAAATTCAAATGATATTGCGCTCTCTCTCTCTCTCTCTCTCTCTCTCTCTCTCCTCTCTCTCCCCAAATCGATGTATTGCGCTCTCTCCTCTCTCTCTCTCTCTCTCTCTCTCTCTCTCTCTCTCTCTCTCTCTCTCTCTCTCTCTCTCTCTCTCTCTTCAACATATTAAACAAATGAAGTGAAATACACAAATCGTTTCATTGAACTGTGTCACCTGAAGTTACATATTATTTTTTTCTTCAAATGCAACCCTTTTTAAAACCAAACACCAGCTTCATCATGACTAAAAAGATCATTCCATATATAATAAATAAAATAAATATCAATATCAGATTTTGTAATTTTGTACACATGGGAGCCTGAACATCAATTATTTCTTTGTTATTATTTATATTCACAGTGAAGTGATTAGAGGTTTATTTATTCATTGAAAAGTCACCCCTTACCAAATGCGGAATAAACAACAACAAAGCAGAATATCATAAAGAGCAAAGTAAAAAATCTTAGCATACTCTTCAACCAGTTTCATAATGTGGAGTAACAAGAGCACTGAAGACAAAGCATCACAATGTTATAATAGGGAGTGTGCATACTGGTACATGGTCTCATTGGAAAGGGGATTACAATGCTACACAAAATTAAAAAGGCTTACAAAAATTGGTATTTATTTTGTATATACCACGCCTATTTTTACCCCAGAGGATGTGGCGAAGATCATTGCTGGTCTCATAGAGGAATCACCCGACACACACACACACACACACACACACACACACACACACACAGACGCACATACACACACACACACACACACACACAAACACACACACACACACACACACAGACGCACATACACATACAGACACACACACACATACACATACAGAAGGATATGATTCCCAACCTTCCACTCCTGCTGGAGATTGCAAGGTCACAAACCCTCGACTTACTCCCCATACCAATTTACTGTTAGGTGAGCAGGGGTTATAGTGTTTAAGAAGACCCATAAAGATGTTGATGAAATTATTTTGTTATATATTGCAAGGGACAACAGCCAAAAGAAAAAAATATAAATAAATAAAAATAAAAAAAGAGAAGTAATGATTTCCAGCAGAATGAACTAATTGATTCAACGGATCAATAGTGAGCGAGTGTTGAGTGCCAGAAGCAGTGTGTGATCTGTATGTAATGAAGGTGATATACAAACAAGAGTGAAGGTAAGGCTGTGGCTGTCAAAGGAAGGTTCTAATGTAAAGTGGGACGACTAAACATTTTTTGAGGAGGTTGCAGGAATGAAAAGAGGTGGCATGTGTAAGGATAAAGTGTATAGATACTGCATATTCAATCTGAGAAATAGCGAAGTTATACAAGCATAATAAAAAAACATAAGTTGAAATTCATACTATGCCTGGCTGCCTCAGGAGACTAAAATACATCTCGGAGATTCACTAATTTATGAGTTCCCATTTGGCGACTAATCATTTCAGACACACAACATTTAAATTCACCAAGTACTTTTGTGCAAGGAAATATACCTTAAGGCAGAGCATATTGTCCAATCTCTAAAATTAGAATAATAGTAAACTTGCAATGTGCCAAGAAGGTGTTCGGTTCCCAGTGAGTCAGTGAAGTAAGTCCAATTACTAGGTCTGTGATGCCACGAGTCACCAAAGGGATTCATTTGTAATAGGAGCCTTTTTGAAATTTATAAGTGTTGAAGGTTTCATCAAAATTCTAGAAGCGAAAATAACTTTAGAATTTTACTAGTCTGCCTGCCTAACAAAAGTGAGAAAAAAAAAAAATTTCTCCCCCTGAAGCATCTTTCTGTTACACTATGCTCAAACGTAGGCCTAAGTATGTTCACTAACAGCTTATAATGTTCATGAAGAGGGAGACAAGGATAAAAAAATTCCCCTTCTGCAATCCATATATAACTTCCTTTCACTCCACATCACATCTCGCTCTCTCATTTGCATCCTTTACTTCACTCTTAAACAAACACTTTTTGAAGCAGTGTCAACATCCATTCTCTGGTTACATCTCTTCTAATGTGATATTCCTCCTTATCTATTCTATAAATTCACAATTCAGTCATAAACCAAGGTCCTCTATTTCCATTAACCTCATAAGCTTTCTCTACACGTGCACTCCTCTCACACCTTACAACCATTGCCAATATAGTCACCTGTACCACCCTAATTCTTCCCTAATTCTTCACATCCCCTTTACTACCAGTGCACATTTGACAGTGGTAGTAGATATAACATAATAGTATCCAGGAAAATCATGTTAATATCACTACTCATCAGCCTGCATTTCAACACAGTTCAATTAATTATTTTACTTTCCTGTATTGATCTTTCTATAATGACAAATTCAATCACTACATGTAAGTATTTAAAGTGTTGTATTTCCTCTAATACAACAGCTTCTCTAATCATCCCAACATGGTAGCTAAAAAGTATGACAGTAAAATCAACCACTAAATAGATGGTGGGTGGATTACAGTATCTGATTCTGCAATATTCATTCGATAACCAAGAGGAAAAAACCAGAGGAAAAAAGCATTCCTCTCTCATCTGCTGCACACACTCACAAGGCAACCACACTCAACCACCACAAATTTGGAAATATTACCACCTCCACCACCACAAATTTGAAGACAATTACCACCTCCACCACCACAAATTTAGAGACAATTACCACCTCCACCACCACAAATTTGGAGACATTACCACAACAGGTTATTTATGGACAGTATCATGTGTTCTCACCCAGCCATGTAACAAAGTTCAGGCACTCACTTCATTCACATTTTTCCTCTTGCTGGAATATTTTAAGAAGCAAAAAGCGAGATAGTTAAACGCTTTCCATCATATTTAATAAATCACAAACTTTCTGCAAAGTCTCTTACAAATGGAAACTAGCGAACGTCACTACCAACAATAAAAAACTAATTAAGCCGCATCCCAAAAATTATAGACTTCAGTTGTAGGTAAATCAATGGAATCTATAATAGGTATAATAACTAGGGAAAAAAATACAATCATTATAGATTCACACCATGGGTTCAAAAATTCACATTCATGCCTTACAAACCAACTTGATTTCATACAAAATCTACGACAACACCAGAGCAGTCAACATATTATATCTTGACTTCCAAAAAACATTCCATAAATTTCCAAATAAGCATCTCATCAGTAAAGCATTTTTATCATCCATATTTATACACCAAAATTACCATTAACTTTTTCTACTTGCTACACAATCAACCCTGATGCACCATAATCATACCGCCAGCCAAATTTTCCGCTTGCCTAAGAATCTGACCTAAAGTTCCTCTCCCAATAGGCACTAGGTGTGTTGAGTTACAATCAGCCAAACCTTCCTCCCTTCCTAACTCATCATCCAGTGACAATACTCCTTCTCACGTAATGAACAGACAACCAGAGTGAGTGTCCCTGATATATGGTGAGAGGTGTTGCAAATATGTTGTGAATATCTACCGTCTATGTGAAAAGTTACGCACCGACCCTAAGGCATGGTAACTTTTCACATTGTCTAACTCTCTTTGCATAAGCTAACAATTTAGGATAAAGAGACTATTGTGCATTTGGTAGTGAGGAACACCACCTCCTCCTAGACAACATACTGCCACCATTAGTACTCCTTCAGTCACTAGGAAGGGTAGATATGAGGTTCACTTTCCATCTTATTGTTAATGGTCACATATTGCACTTCTGTTTTTATAAGTACTAAAGCCAATTAGATATGGCTGGAAAGCACACTGATATAAAAGCGATTCAGGTTATCATAGATCTACATGAAGTAAGTCTTAGTAACAAAACCTTGAAAATGAAGCTACACATGGACAAGGAGCTGATACAAAATTTCAGAGCAAGCAACAGCAAAGGCTTATCCCTCCCACAAAATCCATCTGGAAGCCTCATAAAATATTTGAGAAGACGAGGAAACTTCTCTGGATGCAGCTGGAGGTTAATCCCAGGCTTACAGGATATCAACTCAAGGTAGGGAATCTCAATTTAAAAGTTGATGTCTGGCCTCACACAGTGCATTATACACTATGCTGTGACCTTGGCTACCAGTTACCATAACAAAAAGAAACCACTAATAAAAGACACACAGGAAGAACAACATTTTGTTTACCAAAGAATATCAAGACTGGACCTTAGATACGTGAGGTACGGTATCGTGGTCTGAAGAAAACATTTTGTGTGTGCGGGATATGATTCCTAACAAAGTGTACTGACATCCAGGGTCTGTAGTCCAATCATCCCCGGCTACACTCACAAAACCACAACACTTGCAGTCTCATGGCTTGGGGATCATTTATCTTCATACTTATGTTCCCTTAAAACACATCTTTCAGTAATTTTTTTTGGGGGAATTACTAATGGATCACCATGTGTGTGTGTTTGGTGGGTTGAGGAAACAATTCTGTTCTTTAACTTCACTACACTCTGGGCCACAACACTGAATGTATGAGGTGCGTCATTACTCCTTACAGTAGATGAAAGCCCACTGGGAGGGAAATGACACTGATTGTACATAAGAACATAAGAAATGAAAAGACTGCAAGAGGCCAGTTGATGACCTACACGAGGCAGTTCCTTGTCCCCCACCCTTGGAATAATCTAATATTTAGCCATCCCACCTGTCATCCCTATCCATACTCTGATCCAACCGTTTTTTAAAGCTACCTATTGACTCAGCACTTACTACGTGTCTACCCAGCCTATTCCAATCGATTCACCACTCTGTTAGTGAACCAATATCTACCTATGTCTGTAGATGACACACAGACACACAAAGCACACAAATATGAGTATCTTTTGAAAAGACTCAAGACAATATTTTCCAGTAGAATGGGGCACCAACCTATACAGCTAAAAGAGTAAAAGAATGGCTAAGTAACTGCTAAAATAGTAAAATAATGACCGCGTGACTGTGAAGCTGACCTCATGAAAGACTGGCACCGTGATTCGCCAGATACTCCTGCAATAGGAAACTTATAGGTAGTAATGAAGGCTAAGATATGAGGTCATGACATCTCCACACTCTCCAAGCTGGCAACAGAACTTCATAATTGTTGGACACTTCAACATTTGGCTGATTGTATACCAAAACATCTCAAATAGAGGCTGATGAAACAAGTAGTAAATGCAACAAGTACTAAATTCCACATGAAATAGAAACTTCTATAACTTTAGTGATCTGATAGGAAGTGCGCTGCCAGAGAGTTATCATCACAGTAACTTTTGGTGCAGACTGCATCCTTTTAGTTTATTGTTTATAAAAAGCTACATCTTTATCTATTTCCAGGTTTATAAAGCATCATCGTCACCATCAGCCTCTGAGTCCACTGCAGGACAAAGGCATCTCCCAACCTTTTCCGCACATCAGCTGTCCATCTATTTCAGGCCACGCCACCAACCCTCTCTAACCTATGTCTCCATTTAGTTATATGTCTGCATTGCCTTCTTTTACCATAATTCTGTTACTCTAGTTGTCTATCTATCATCTATTCAAAACTTTTTTCTTCAAATCGTAGTCAAGATATCTTCAACTTTAGTCCGCTCCCAAATCTCTCTTCCTATCTCTCCATGTTATGTAATGCACTATTCCCTTCATTCCCCTTTAGGTAACCTTAAAATTATGTTCCAAGACTTTTGTAAGACTCCAGGTTTGTGATCCATGTGTGGTAAGATGCACTGGTTTTATACTTTTCTCTTTAGTGATAGTGGGAGATTACTTTTCATAGCATTGTGTTGTCTACTATAATCTCTCCATCCTATCCCTATTATTTATTTATTTTTCTTCATGATCTGGACAAACACTGATTTTGTCATAAGTAAATATATTCCCAGAACATATTCTTTTACTTTATCCTCTACTTCAATTTCATGGTCAGGTATGTCATTATTGAACGTCATCTTTGTTTTTTTTCATGTTCATCTTTAGACCTACTTTTTTACTTTCTCCTTACAATTGCAAAATCATCTGCTGTAGTTCATCTTTACATTAGCTCATGAGAACAATATTGTCAGCTAACTTGAAATTATTTAGGTATCTCCATTCATCTCAATACCTGCTTCGTTACATTCCAAGTTCTTAAAATATTCTTCCAATACTGCCATGAACAATTTTGGAGAAACAGTGTCGTCTAATCTGACTCCTTACTTTATTGGTATCTTTTCGTTGTCCTTATGTAGCTTCATAGGGACAGTACCTTCCTAACCTACCTACCTTTCTAACACCTTCTCGTATATTCCCTCTATCTCCTATTTCCAAATTGCTTTTACGACTGCTGATATTCCACACAGTCACATAATTTTTAAGCATTAATATGGCTAAACTTGAAACTGATAAAACCTAGAGATTCCATTGCAGTGCACGATGGCTGAGGATGATCAAATAGTTTCTTTAGAGAGCTAAACAAAGAAGATGACACTATTGATCAGATAATTGACTATGTTGTGGGTGATGATGATAATGGTGAAGAAATGAATGAAAATATAGATGACTACAGCTGCAAAAATGACAGTGAAGATGAAAAGACATGTGAAGCGAAATCAAATCTGCTACAACTGTCGTGTGTGTAACTTAGGTTCAAGCCAGAATGTTAACAAAATACAATAAGGGTTCAAGATTAAAGATGAGTGCTACTTCTAGTTCATGACACACGCAAAACATTCAGATAAAAAAGGAAAATCATTCATCTAAACTGAAATGAGATAATTTTTCATGTTAAGAAATGATATGTTCACCTTTATACTGCCTTGAAGCTGACTTTTCTCTTGATATTTGAAAAGGACAACATTGAAATTATACATATGATAATTTTCAATATTCACGAATACTAAGAATCAAAACAAAATACAAAGCAAGTAATAAACAATGAAACCTCTTTGTTTACATGCAAATACTACTTCAATGTTTTCTTCTTATCTTATCTACACCATTGATACAAACAACACTCTTCACAGTATACATTCTTAACAGTTGTATAAGTCTATGAAATAACCCAACAAACCTAACCTAATCCAACCTATAGACATAATTCTACATGGAAAAAGAGTATCAATTTACCCATAAGTTTTTTTTAAGCCAAATATCAGACCAACAGGGCTGTCACAACACAATTATTACTCTGGTTATAACGTCTTCTGGATGGATCTTAAAAATCAACCTGCTAGGACCACCATGCACCTTAACTCTCCTATGTTTCTTATTTTCCAATATAAATGCAAAGGGGTAAAAACATCAACATATATCCTTACAAAGTGGTGAAAACTTGAAACATGAATATTCTGAAAAGCTGCCAGAACAGTTTGTCACCAATATGAGCATCTATTCATATCAGTCACATGTTTTGAATTAATTATAAATACAGACACCCTTGCATATCCACTGTCAGTTATTTAGTGGTATTACAGTAGGAGTGAGACAATCTTTATATCATGTTCTGTGGCAGCATTACTGAGAGTCTAAGGTGAAGGATGTAACAGCTTGAATTTTATACTTATTGTAAAACACTAATCTGGTTTTGGGCTGATTATTTATATTTGATTTTGGGGGTCAAATGAGGTCTTTTGCAGCATGATATACATTATGTAAGTACAATTTGGAAAGAGTCATGTACTTCTAGATTTGCTAAATGTTTCCTTCATGTAAGCAAGCAAGTAACTACCTTCCCTGTGCTTTTGATGTGGTTGATAAATCTATCACCAAACTATTCTCATCAAGAGTGCACATCAAGGCACATTTGTTGTCCATAAGATTTTGATGTTGATGATAATTTTGATGATGAAGGTTCTACTGATAGCTCTGATCCCTTAACCAGAGACATTGATTACATTTTTACATTTTCGATATTAAGGACTGAGGGAAGAGGAAGGAAGATACTTTTGAGGTCAAACTTTGCTATGTCTACTGGTGGACCCTCATGTGTACAATCCTGATGAAAACATTATTTGACGTGAAAATAAACCTTAGATAATACATAACACATTAAAACATGCCATAAAAAGTTTCATTTACCCGAGTGCTGGGAATGTATATAATTGTAAAAATATAACAATAGTTTTATGTTTGAAATATTTACCTCTAAACTTGACTATATATTGCAATGCGACTCTGTACAGTTTGAATTTCTACAATCATTTCAATATTTGAGGTACACAATATGCACCAAAAGTAATGGGAAGGTATTATTCAGAAACCAATTTTAATGCATCATTCCCACTCACTGACTTAGCCAAACAGTAACACAAGTATCATCAATGTGTTACAATAGTGTAGTCATTCTTTAGTTACACATCTGTATAACAAACTTAATACCCTCCTGAAACATTTTTTTCGAGGGAGTGTGGCGGTGTGTGTGTACCCAATGAGATACTCAACCTAATTAATGACCTTGCTTAAGAATATCTGCTCTTATTTCAAAGTTCTCACCTTCTTTGTCCCTCACTCACTGTCTTTAGTATTGTGTATCATCTTATTCATCTATCTGTAGTACAATAGATCAACTTAGTCCAATAGTACGTATGTAGCTTCAACCCTTCAGGTCATAGAAACAAATATCCTTGGTTTACCTGATTTACCAAACCTTTCCCTAAGACTACAGACTGGAGAGACAAAGAAAAAAAAGCATTCGACTGCAGCTCAGAGGCTATTGGTGAGATGCAACTTTCCCAAAGAAACAAACTAACCAAACTATGAGAGAATAACGTTGGTAATAATTATAATTAGTACACTAACATAACTATGAATCACTAAATTACCAAAGACACTATGAGTCTAGTAAACCCGTAGCAATATAAGGAGTAAGACAATGTAATACATCATTAATATAGATGGATCTTACTTAACATAAATATTGAAACACCTACGTATTTTTAACCAAGGCATGGATCCAAGGTAGTATAGACGGCAAATCAGGAATAAAAACGTCCATAACCCATTACAAAACCATAACAAGAAGAAAAACAAAGAATACAATACAATTCCAATACACGAAATTCCCTCCACCTTCCCTACCTATACGTAAAAATATCGAACACCACAAATCAACCCAAACAAACCTAACATTCTTAAACACATCAACAAACCTACAAAGACCCAAGAATCATAGCATAGAACATATACATGAAGCCGGCATAAACAATAGAATCTCAAATTATAACAAGGAATGACGGCGGCGGGGAAGGCTAGCTAGCTCGCCCTCCCTCACCCTGCCTCTCCCTTAATCTCCCTGCCTCACCTTGCACCACCTGCGTCGTCGCGGTCGCCATCTCCACCACCAGCTGAGACACAAGGCCCCAGGACGCGAGGGACTCAAGACAAAGTTGAGGAATATGAGGTAAACAAAGTCAGTGTTTACAATAAGCTTGACCTGAAGTTCTCGTATATTGCGAGACGCGACAACGAGATCACAGGTAGTGGGGAGGCATAGCAAGGGAGGGTAGGTGTATACTATATCATTGGAATTTTATGGATATATTTCACAATTATTCATCCAATAATGATATTCTGTTTCTTATTTTATTCAAGGTGTATTATTATTTGTCATAACATCGATATATTCTTTTATTGGATATTAATTTATTTGCAATATTTCCACACTTTGGTCTTTATTGATGAATGTGATAGGTTAATTGCTTTCCTGATTCATGTATATGTTAGGTTTTTAGTCAGGTAGGCATATGAAATAACATTAACACATGATACAGGATTTTCATGTAAAGAATCAAATAAATGGTATTTTGATTACAATACTTAACTTATAGTCAGTCTATTCCAAAAA
>JAPQNM010000003.1:11873839-11878839 GCA_029783475.1 Metacarcinus magister
GTGCAGCTTGGATTAGGGCTGGGTAAGGTGTATCCATAACTTGGTGTGTGGCTCAGGGATTGAGGGAAGAGAGTGATGGATGGAAGGTAGAGGTGAGGTGGAAGCTTAAGTATGGTCCTTGGTGCCATTATCTTGTTTTAGAGTCATCCGTAACCATTGTTCCACGACTTGACGTACGAAGGAATATGTTGTAATTAATTTCAAAATACTGATGTCCCATGCTGAGTGCTGTCACCATCAATCTGAAGCTTGATAAAGGTGGTACATCAATCCCTCAGTATCCACCCTTCCAAGGTTACGACACTGGCCTCAGGCAAGGACGCGAGGCACTACACTGGCTACACACGTTGCACCAAACACCTTGCACAACAACTGTTCAGAATCTCGGACAGTCACTATTTATAATGTTGACTACGAGTGTACCGAACATGCATTTCATGTTATTCAATGATCATCATTACAAAATATAAAATCTTTGATATTATATATATATATATATATATATATATATATATATATATATATATATATATAAGTTGGTGAGACAGACAGGCAAATTACGGAAGAGGGTTGGAGTAGGTGGTCACTTTGGAGCACATGTGAGGCGGAGAGGGTAAACAGCGGCTTGGCTCAGGCTATCCCTCTCACCTCTGTAAGTCACGTACTGCATATTGGCTCTCCTTCCTCCTTATACGGAGACCTACACTCCCTCGTGCATCCCCTCCATCCTGACGACAGTTTTTTTTTTTTTTAATTGGGCTTGAGTATAGAAGGTAAGGAAAATTAAAGCATTAAGTAATTGCAATAACGTCTCCGAACATTCATGAAACTCAGTTGAAAGTCTGGTATGTATTAATTATAACTTAAGGTGAACGTTATTTATCGAGTCTTCTCTCCAGGAACGTAATACATCAACCCATAATGAGCAAACAGCGTATCAAGGTGGCTTACAGGCTTACTGCATAATGATATTAGAGATCCTTGTCATGGTATCAATGACCAGAATGCTTCAACACAGTCTACATCCTTATACTGCATGTAAGCTGGACCAATGCATTACTATATGTTAGGTTTATCACTTACAAATAAAATAAAAAATAATAAAATAGAAAATTACCGATTTGCATGGAAATTTACCTATATAGTCTTCCAATATTGGCAAATCCCACTTACAATACACTGTAGACAATCACTGTAGACGCCCACAGAGTAATGCACTATCACAGAGGGCGTGCACCGTTACAAAGACTCCTGATAACATAAGATAAGAGCCACTCACCGCGCGCCCCTCCCTCCGTCACCACTCATACACTCACACAGTCTCACCCACGAGTCTGGTGTTCGGAGGGGCGGCGTGACAGTGGTGTTGGTGGAGCACAGACCGAGTGGCAGCAGCATGGTGTGGACGAAGACGTGGGTCGGGGTGGTGGGGAGCCTGGCGGTGGTGGTGGGCGTCACGTTTTCAAATGCTACGGAAATGGGACCCAAGAACAAAATCCCTGATGATGTGTTGTTTCAGGACCAGGCAGCCTTCTGTGAGGGATGCTACGCCCTTGTGCATGGTAGGACCCTCTTGTTGCCTCCAATGTCAATGCATGTAGAGTAATGTATTGTTTTTCTTTCTTTTCCATAGCGCACTAAACTTATTTAAGGTTAGGAAGCTTCTGTCAAGTGCATGATGTGATTGGTTGCCTAGTGGTGTTTTTATTATTTTTGTTGTTGTTGTGTTTAGTACAGTTTCATGGAACTTATATATAACATATTTACTTTTTTAAGATTTTTATAGACGTAATGGCTACAACATTTTAAAATAGAAAACATCGTGTCGATTAGAATTGTTTGTGTGCTTTCAATGTTTTAAGCAATGTTGTATTTGTGTTTCACAGAGGTGGGAAAGCTGCTGACTCTGTGGCAGAAGGAGAAAGGATCCCTTGAGGACCACATTGACGCAGCCCTCCTCACCGCCTGCACCACGGACACACTCAGGTCCTACGTCCTATCACCACCCAAGATGGCGCGGCTGTGCTCAGGCATCCGAGGTGCGTCCACCTAAGGTCTCTTCTTTCTGTTGTACTGTAAATATGGACTGTTATGAAGAAGAGCAGCATCCTGACAAATGAGTTCATAATGATATCGTCATATTGTGACCAATGATTTCCTGACCTCACTTGACCTTAAGCCAACAGGCGGAGGTTCTTAATAGTTAACAAACACGTCTTGTTGGAATATAATTTGAAAGCGTCTGGGTAACGCGGTTATAGCACTAATCTGCATGCGATGATACTAATTCAATTTGAATTCAGCCTTATATACGTACACACATTTCAACGGTTGGGTCGGGGTATGGGGGAGAATTTTTCCGTTGGAAATGCTTGAATTTACCCTGATCTCCAAATAATAATTACAAACTTCACATATTAAAATAACTCAAAAGTAAACAACGCATGCATACATATGGAGTTCACTGTATATCCATCTACAATTTGTAAACTTTCTAAGTTGAGTATTATGTCAAAAATTCCCAGGAAAGTCTAACCAAGATTTTTCATGAAAATCACCTGAACCCTGATAAAAACAAACTTACAGTTTTTCAAGTTCATGGAAGGAACGCCAGCCTTCCCAGACCTACGCCTATGCAAGTTATAACACTGGACAAAACTTCATTAATAGTGAAATTATTATTATTTCAACACTTATTATTATTATTATTATTATTATTATTATTATTATTATATTATTATTATTATTATTATTACTCTTACTATCATTATTATTAAATCATCATCCCTTCATCATCATGTCAGAACACCAAACAATCTTTTTCCATAATCTTAGACATTTTCGTTCTGTAATTTACATAGAAATTAAAGAAAAAAGAAATGAAATTTTCAGCTCAAACAAGTTAGTGTCTTTAGGGTGTTCAGTCCAGGTAGGTTTTATTAGTTTACTAGCAGAGTACCCGGCGTTGCCCGGGAAGACACAAAGGGGGTCCCACTGAGTACCCCCTCCAGGTTTCAGCTTGATCCGACCACATTTAGATAGGTTTTACTGCTAACATACAGACACACACACACACACACACACACACACACACACACACACACACACACACACACACACACACACACACACACACACACACACACACACACACACACACACAGAATTTCACAATTATATATTAGATTATTCTGTCAAAAAAAAATCAACTCAAGAAAAACCTTACAATGAATCTGAAAGGATTAAATCATGAGCTTTTCAGACTGATCTCAAAAAAGTACATCACATACCCTAATCATATCCTGCCTAACCAGTTTTATAAAGAAAATTTAGACATAATGAATACCACCTAACATAGTGAATAATAATTTAACCCATGATGGTGTCCTTCAGCCCACTACATGGATCAGATTGGCCTGGGTGTCCTGAAGCATTACTCCAGGTCTGAGGCGCCAAACATTGACACACTCTTCAGGGACATCTGCAGGACAGCCATCCCCGCCTGCCCTAAAGGTGTCACGCCCATGTCTGTTGCTAGAGAGGTATGTATAGTGTGTATGTTAGTTAATCTGTGTCTCGCATTTAATAACTTCTGTATGGAGTGTATTTTTCTTATACCGAGCTTCCTTTTCTCCTACAAAGACTCCTGTGTTTTGAAGGTAGTGACAACATTCTTAATTCCGCATCTTTTCACTTCCTTTGAATTAGTGTGGTGCGTGTTATGAATCCTTGCGTTCCCTTCTGTATGTAATGATAATGACAAGGACAATGACCATGATGACGATAATTGTGGGGGTGACTCACTCAAATTGACCTGTTTCATGATGATTTCAAGGACGGCGTTGGTAATGATAATGATGAGGTGATAACAATAGCTATGATGATGATGATGACGACGATAATAACGATAATAATGATAACGATGATGACGATTAAGATGAAAATAACGATAAAAACGATGAAAAAAAATAATAATGATAATAATAATAACGATGATGATGATGATGACCGTTGTGGCAGTGACGGGCCCACCCCTAGCATCACACAAAGCCGCCACCCAACCAACCCATCACACCCAGCCCACTCGCGGCAGAACACAACATTTCCTGGATTCAGTAAGTGACATCCAGTTTCCAGTTGTTCCAGCTCGTCCTTCAGAAGTATTCCAGGAACCAACACGATCAATACTTTCCTGCGCACTCTGCTGCTACTCTGTTCCCATTGCAATTCAAATCGTATAGATATAACAAGTACGTTAGAAGATACTATTAACTAATGACTGTGCTATGCCACTTCCTATTGGATAAATCTGTGATGCTTATCTATCAGTTTTTTCACCAAATATCGAACCTTCACTTTCTCAAAATAAAAAAAAAAAGTATAATGAAGAATGTGTTGTTTATCGTGTTCAAACAATCGTCACATCAGATCCTCCATTAAAACACATATAAATAAGAATCAAAATAATAGTTATGGTCCCGAGACGGTTTGCAGCATCTTCCTCCAACTGAGATGATTGGAATGAGTGCACGCCCTTCTTATCACGTGTCTCAAGGTTCGTCCTCCCCCTCAACAAGAAAGATGAATTACTAGGTATTGCTCTTGTGTGTCCATTCTACACCCTGGGTCATGTTGCGTCATTAATTTCTCAAAACTCTGATTCCTGGAGGGAGGACGGGAGTCAAATTCAAGGTGGATGCCTGGGGATGGGGGATGGGAGGGGCGACTTCACAAGAATCACAGTTAGGACGAATAATAGTTTTGTCTTCGTGGTAAAACAGGTTACCTTATGTATATTTATGTTCTTGTGCATCATCCTGTATGTCACACCTGCATGAGAAGACATTTAAATACAGGTGCGAATTCAAAAGTTAATGTTATTTATTAAGTGCCGTGGTTGGTAGCTAATCAGTAAAATTACCAAGGAGATATTGAGGAATTAATAGTTAAGGATTTGAAAAAACAGTTAGGAAAGATAACCATCAATCTCATCTTCACTT
>JAPQNM010000003.1:11896339-11906339 GCA_029783475.1 Metacarcinus magister
TGAATTTTTAAAGACAATTGTGACCATGACATTGCTGATGGAAGTTTGATGTATTTAGGTTGACCTGGTTTTCTCGTCTAAAGTGAGGCATCATCCTACACTCTTTACCTCCTCTCCTCTCACTCTCTGTTCTCCATGCCTTCACCTCCTTACCCCCTCCCTCCACGCCTTCCACGACCTCCACATCTTGCCAGCCACGCTCCACTCACTCACTCCTTAACTAGGCTCCTACATGCTGTCCACCCTCCCAGTCTTCAATGCATGTAACTACGCATCATGCACTTCTTGTTTCTTGAATTTCTACATCACCTTTTCTTTCTCCTCCCTGGTTCTCCTTGTCTTCTATGTATACTTTCTCTTGCATATACATACATCTCCTTGGCTTGTCTTTTCACTTTGCATGTAGACCTTCTTTTCCTCCTTCTCCTTCTCCTCCTCCTCCTCCTCCTCCTCCTCCTCCTCCTCCTCCTCCTCCTCCTCCTCCTCCTCCTCCTCCTCCTCCTCCTCCTCCTCCTCCTCCTCCTTCTCTTCTCCTCCTCCTTCCTGCCTAGCCCCGCTTCACATACCTTAGTAACCTTACCAAACGTCTCGTTGCGCCACGCACTCGTCTGTGGAAGCTCCAGGATACTCTTAACGTTATCACATCCGGTAGTTGGTGACCATCCTTTACCATACCGTCTTGATGTGCTGAACGTACCACTATAAAAAAAATATATAAATAATAGAATAGGAAAATTTGGGGGACGTGTTAACAATCAAGGATTTTGATCTTGTTGACTTGAAGTGGATTCCAATTGGATTTTCTTTTCCTTACCACCACCATCCACTTCGCTTTACCCACCCACAGACCCTTGGCGTGTATGTATGTAGAATGATATCTCCACAGTGACGCAGTGGTGGTATAAGGAAGGAAAACTGTGAACCCTCCTCGCCTCACAGCCGTTGTTAAGCAGATTCTCCGTTGAATCTCTCGTCAATTCACGTCGTTAAATATTTTGCATGTTTGCCTGTAACTCCCTCCTCTTCCTTCTCTACTACCTCCTCCTCCTCCTCCTCCTCCTCCTTTTCTACCTCCTCCTTTTCTACCTCCTCCTCCTCCTCATTGGTTGTAGGTATAGTAGTTCCCTGGCTTCTTGGTAATGGAGATGAAACACATCCGCATCCTCCTTAGTGTTGACAAGTTCATGATGTTTGCCTTGCCTTGCCTTGCCTTGCCTGCACCTCTTCTCGCCCTTCTTGCCAACCTGGCAAACGACAGCTTATGGTGAAGGTAGTGGAGGAGAGGTAGTCTTATTCTTCTGTTTATTATTCTTTTTCTTATTATTATTATTATTGTTATCATTATTATCATTATTATTATTGCTATTACAGACTAGTACAATACACTTCCTTTCTATGATCCCCAATTATATTATTATTGTCCTCTATAAGACATTTCAATGGTCTCTATTACATTTGGTATTATTATTATTATGTCACACTGACCACTACGGAGTTTGTATTATTATCATCACAAGGAAGTAAAAACACTTGTACGTTCAATGTCCTATCACCATCCTCGAATGTGTTGGTTTAGTATTGTGTTGGTGTCACAGTCCACATGGAGATAGTAAAGACGTCTTGTGAATGTACTGTTCTTTATTGAAATATATCACCTTAACCTATAACGAAGGAAGAAGTGAGGAAAAAGTGAAGGTATGGGAGTGGGACGGACCGTTGAATTTAAACTGAGGATGCGCAGGGATGATGCGCGTAGGATAATCAAATGAGAGCTTAACTAATAATAGATAAATATATAGATATATAATATCCAGTGATGCATTCTTAAACTGGTTCTACATTTTACATTCACTGTATTATAAATAGCGTGCCACTAATACATGCATGGTTTGGTGCTATCCGTTCAGGCGTTAACCACTCATTATATCGTAACATTTAGAAGAATATATGTCAGTGAGAGGTACTGGATTGACAAATTTTACTTTCGTGTTTAATTTATTTATGCGTTTGTATATTCATTATTATTTTTTTTATGAAGTATCCACGTTAATTGAATGCTTAGCGTTAGTATGTATTCTGTGAGATGAGGAAAAATGTGAAAATGGTATTACATGAATTGATAATTTGTCAGCCTCAAGGAAGCTCAATGATTGTAAACCTTCATTAATTTATGAGAAATAGGTGATGTATCTAAACCAAAGTAATCGTCTGTGTTTATCAGTGACAATGATAAGATATGAAATAGTGACTTGACTGTAATAAGGAAAACTGTGAATATTGAGGCAGTGTTGCAAAGCTAATCCACATACTCTGTCAGGTTTAATACGTGTCCATACTGGTAATAAGAGAACACACAAAGCAGCACTGCGACGGGAGGTGAAAGACTAACAAAGAGAGTCATTGAGACGAGGAGAGCCTCATGATGGTGTTCTTGTATGTGTGGTGCTGTATGATGTATGCATGACCATCCCTTCATGAATGGCGTGCTTCACATAAAGGCCATCAGGAAGATAGTCACCAGATCAAATTTGGTGATACAATGTCGTAGATTATTAAAAACACAAACCTTGAATCAGGCTGACGTGACACGCAGTGAGATAAGAAGGATCAATTTGTTTATTCAATAATTTAGGTAGATAATTTAGCTTGTTGAGTAGTTAGTTAGGTAGTTGGTACTCCTTATGATAAGAGAAGAATATCTACTTAGGTAGATTTAGGAGGGAGATATTTGGGCATCAATACATGTTAGTTAGCTGACTGTAAAATGGCGTCACACTGCAACACTGGAAGAGCACGACCTTGAGCAACGTTTAAATACTATCCGGACAACTTACTCACGAGATTTGACACTCTCGTTTGGCTTTCCGCGTGGTCCCTCTCTTTTACACTGAACATTCTTGGACTTATACTTACTAAAAACTTCAACTAGAAATTTGGCGTCTCATCTCTAATTAAAACAGCTTCCATGAAGTTGAGTGTTTTTTGTCATCACCAATTGTTCTCCTTCTATGTGTTGACTCCATACAAGGGCCTTATCCTCCCTTGTATGGAGTACACCTCCCGTTATGTGGGGTTCTACTCACACCTTTATTAAACAGGTACTTAGGTTCTATGGCCTTTAGTAATCGGAATCCCTGAACTGTAATAAGAACTCGCTCGACCCACTCTTATGAAGCGTCAACACCACGTAATACACACTGTGATGCAGTCAATCAAGCATGGCGCGATGAGGTTTCAAATTTAACTAGTCATTATTTTTTTTTAAGTTAAATAAATCGAAATTTTAATGATTCAATAGTTAAGATTTCATCGAGTAAATTAGGTTACATGACTTACTTTTCCTCACACACTATCATTAAGTAGTTAGTAAAAGTAAAACAAAGATAACACAGGTGAGCGTGGCCTTACCCACACCTGTCTGCCGTAATACCAAGGATACAGGAAGACTTTGCACGTCATGGCTTGTTATCACTGAACGCAATGGCGGGTGTTCTTCATACTATTTGTTACTTTTCTTATGGAATGAATTGATAATCGAATTTTAACGGTTGATTTTACAAGATTACACACACACACACATATCATGATTCCTCCTTTTTGTGTATGTGTGATGTAAATGAAATAAAAACATTTATAATAATGAAGATTTTGACGAAAAGTGGAATTTAAATGACTCCGAAGCTTGGACCAACATTTTGATTACATTGATATAAATCTGTTTAATCTTATCTAGTGAAGTCCTTACTAACACAATAAGACGTAATTGCTCGCAAGAAAACTATCGTGTTATGTAATCGTTGACGTCGCTATCACAGAAGATAATACTACACAGGGATAAGACAGCTGTGTAACTCAGGTCAACACCCTTCGTGCTATAACACCACTATAACACCACCATAATACCACCATAACACACCTGTAAATCGTAAATCGTATAAATCAGTTGAAATAATGATAATTGTGATCGAGTTTTTCCTGTCTATGGATTTTCCCCGTTTCAGGGTGAGTGTTGGTGTGTGTCTGTTTTTCCATGTTCTTATCGGGTTCACTTTACGATCTTTATCTTACTCAGTGTAGCCTTCTTCAACATTACCTTCCTCTAGTCTTACGTTTTTCCTTAACTTCACTCTTAGCCTTCTATAGTTCCTTCATTTTTTTTGTTATCTGATATTTCCTTCAAGTCTCAAATTCTTCTTTTTCTCTCGATTTCCTCCAAACCTTCTGATTCGTCCGACTATTCCCTTATTTTTCACTTAATTTCCATAATTCCTTCAATCATTTATGTTTTTTATTTCCTCATCCTTTAAATATTCATTGCTATCATCTGATTCCTCGCCATTTTTCACGTATATCGTTTGTTTCTACTTGTTTACTGATTGTCTTTGTCTCTCCTCGTTCCGCGTCTTCATGCCTCTGCCGCCCTTCACCTTGTAACACATAATCTCACCAGCCTCATGTAATAACTTTCAAGTTCATATTTTTTTTTCCACTGGACAAGAGTAATGTTTTATGATGTCTTCTTTTGATCTTCTGGCACACTGTGTTCTCTTTGTACAGTATTCTGTATATCTGCCTTTGTTTCTTTTCCTCAGCTTCCTTCTCGGCTTAATACGCTGCAAGCTTACTTTCGTCAGTATGTTTCTTGTTATTGCTTTCACGCACATTTCTGGAGTGCATGTGTGTAGTTGTGTATGGCAGTTATCATTTTGTCTTACTATGTGATGCATCTGTGTTAAGAGTGACTGGTGCTGCTTGATGTTTATGCTGCTTCAGTGCCTTGCCAGTGTTCATTGAAACTCTTAATTGTCTGGACAACAATACACGTTACGTTGGGTGAACATGTTCAACTTTTTCTTCAAGTTGACATTCGCATCTTGTTCTTCCTGCAGCACTGCAGCCAATTCATCCTTCTTCTGCAGCATAACTGGAAGGTTGTCCTCGCTGTGCTGCAGCACACCTTGCAGTCTGGCGTGGTTTTGTTCCACACTGTGAGGGTCTGACACGGCCCCGTGGTGCAGGCCCCGTGGTGCAGGCCGGCCCGGGGTGCAGGCCGGCCCGGGGTGCAGGCCGGCCCGGGGTGCAGGCCGGCCCGGGGTGCAGGCCGGCCCGGGGTGCAGGCCCCGTGGTGCAGGCCGGCCCGGGGTGCAGGCCGGCCCGGGGTGCAGGCCGGCCCGGGGTGCAGGCCGGCCCGGGATGCAGGCCGGCCCGGGGTGCAGGCCGGCCCGGGGTGCAGGCCGGCCCGGGGTGCAGGCCGGCCCGGGGTGCAGGCCGGCCCGGGGTGCAGGCCGGCCCGGGGTGCAGGCCCCATGGTACAGGCCACCACATAGGGGTTGACACATCACCTCATCAACAAAGTGTGCCGATGTTTTTTATTTTTTAATGTCAAATCCGATAATAATATCCTGACTATGTGAGTCAGCGGCCAGGGCAGGAAAGATGAGTGGTGTTTGTATGACTTGGTGTTGTGTCTAGTGAGTGGTGTTTGTCGTGTTTGGTAAACACGAATCAGTGTTGATGTGTAGGTAGACTTTGCAATGAAGGATACACGTCACATCCTCAGACAATTATAACTTTCATTAGGAACTCCATCGCCATCTCTTCTCCCCAGCAGCAGAGGCCGAGAAACCCTCGCTGACACTTGAGGACGACCTCACTCCTCTCCCGAGGGACAAACTACCAACCCTTGCTGCTGTCTCTGCGGATCCTCTTGGCTTGTATCTCAAGGGAAGATTACTGCGTTGAAGCCGCAATCTCGTTCCCTGATCCATGATGAATGGATGGGTATGGTGGGTAGGCCGAGCACAGTACGTGCCCACCCTGTCATGTCTAGTGTTTGGTTATGACTACACTAGGGTCGCTGGTCACCTCTGACCTTAACTGGCACATCACTGTATGCAAACTGTTCACTCGTGTGGAGTAGGCTTTCCTGAACAGTTGTCAGCAGTGTTGGCAAGGTGTGTGGAATGCGGCAGCGACCCTCGTGCACAGCGGCACCGCGACGACCCTCCCACCTACCGTCTTTCACTACACGTCATCTAAAAAAATATTTGTATATTTTCATCTAAATTCGCACACACTATGTTATATATGTATACCTCATCTTAGTGAAACGTTAGTAGCTACCTGCAGATACATAAACATAGGCACATATTTGTGAGGCATGTCAGTGATTTCATAATTGAATTGTATAAAGGAAAATATGAGATGTTTATCTTTCCGAGTCAAATATTCCCTTTCACTGGATTAAGTATGTACCCAAGTGGGCACGAGTGTGTCCAGTGTCAGACGCCGGAGTGTTGAACGGTGGCATAAAGAGCAGCGTATGGGGCCACAAATATCAAGGTGTGCCGAGGTGCCTCCCGGGGCGGCACTTGAAGCTGAGGGTTAAGAAAGAGTGAAGAGGTGCTTGGCAATAGTGTAGTGTGTTCGTAGAGACAGCCATGTTTGGCGGTGCGGCGAGAGTCCTGCAGGAAGACAGGCAGGGCAGAGCAGGGCTGGGCGGGGCGGGGCGGGACGGGACGGGACATACACGGTGGTGAACTTTTGTCATTTTGTTGGTTGGTTCAACTCAAAATGTATTGTTTGTTCTCACCTCAGACCTTTCACGGACCTTTTTTGTTTATTTTAGTATTACGTCATTGATATCTTTATTGTGAATATATACAGTTTTATTGACACTGATATACTCTTGCCAATCATTAACTCACCGCCCCCTCCTCCACCTCTCTCTCTCTCTCTCTCTCTCTCTCTCTCTCTCTCTCTCTCTCTCTCTCTCTCTCTCTCTCTCTCTCTCTCTCTCTCTCTCTCTCTCTCTCTTAATCTATTTATCAATCTATCTGAGTATACACACACACACACACACACACACACACACACACACACACACACACACACACACACACACACACACACACACACACACCCACACACACACACACACACACACACACACACACACACACACACACACACACACACACACACACACACACACACACACACACACACACACACACACTAGCCACTGATTTCCCGACCCCACCTTGTCTCGTATGGGCAGAAGGCTCAAGGACTTTAAACAATGACTGGTAAAGGTCGCTAAGGTGGAGACACTGACAACAGTATCAGTTCGGTTAAGATCGCCCCGCTACACACGCCTCCGTCTTGATGGAGACGGCTATTATTCATACGTATAACTATAAAAACTCAGGTTCAAATGTAGTGTTCTAAATGTTGCTTCGCGTAGGCTACAGTGAATGAAAGTATTGCACCTGATGAAGCCACGATTATTTGCTTAATCATGAGACCTGTCTTCTGTTTTCAAGTGTTTACTCAGAAATGGATACAAGGTGCAGGTGATGGATGACCAAGAGCATCCACTGTGCTTCATTTAGTGGAAGAAATTGCGCTTTCTTGTAATCTTACTTTCTTTGTTTTTATCACGGAAGAAAACCCATTTCATTGCATTTCTCAGAAGAGTAAACATCCTCTCACTTTCCAAGAGGACGAGAATGGGAAAGTGAAGTGACTGTGGTACGCTGTGTTTGTGGGGTGGTATCAGTGATTACCATTATATCTACAGCTTCATGTTGTGTTACTTGTTCGTCTTTCACCGCTACCCATGAACACAATCTTACTAATTGTGTGGAGTGTCTCGAACATCTATCTACTCAACACAATACTTGAAACTTGCTGGGCCTCGATACTGATACTTCAAAACAAGAGTACGGGTATAGCTGTCTTCTACTCACTACTACCTTCTACTACTACTAATTCCTAACTAGCTGTAGCCCACGACCTTACACTACCAAAGAGGGGTATGGCTGCCTTCTACTAACCCGCTGTTTGCCGCGGATCAATTTCAAGTGAAGTAGTATTACGTTACACATTCCTCATGCAAGACAAGGACCTTGATTCAGTCTTGGGGGTTAGTTGTTGCTAGATACCAAAACCAAGATCAAGATCCTACATAGATTAATACATCCCAAGGCGTTATCGCTTCTTCACTGTTTATTGTACCTACATGATTTACGACCGTACAGAGGATCTAAGAGGATACTAAGACACAAGCTGTTCAGTGGGATAATTTCATGGCAACACTCCCTCATTCTTATAGTCGATAATGCCAGAAGCTTTCCTATATCTTTGTCCAAAACCAGACTCTTGAGCGGACTGCACCGTTTCAATTAATTAGCAAGACGTCGAACTCTTGGACTTTGTGTGTAGACCAGAGGAATGCCCGCAGAGTTTGTGTTTTGGATATAATTTGTTGAGTCTCCCGTGAGTGTTGAATAGGAAGTGTCCACGTAGAGGTCTATCAAATAGTTTTAAATAATGGGTGAGGCTGTTCCTCCATCTTATGTTATGATGTGGTGGATGTAACATGTTTTATTTATTTATTTATTTTCTAACAAGCCTTTCGTGGTGGAGGTACTGATCCAGACACGAAGCCACTTTACACGGTTGTTATAAGTCTGCTCGAACATAAATAGTGGTTGATGTTCATTCTCTCTCTCTCTCTCTCTCTCTCTCTCTCTCTCTCTCTCTCTCTCTCTCTCTCTCTCTCTCTCTCTCTCTCTCTCTCTCTCTCTCTCTCTCTCTCTCACGTGTAAGGAAAAAACTGAAAATTACCCAAGATATAGATTAATAAAACCTTACTTTCATAGGGTCTTGCTGTCCTTTCAATTACTAAACAGAATCTCACACGCTACGCTACGCTACCTTATTCATGTACCACCACCACCACCACCACCACCACCACCTCCTTCACTTTTAATACTACGAAGGGAACACTCGATACTTACCTACCTACCTACCTGCTGCTGTCTTATGGGTTCAGGTAATTGATTGGTTTTATGCAATGGACGACGAATATTTCCTTTTTAATAAGCTTTCTAACTGGTTTTCGTGTGTTGGGATGCACTGTATTTTTCCTCATTATTGACGCATGCAACAACAACAACAACAACAACAACAACAACCAAAACGTAAATGAATGAATATATGAATAAATAAATGAATGAATAAGTGTAATAGTATAAACAAGTAAATAGGTGGATGTTACCGCATTTATATTCTCTAATAAAGGGATTTGAAGACCATCAAGTATTTTATTTTTACAGGTTTCATTGTGTGTGTGTGTGTGTGTGTGTGTGTGTGTGTGTGTGTGTGTGTGTGTGTGTGTCTGTGTACTCCTCACACTTCGCTCAAAACAATAATAGTCTAAAAAAATTGGTTAATGCACGATGACACAAGGCGTGATATAAGTTGAGAGAGAGAGAGAGAGAGAGAGAGAGAGAGAGAGAGAGAGAGAGAGAGAGAGAGAGAGAAAAAAAAAAATAATAACTCACATTCCTGGTCATATCCTTAGTTTTCCTATATATATTCCTCCACCACTTTCCTGCGTATACTAAATCAGTTATCCAAGGTTAGAACTATTTTTTTTTCATGCAGGTAGTGTGCTGGGTAGAGGATTGATCATAGAGGAGCATTCTCGTATTGCTACTCTATCCTCACTCGCCTAGAACAGTGATGAGGAAGAGACTATATATAAAGTGGTGTAATCAGACGCACAACCTCGTTCTGTTATCAGCTCCTTGTGCGTTCCTCCTCCACCTTGTGCTTGTGCTCGCTGTCCTAGTTGCTATATTGTTGGTACAGATTTTCTCTCCTCTTCCCGTGCGAGACACCTGGGTACCCTCTGCCCGGTTCTCCTTGGCTTGTGCATGTGACTCAGCTTGGCACGCTAGGCTAACTAACCACGGGTACGCGCCAGCAGTTCGTTGTATCCCACTAAATATCGTAGGTGATGCTCTCCATTCCTCCTCCTTAACCTGCGTATCTTTTTCTTTGATTGTATATTATGTTTGTATATGTTTGTTTTCTTTACTTGGTAGTGTTTTAGTTATAGTGATGACGCTTAGGCAGTGGCGTGTCTTGATTCAAGGTGTTTATCCTGCACCTGTGTTCGCTGTGTGTTCAGTGTGTTACCCAAGGGATT
>JAPQNM010000003.1:11911339-11938839 GCA_029783475.1 Metacarcinus magister
GTTCCTTTTTGTATTTCACATGACGTATTTTTGATAGCTGATATCATCCTAACAGTCATGGGATTAAAAAACATGACTAAATAATCCCCCTGAACTATGTAACTATAGACCATATAGTTCTGCTAAGATTAAAGAGAGAGCGCTCCTCTCTCACCAAGAAGCTGCCGTGAGCAACCTTTAGGCCACGAGCCGAGTACTGCACCACAGAGCCACCACCCCCTCGAGTCATGGGAATGTACTAGATTGTCAGTGCATAAAATGATCTCAGTAGTAATTATTGTTGTATAAAGAAATAGAAACGGGTTGGTATTGGCAGAATTAGCTCCAGTTTTAGAGGCATCACCAATTCCGGTGACAACACCAATGCTGATGTTGAAACTTATCAGTAGTTATTAAGGTGACAAAGTGGGTATCAGGTAGAGATTTGTCAAGGGGGGAGGAGATAGAGAGGGAGGTAGAAGGTTCTCTAATCACACGAGAGGGAAAAAAAAACAGCAACTTCGTCTTGGTAGTGACATGGAAGGTAATTATTGAACGCGTTTTGATAGTTGATAGTGAAGTCAACGTTACAACTGCAGGTGTTAGCTGCCTAGGAGAGGAAACGTAATAGAACGGTTGTTGGATGTAAGAGTTTTGAGAGGGGAAACGAGAGGCATATACGATCACAACGTATTGGAGGGAAACGTGTGTGTGTGTGTGTGTGTGTGTGTGTGTGTGTGTGTGTGTACGGATCGGTCATTCCTCTTAAGAAACCAGAAATAGACTACACCATCAGGAGTAAGCAGACGAAGGCATAAAATTACGCAATATTACTACAGCTACTCAACCGGGAAGCCTTTTAGAGGAGATCAAGCTGTAGTCTACGATCACACACACACACACACACACACACACACACACACACACACACACACACACACACACACACCATCATTACTCCATGAATCTCTACATTTGGTATTGATAAAAGACAAAATGTTATATATAAGCGAACTTAGTATTTTGCCCTGAATGCATTACACAATATTTAGCAAGGCGGTGGTGAGGTTGCGCAATGGTTTGGTGATGTCGTGTACGTACGTGTGTTGCATCCAGCTGCTGCACATCACCGAATAGAATATAGTGTGAAGTTCCCTACATGTTAACTGTAGTAATGTAGATACGCAGCTATGTAGATATAGCTGAATAGATTGAGAGAGAGAGAGAGAGAGAGAGAGAGAGAGAGAGAGAGAGAGAGAGAGAGAGAGAGCGCGCAAGATGGTGAGACTGAACACTACAATTAGAGTCAAAAGGGAATGAAAGCGAAGATACTGTCAGCTCTTTCAACTACTATCCCTTCCTTACCCGCACCTCTCTCATGGGTCTTCGAGAGAGAGAGAGAGAGAGAGAGAGAGAGAGAGAGAGAGAGAGAGAGAGAGAGAGAGAGAGAGAGAGAGAGAGAGAGAGAGAGAGAGAGAGAGAGAGAGAAGAGGAACGTTTAGGAAGGAGAGGATAAGGATGGAATGACTCACGGGAACTCGCTGAGACACACAGCTCACAATGCGTCATGCCCCGTGACTTAGCCGAACATTTTCTTGGAAAGGAAACCATAATATAGTTTTCTTAGTGGATGACCAGTAGTAGTTCAGGTTAGGTTAGGTTTGGTTATTTTAGGTTAGGTTAGGTTAGATTAGGTTAGGTTAGGTTAGGTTAGGTTAGGCTATTTTAGGTTAGGTTAAGTTAAGTTAGGTTACGTTAGGTACAGTTAAGTTAGGTAGGGTTACGTTAAATTAAGTTAGGATAGGTTATTTTAGGTTTGGTTAGGTTAGGGTACGTTAAGTTAGGTTCGGTTAGGTTAGGTCACTGGACAACATCAGTGAGGAGTGGTGTTAGTTTAAGCGGTGAACAAACTTGATAACTACAGTGTATATGGGAAAATTTTTACTGTGGGTCACTTTCAAGGGTAGAGCTTCCTCATATGGACAATTGCTTCCCTTTAGTAACGCCAGTGATGCAGTGGTGTTGCAGTGGTGTTGAGTGTAACGCCAGTGTTGCAGTGGTGTTGAGTGTAACGCCAGTGTTGCAGTGGTGTTGAGTGTAACGCCAGTGTTGCAGTGGTGTTGAGTGTAACGCCAGTGTTGCAGTGGGTTGGTGTGCAGTGTGCAGTGGTGTTGCAGTGGTGTTGAGTGTAACGCCAGTGTTGCAGTGGTGTTGAGTGTAACGCCAGTGTTGCAGTGGTGTTGCAGTGGTGTTGAGTGTAACGCCAGTGTTGCAGTGGTGTTGCAGTGGTGTTGAGTGTAACGCCAGTGTTGCAGTGGTGTTGAGTGTAACGCCAGTGTTGCAGTGGTGTTGAGTGTAACGCCAGTGTTGCAGTGGTGTTGCAGTGGTGTTGAGTGTAACGCCAGTGTTGCAGTGGTGTTGAGTGTAACGCCAGTGTTGCAGTGGTGTTGCAGTGGTGTTGAGTGTAACGCCAGTGTTGCAGTGGTGTTGAGTGTAACGCCAGTGTTGCAGTGGTGTTGAGTGTAACGCCAGTGTTGCAGTGGTGTTGAGTGTAACGCCAGTGTTGCAGTGGTGTTGAGTGTAACGCCAGTGTTGCAGTGGTGTTGAGTGTAACGCCAGTGTTGCAGTGGTGTTGGGTGTAACGCCAGTGTTGCAGTGGTGTTGAGTGTAACGCCAGTGTTGCAGTGGTGTTGAGTGTAACGCCAGTGTTGCAGTGGTGTTGAGTGTAACGCCAGTGTTGTAGTGGTGTTGAGTGTAACGCCAGTGTTGCAGTGGTGTTGGGTGTAACGCCAGTGTTGTAGTGGTGTTGAGTGTAACGCCAGTGTTGTAGTGGTGTTGAGTGTAACGCCAGTGTTGCAGTGGTGTTGGGTGTAACGCCAGTGTTGCAGTGGTGTTGAGTGTAACGCCAGTGTTGCAGTGGTGTTGAGTGTAACGCCAGTGTTACAGTGGTGTTGCAGTGGTGTGGAATCAATGCAGTCCACCATACCAAAGGCGACTTTTCTATGTTACTTGGGTTCGTTTTCTATGACACTAAGAACAATACACATAGGCTGGCAACGTGTGGAGTGCAACATTGTTAACGAAGACTTTTTGCTAATAATCACCAGTGATGATTAGTGAAGTGCTTGCTGTATGTCGTGACCCTAGCGTTGTCTTGATCAACCTTGGCACCGATAAGTGACATGCTTATCATATGTATATATATATATATATATATATATATATATATATATATATATATATATATATATATATATATATATGCATCTGTAATCTGTAAGGAGGAAGACATTGCGGCCTTGCAGGTGAAGGGAAGGGAAGGGGCATCTAGTGGTGGAATACTAGTGTGGAGAGGTGGGGGTGGGCGAGACTTTCTCCCCGGAACCTACCAGAGCAAGTGAAAGTAAAGAGTGCATTTCGGACACAGCAATACGATCTGAGCAACTGTGTCGCTCACTCAAGGTGGTGGATCTCTCTGTCTGTCTGTCTGTCTGTCTGTCTGTCTGTCTGTCTCTCTCTCTCTCTCTCTCTCTCTCTCTCTCTCTCTCTCTCTCTCTCTCTCTCTCTCTCTCTCTCTCTCTCTCTCTCTCTCTCTCTGAGCGCGTGATTCAACTTATACGTACGCCATACTTATGCTGTGGAGTCACGAAACGCTTGTGTCTCCAGTGTCCCTCGTAACTCAGGGGCGGGGCGGGGGCGGGGTGGGGCGGGTCACCAGGCGGCGGGCGACAGCTGGAGGATGGCAATAGAAAGTGTGGCTCCCTGCATGTCATGGCCGGCGCGAAAGTGGGAGCAGGTGATAAGTTTGTTGATGGATCCTGATAAATAAATACAGGAGCTATTATTGCGTGACACACAGGTACTCATATCTCTCTCTCTCTCTCTCTCTCTCTCTCTCTCTCTCTCTCTCTCTCTCTCTCTCTCTCTCTCTCTCTCTCTCTCTCTCTCTCTCTGTGTGTGTGTGTGTGTGTAACGCGTAGATATTTTCACCATTTACAAGGCCAATGTTCACAACTAATTGCTTTTCACGTTCACAAGTGCCTTTCCTCCCTGTGCATCAGTGTGGGCACGATGATCGGTGTTCACGTTCACGGGGGGAGCACACAAGAGTAATTTTCTGTGTGTACTGCCAGACACTCACTTGTTGCCATTCGCTCCATACACTATCCCGTTAGATTTTTTAATCCTCTTTTTTTCCTTCAAATTTTTGTTTCGTTTGAAAAGATTTTAAGCTGAACAATTAGTTGTTGAACATACACATGATTGAAAAGCATCGAAACAAATAGGAATATATCATTATCCTCCTCTAGAAGCTTTGAAAGTCAGGGGATTATTGTGCGTTCTGGCAACCGTTCTCGTATCAGGTGGTCGTGTTGTGACACTCAGCTGTTTCAGTCAGTAGTCAGCTGATCGCCTCGTAGCTATCATCGGCAGAGCCGCGTCTTTCCATACGGTGCATTTATCTCACTCGTACGGACAGTGAAATGTAAATATTGTTGATATAGTGTCTGTAGTGGATTGAAAGGACTGCAGTGGGCCTCTAGTAGTCTGCTAAGTGCGCATGAGAGCAGTGCCAGTGTGCTGGAGACAGACTGTGTGACTGCAGACGTGGCATGGTAGCAGACTGGCAGCAGAAAATATCATAGCTACCCATCTTAGGAAACCATAATCGATATGTATAACTATTGAGTGGTCACACTGGAGCTACGAACATTGAGAGGTGGTGATGAAAGAGTTTTAGGGATATTTCCTTCATTGTATACAGTGATAAGTGTAGTCTTAGCTCGTCCAGCCAACCACCAACATATGCAGAGGGAGACTCACTCCGTGACCTCGTGTGATCTGCATTTCCTTGATTATCAGGGCTAACAGGTACCAGCAGCCTCAGCTGTAGGGAAGGTTCCGGGGACAGGAAGTTTGCATAAGTGGGTTTTCATGAAAAAGAACACTTAGATTGGGCTAAAGTGTGTAGGCGTGAAATTAAGAGAGAGAGAGAGAGAGAGAGAGAGAGAGAGAGAGAGAGAGAGAGAGAGAGAGAGAGAGAGAGAGAGAGAGAGAGATCAGTAGTGGTGTGAGGTGGTGCAGGAGGCGGCAGCACCAGCAGGCGACATACAGCCCACGCCTCGCTGCCGCCACCATCACTCGACACGCAGACTGCTCCTCCTATCGTGACTATTACGGGATCTCACTCCTAGCACAATGGTATCATGAGGAAGTAGCAGACTGAGTAGGGATGAATTTCAGCAGAGGCAGGGGATGAAAGGTGTGGAGTGCGTGATAGGAAAAGTGAAGGCCGGGTGCTCGTGGCAGCCGTGCCAGCAACGAGGGACGGGCGCCGCTGCTCGCAGATGACCCACTTTCTCGGCACAGTTCCTCATGCGGGTGGCAGACAACGGATCACGTACAGTTAGACAGGAGCCCCGTGCGTGACATATGGCCTCCCTCCTTAACATCTGCTCCTCCTCATTAAATGCATTTCATCCACCCTTCGTACAATATAGTAAAGAGAAATATGGCCGAAAGATGGTGTGCGCGTCATTGGGATACTGGATGTGTATTCTCTGTCAGGGTCACTCTCACTGGTGGGTACATCCCCACCTCCGGGGATTACTTCTGCACCCCTTCCCCCGTCCGTCCCCACCACGTAGATGAATTGATAGGTTGACAGCAGACAAGGGAATAGTTTTTCAGTTAGATGAGGCATGAAGTCTGTTGTTACCACTGATTGTCAAACATGGTAACAAGGTGAATGTTATCACACTTAAGGGCTTACTTTGTTGCGTCTTGAGACTACCTTTGATAATAGGTCACATTTTGAGTCCATATATATCGAAATGTTTTGTTTGCGTTCCTTCAATACAACGCCTATATTCTACAGAATCAACAACTCTCATGCAAAACTGGAACAAGGTTGTCCTACAAGTGAAATCTGTCCGTGTCTAAGTGAGTGCTGATGAGACTAAACAATAACACCTGTATCAAGGTGGTGCCGACGCTGCTGTAGGTGATGGTCTGGATTTGTAGTGGTGAGAATATTTGATGACCCACCCAGACATCCACTACCATCCCTTCACCTGTTTCTACCTCAACACTGTTTAGACTGACGACATTTGCAACAATTGCTTTGTGTTCCGGTTGATACAAGTGACCACGCCTTCTGGACCGAACCAAGGAGTGTGGCTTCCTTAGGGCGCCCATTATCACCGCCATCATCCTGACAACCAGCAGTCGCCATGGGCGTGCACAGAACAACAGAGGAGCCTGGTGGAAGTTTAGGGATATTGGAGGAGGAAGAAGAGGATGAAGATCTAAGCGTTGACAGTTATTTTCCTCATTACTCGCACCGCCAACACTCAGGAGCCAGCAGCACCAACAGTGACGTCCTCAACAACAACCAGGTCAATGGAGACCAAGGTAAATACTCGAATGATTCCTTACGTGCCTTAGTCTTTGTTAGCAGTGGCGGTGAGGGGAGGCGTGGGTGCCTTCCACAGAACACACCGGCGCCTCTCCTCATAACGATGCTCTCTCCAACCCATTGGTCAACAACCCACTCAAGGTGTACAGTGATGTGGGACTTGACTAACGCTGATTTACTGGCGTTATTACTATTATTATCATCATTAACTTCATTATCATCATTATCATTGATTTGCCATATTCTTTGCAGTTAAAGGGACAATATCAGTGTTTTAGCAGAAATGTGATGTCTCGTTGATCTCTTGAGCACTGCTGTTAAAGCAGCTTCCTTGATGAAACATGGCCATGGGTTTAAGACCACCTGTGGGTTTCCTGAGCCAGCCGAGGGTTTCGTATGTAAACAGCAGGTGTCTAGCCGCTGGTCTCACTCGGGGCGTTCGTCAGCCAGTCTCTTATCATTTACACTTTTTTTTTTCTCTCCCGAACCTCACCTTCTCTTCGTGGGCGACTCTCTCATCACGCCTGGCGGATCACCGACCAGTACTTTCTCGACACTTAAACCGACATTCTATGATAATCTGTAAACAGAATGGTTCATTGAAACATGTGCAACTTGCTTATAAGAAAAGAAAGTTGTACACCAGATGTATCATGCATGGTAATAAAGGGTTATGGTGTTGGACTAACAATGACATGCAGGCAATAACGAGTTACATGTCAGTATTTCCTTAAGAAGAGTAGTTAACTTATCTCACAGCCATCAATGAGCAAATATTAGAGTGTTCATGGCCACAGTGTTGCATCCGAGGTCAAGCCTGTCTCCCGACATTTCCTGCTTTGTGTACCTCGACTTCCTTAACTTCTTATTACATGAGTGAACTGTACCCAGACACATGCACAGCTTAGTTAATGGAGTTGCCAATATGTGCTACATTCAAAAGCCGTAAAAAAGGTGCACTATGTACTGTGTACACAAGACGTGCGGGGCGGAGCAGCAGGTGTAGGGGATCGTCAGTCAGGTTTCGCATGGAAGCCACACACAGCTACCTGCTCCTGCCCTTTTGTGACCATAATTAACAGTCTCGTGCGACTCACTTGTTCAAAATGTACATTTAAATTTTGTCAATCTACTCCAGCAATTACCACTGGCTTTGTATAAAAGTATTGCTTAGAGAAAAAATTTCTTTTGGCTTTGGTGGTCATAGCACGTGTCAAGTCAAGTCAAGTCATACAGTACGCCTTTGTGAAATCAAAAACCAAGTTCGTAAGTTCGTAGGGGAACACTACATTGGAAACCATGTTCTTGTTCAACACTCACAGGCCAAAGTGCTTCTCGTCTCTACAAGATCTGAAAGACTAGTTTCTAACGAATTTGTGTTAACAGTTTGCCTCGAGCATAAAGATTTTTTAACCTTTATGAAAGAAAACAATTAGCAACTTTTCACTTACCTTTGTACTATTTTTACGTTTTGAAACTTGTTAAGGCTAAAAACACTTTGTTAAAACACGTTTTGTATATGGACAACAACTTCAGTGTTGGTCTAAAGTTCCGCCAAACAACATTGCTTCATTATAATAGTAGGTGTGTTATATGTGTAAGCTCCATCGAAGAAGGCCATTCCGATCAATGATAAACTTGAAAACGTTCTTGGTAAACATGTAAGCGGAGATTGTTATCATTGTGCAAAACATTGACTACGACAGTGTTGCTTCCGTTAGATGGCAGCGTGAGGAAAGAAGACCATCTTTCCAGCTATACGCCACCACCTTGAAGCTTGCTATGCTCCCCGAAGCCATCACCCAAACTAATGTTACATGTTATGCATGCATGCGCTAAAAAATACATTCAAAATATCATACATTGATTCCCAACGCTTGAACTTGTTCTTGAAGTACCTACGGCACAAGTATGTGATAAGAATGTGTGCTTATACAGCTTCATTTGTGACCTATCATTTCCTACCCAGAGTTATATTATGTTCTCATCATTCTTTTAACTTTGATTTTTCTGTGAAATATTCTCAATGAGACTGACCCTTGCCGCCGTCTGGTCTGGTCTGGTCTGGTCTGGTCTGAGTGGGGGCGTCGCCCCGCGCTGCACATCACGAGATGAGCCCCGCCCCTTTGCCTCTGCACACTGATACTTCTTGCACCCTGATGAAGATGTGGTGATAATCCTTAAAGCCTTGTTACCAATCGAGGCGGGTCATTGTACTAATAGTGATACCGTTGGGTTATTACGATTATATATATATATATATATATATATATATATATATATATATATATATATATATATATATATATACATACATATATGTCTGTAAATAAGATATGTGTAGTTATGGCGTTATCGCGGAAGTGAGGCCCAGTGGGGCAGAGGGGACTTTTGACCCCTCGACCTTCGCCGCCGGCCTGCCCTCGTCCTGCAGGGAAGACCGGCGGGTTCACTGGACACCCAGACACCAAGCTTTCCCCACACGTTGACACTTGCCAAGTAAACACCTGCAACGCTATGGACGTTCAGTGCGGCTTCGCGAATTGTCTCTTTATCAGCCTTCTGTCTATATAATCGAAATAGATTTTCTCCTCGGTAATTTTCTTTAATTAATTCTAGGTAGCCACCTGTTGCAGTGTAAAAGTGAGGTCTTTGCCTCACAACGCCACAGTGATGTGTCAGATATTTCCTACGTCTCGTCTCAGGCTTTGTGCGATCAAGTGAGTGCGTCTCGATGCTGCGTGTTGGAAGCGTCGCGGGGAAATACCTCTCCATTGCGTCACAGGGAAGTTTGGCGACGGCTTAGGCGGGAGTGAACGCTTTCCTTCTTTCCACTCTCTCTCTCTCTCTCTCTCTCTCTCTCTCTCTCTCTCTCTCTCTCTCTCTCTCTCTCTCTCTCTCTCTCACACACACACACACAACACTCTTCACACTATTGTCCATGTGTGTGTGTGTGTGTGTGTGTGTGTGTGTGTGTGTGTGTGTGCGGGTATCACTATATCAAGTGAAGGTACTGAATGTGCATGTCGTCGATGAAGAACAATAGTACAGGTGATCCCAGTGAGAGGCGGTGGCTGGTGGTGGTGGTGGTGGTGGTGGTGGTGATTGTGGTGGTGGTGGTGGTGGTGGTGGTGGTGGTGATTGTGGTGGTGGTGATTGTGGTGGTGGTGGGTGTTGAGGCAAGTGAGAGGTGCCATGACTAAAGAGATCACTGAGCTGGAAAGATTTCACCTGCTAGCAGAGCAGAACAATGGAGGTTGTTGTTGCATGTGTGGCACAAAGGAGACATCTACCGACGTAGGTATAAAAGAAAAAGAAAAGGAAAAAAAGTTCCGTGGAGACAAGTGACCAGTTCAACTCAACCTTGTTCTCTCACGTTGTCTGTCTATCTGTCTATCTTGATTGTTATAGTTTTAGAGTCTTAATGCACCTCACTAAGTAACGCATTCCTCAAGTACATCCACATCCACATATATAACTCGGAGCCCAGGAATAAGAGAAGGTCGGATGTATACTCGGTTAGAGAAAGGAGAGAGGGGGAAGTTGGGTGGCCTCCATGCTACACCAGGAAATGTCTTCCCCCGCGCTACAGGGGGCTGGCAGGCTACGAAAGGGACTACTACTCTGTTTTCAATCCATTTATCTTAATCTTACCTGAGTATTTAACGTCCCCATGGTGTTCAATGCATCGTAACCTAAGTATTTATTTATCATTTTCCTGAACATGTTTTAAGAGCGGAAGAATAACAGTTTGCTTTGTACACGCAACCAACAGGAAAAAAAAAGAAGGAAAAATGACTCCCATCACATATATTCTCAACCAATAACAGCAAGCGGAGGTGGAGGAAGAGATGAGAAACGAGTGATGGTGGTGGTGGTGGTGGTGGTAATGGTAGTGGTGGTGGTGGTGATGGTGTTGGTATAGTGGTGATGGCCGCTGCTAACTCGTCAGCCTTGTAGGTGACGGATGGGCCATGAGTTCCGCCTACACTGTGGCAGGTGGCTGGCTGCCTCTACGAAGACCCCGCTCCCCGTGAGTGTGTATTGTCTGGGGGTAATTCTTTAAGGACCGAGAGAGAGAGAGAGAGAGAGAGAGAGAGAGAGAGAGGAGAGAGAGAGAGAGAGAGAGAGAGAGAGAGAGAGAGAGAGAGAGAGAGAGAGGTAGATCATAACCTGACTAGCAATTAACTTTTGAACACTTAATTCTGGTCAAAGACAGTCAGGGAAGAAGCAAGCTGATTGAGGCTTTGAATTGAATCCACACAACCATTATAGGAACACGGATGCACTGCCAGGCGTAGGAGTGCGCTTCAATAACGTGTAGTGTAAGTTTCACACCACACACCTTCTAACGACTACGTACAGACAACCCGCTCTCGTGATGCAGTGGGAGGTAGTGTAACCTGTCAAGCGGGGGGTAGGTTGCAAGTGTCGCCACTCCACCGCATTCCGTTTTCTGTTGCCCTGTTGCCTCCCCTCGCCCTGTGCTTCCTGGAACATTCACGTTCAGTAGCTCCGGGAAGGCCATGAACCTGCGTCATCCACGTCAGCGCCACACAGCCTCGTGCGTGGGTGAATGTGCGGCTCACACACCAGCGCTACTTTTAACGTTGTCTGCCACAGTCGATTCCGTCACGTTCTTATTGCCACACCTACGCACTTTCGTAAACGTGCACTTGTGTGTAAAAAAGAAGTTAATATTATGTAATATTTATTAGTATAAAGTAAAGTGTTGGACATATGTCAGCTTTCCGTATGAGGCAATGTTGGCACCACCTTGGATGCTATATGGTGTATAAAGTGTAAGGCACGGAGCTGTTTGCACGCGCGCACGCACACACACGCGCACACACACACACACACACACACACACACACACACACACACACACACACACACACACACACACACACACACACACACACACACACACCTTTGAAGGATACAGTATTGTGGGTGAACCAAACATTTATGATTGCCTAATTATACTTCAGATGTGTAAATATATTATAGAATGCTCACAAGTGATGCTCTTGTACGGACTAATCGAAGTAGCAGACGTAAGGTGTGTAAGGTGTTCCTGCATACTTGGGAATGTATCTGTGTTTCCGGGTAAGGAACTCTTATCATCGGCTGGGAAGGTCTCCAAGTTGAGTGGCATTTGAATTACTAAGTACATCCTCGCTACGAACATACAAACACACCGAAGCTGGCTAAGGAATGTGGCTGAAAGAGGAATCAATCGTGTAATGGCATCTAGAGACGTTGAGTATATCGTGTAAGACAAACATGTCTTCCACGCACCTGTGGAAGACCTTGACTACACTTCTTTTTACTTAACAATAATGACACGAACGTCTGGTATTGGACGTTGAATAAAAAAGGCCAGGTTGTCAGGAGAATGTTTTTTTAGACACTCGGCCCCCTAATGATGAAGGGTGAACGAAGATTAAGACAACGCAGTCAATGCTGTAGTGACGAGAGGTCTGGGCAACAGCCAGATTCAGTTGGCAGCGTCGGTAACACCATTCCTGAGAAACAACACTAATTCCATCCAACATTGTTCGAGCACGCGGCTTGTATAAGCTAGTATACGAACAGATGCAGGCAACACTTTAACACACAATTGTCTCTGAAAACAATGAAACACTTGTAATACTTTATCAAAATCATGGAAACGATTGTTGTGTACTGAACAAGCCATGTGAGTGAGGGGTTAATCATATGAACTTTGACAATAAACTTCTATATACATATAAAGTAACCTGGGTATACGTACTGTACCTCTGAGATTTTTTTTCATAGTGCATTCATTCTCCTCCTGTCATATGAGGGTGTGTTGGCTGCTGCTGCTGCTGCTGCTGCTGTTGCCCCTGTCCTCGCCTCAAGGTCTCATGAGCTGAGTCACAATGTTATGTTTTGTACTCTTGTCTTTATTAGTTATTACACTTTATCAATACCTCATTAAAGCCGATTCATTTTGTGCGCCAAGGAATGAGCAGCAAAACAGTGCACCTCATAATGTGGGGAGAAAATTGTCACAAGTAGTGTGTCGGATTTTTTTGCATTAGGAAGGAAGCCTCGTTATCGTGCAATGTTTGTGAGAGGAAGAGTGGAAAAGGCTGGTGCTGGCTGGCTATAGGCTAACTCCACCCATCAGTATCGATATGCTACTCTTTACTTTTCACATGTCTCATTAATCAATACCATGACCTTACGCCGCATAACACGGTCACTATACAAGTAAATCCATATGATATGACACCACATTCTTGAGGCAGGCATTAAGTAGGTCAGTTGGGTAAGCTTTAGTCCAAGAACTCGCTGTCAGCAAGCAAAAACGTTTGTTGATAGTAGAGAAATGTTTTGAAGTGTGTAAGTGTGTACGCATGTTATCTTAGATAGATGCCTTAAGCTGCTCACGTATATATAGACCCTGACGTGTTTGGAAGTCAGAGGTTCCCTTCATATTGCCTGAAACTTAGAGAGAAGGTTGGTGAAGGTGGAGAGTGTATAAGACCCGAGTACAGGACGGAGAAAAAGGAAAGTGAATTCCCTCGAAGCGAAAGCAGCAGCAACAGCAGCAGCAGCAGCAGTAGTGAAGGCAAAGGTATACATAGGTATCTCTACTTGGCGTGGTTGCTTAAGTACTACTACATAGCTGCTAGTCTATTAATAAGAAAAAGGGAAAGGAAATTTAGAAGCGAAGTATTGTACAACATGAAGACGAATTTTGAAGTCCAAAGAATGTGGAGAGTGGAGGCTACCAGACGGAGAAAGTTTCCCAGTGAAGCAAATGTTGTGGTTTCAGACACGCTGTTCATCCCAGTCTGTGTGTATCCCTTTAGCTAGGATGGATATATCGACATTCACAGACGTCCTTACAATGCAAGCAGTTTTGTCTTGAATTTTGGGTCAAAAAACAATTAGCCGTCTCCCCCAGAGAAGCATGAGGGAAATGCACGTCACGGCCATCGCGCCCCCACACTCGCCGGCCTTCACGCCGTCACTGCTGCTGGTGGTGGGGGGGAATAGGCACATTTAGACTCTCTGTTGCGAGAAAACCAAATGCTCTTACCAACCACTCGGAAAATGTAATAAAAACAGTGAATCTTTGCGACTAGCATTGCAGCATCAGTCCTGCTGAGATTATGAAGTATTTCCACGTAGACACGTAGGCAAGCAAGGTGCGATTCAGGTAATCATTTTGTCATCGGGAATCGCCGCCGCCTCCTAAATAGTACATTCGACCTCCCTGTCTGTTCTTATGATAGCTTGGGGCTAAAACTTTCCATCTCATCCGTATTTTTTTAAGGCAAGGTCAAGAAGGTAAGAAGATGGGATCCAGCCTGCCACCTTCTAAGTATAGATATATACATGAATGTGGATTGTGAAGGGCTGGTAGCTTGTCTTCTTCTTGGTGTATTCGGGTTTGAGTCTTGACCTTTCAACGCTGTTTAGTGGTGATGATGATGATGATGATGATTGAATGAATATAGTCACCACTAGTCTTGCTAAGGCTTGAAATTTTGTGAAAAGGGCACAAGTAAGAGAGTGAGGGAGTGGCGTCACCATGGCTGTGATACACTAGTGAATGTTCCTGGCTGGTGCAGGTTTTCACAAGTAAGAGAGGCGGCTGAGGTTGCGCAATACGCCCTTCACCTACTAACGCTCTTCCCTCACGTTTTTGTGGCAAATGGCATCGTACAGAGTCGTCTCCAGCCCACTCACACCTCTGGATGGCAATAATGGCAGTAACGTGGCTACCAGCTGTCTAGAAATGAGAATTGATCGTGTGGTAGTTATTCCCTATTTACCTTACAACTCAAGATTGCCTTTCACCTGTCTTGGAGGGGAAGGGTGGGGGCCTTGTTGCCACACTTCGTCGCGCCTCAGGTCCTTTGTGTGTGAGCTTGTTCCCGGCGATGTGGGGCCGCCGGCATCAGGACCCACGAGTCCAGGGAGTGCGTGCTGTGTGGAATCGTGCCACATTACTTCATCGAGGGTTCTAGTCCGAGGCGGCCCTTGCCGTTCGCCTGACCTACTGGCCTAGTCTGACGCACCGCCTCTCACCCGCCCCCTCCCACTCTCACACCCATCACTGCCTCACTCGACCTCGCTCCCTTACCTGCATGAGGCTGCTCCACTTTGTTATTAATCGTATGTATCTGATTGCTAACAAGCTTCAATTCTTCCTTTCAACAATAATTGGTCGGTTCTTCATGTTCAGGATGACAGGGCTTGCCGCGATTTAGCTCACCACCAAGCCTGCACACACACATTTTTTGACCCTTCTTCTTATGATCCATTCCAGCCGCCATACTACTTTCTCCTCAACTTTTACTCTCTGTAGTTTCTCTGTTTACCGTACCGTGCTCACTCACTCACCTCACGCCATGCCACCTTTGCCAGCGATGTGGGCCTGACAGAAAGCACACATTTACCAGATTAACCACACTACGCTAATGCAGCCATCACGTCCGCTTTACGGATGTGCACCAGGAAACACCTACTTTCAATATGCCTTAACTTCAATGCATTTAACATGAAGAAGAAAAAAAAAATATATATATATATATATATATATATATATATATATATATATATATATATATATATATATATATATATATATTACCACAATGAGAACAAATCTGATATTACTTTATTCGCTTTTCCAACATTAACACGTGTTTTTTGCAGTAAATGATAATAGTGGTGACCCATTATTTTCCTCCTCTAATGTACGTATATAGTTGTTGTTGAGTACGAGCTTGGGAGACAGCAGGTGTTGACATTAAGACGACAGAAGGGTGTTGGCGGCACACTTATCACTTGAGAGAGGCTAGTATACCTGCTGGGCGTGGAACAGTGGGTAGGTAAGTGATAGGAGCGGTGTCATGACAGTGTGTGAGTTAGGGTGGCGCGGTATTGCAGTGAGTGGTGGCAATCGGGGGCTAGAGACGTAATAGTTGATGCGTAGCGTAGTGTGATCCCTAACCGTCCACCTCCTTCCACCACAAACCTTCCCGTCATCCTTTATTGGATTCCTTAACCAAAATTATAATTAAAATAAAACCTCAAGGACTCAGTGATGGCATAGTAAACGTGGGTGTTGACCTAGATGTTTTTAGATTGTTGACGTTCCATTTGATATGACCTTTCCTTGTGGTGGCAGTATCGTCCCGGTGGAATCAGTTTACACAGGTGCACCAGCGTAAGGTGTAGGGCTGGGAAGCAGATGTTCTGTTCTTCACCATCGCCACCATCACTACTTCCGACTCTTGTTCCATTAATGACTATTTTTATATTGTATGAACATTTTTGGCTGCTACTCCTTAATGGAAAGAAAATTAACTAAATATTACACAGTTTTGGTACATTTCATGTGTGCATAATCCGTCACATTATTGTATCTGGGTTAGACCAGTGACCTACTAAGTTACGTTATCTTTCCGTTTTATTGACATAAGAAAAAACGTTGACTTGAAATATTTAGTTGAGGTAACGTCAGATTTAGTTGGGTGTCCAGCTCAATCTCTAATGTTTAAAGATGATTTACATGAAAGTTACCTTGATGGCTTTATGTTGTCGCTGATTGGGGTCATGTGCAGCCTCTTCTTGAGGCCGCACGCAGGGGACAAGTTCATGACCCAAGGACGTTAGTCGGTGAAAGCCAGCGACGGTCGGCCGGGGGCCTCGTAACACTCCTTCCTGCACTTGGCGCTACAGGTTTGCTGAAGCCCAGCGTCAGCCAGGGTCGTGAGTGGTCGTGAGTGTAGCAAGACCCTGAGCGGCGGGTGAGGGGACGCGCAAGGTCACCAGGAAGGACACCTATGAGTTGGCATGATCGCTTGCGCGTTTCAATGAGCTTCCTGACGCGTTCTTCATTCTTTGTCAGGGTTAATTAATTAAGTGGGTGTTTTGTTCTAAGGATTAATGATAGAAAAGTGTGCTTAAAATGTTATTTTGCATTTCGTCAGAGTGCACACAGCGCCTCCATCGTTGCCATCTCTAGACATCCTTGACGTCCGATTACCAACACGCAAACACTGGAAAATGCTTGTAAAAAACGATTCAGAGGAAGGAAGTTCCTTCAAAACTGTCATGTTTCATATATATACTAACATATTTCTATATTTATTAGTTTTGTAACTTTATTATAATAGCCATCAAAGGATACAATATGAGGTGACAACCAGGGCAAAGTGAAACCCCTTCCAGTAATGCATCGTGTGAAAAACAGTGTTTGAGGTGGCTGCTGAGGCCCACCCTAGTGCGCGGGAGGCGAGGCGACGGTGGAGCTGTGGTGGTGATGGTAGTGATGGTGGTGCGGCGGCCTTGATTGGGACCAGCCCAGCACGTGCTCCCTTCTCGGTCATGCAGTGGCCTCCACCACTACCGTCGCCGTTGCTTCCACCAACACTCATGTTCCTCTCTCATCATCTGTTTCTCTCTGTTGCTCACGTTGATCACAAATATGTTTGTTCAGTATCATCAGCTTGGCACACCTGTCGTTACAACCTAAAAATACATTTTTGAGAGAGTGGCAATGCGTGAAGGTGAGCAACACCTGTGGCGGGAGGTGCCGACGGTCGCCTGTCCGTGGAAGTCACACCGCTACAAAGTGTCAATAGTATGGGTAAAGAGATCGACAAAGGGGAGGGGGGGGGGCAGGAGGAACAAGGACTATGCTATTCATTTCATGCCATTATGAAGGTTCTTTGAGAGGTGTAGCCAAGAAGTTGGACTAGTGTAAGGTATGCTGCCTAAGTGACCCTCCAGCTGACCTCCCCGTTAGCTGGCAGGTCACCACGGTAAATCCACCAACACCGCTATTCCAGTGCACTTCCTTCCACCACAACTCACCACGCATGCTCCAAGTCACTGAAATCTAAATTAGGCCCACTGCCATCCCACCTTCATCACCAAGGAAGTTATCATTTTACTGTGTTATTTGATTATATGTTTTGTTTACATTCTTAGTATATCAAATGTACGTATAAAATTATACAGTTTCTGAGATTGACGTGAAGGAACACTCGTACAGCTGCGGCGCTGACATGAGACTGAGGCAGGAGAGTAATTACTGCTGACACCACCTCGTGTACCAAGGGCAACACACACACACACACACACACACACACACACACACACACACACACACACACACACACACACACACACACACACACACACACACACACAGCTCACACCCGCAAGTATAGCATATTTTCTATCAAGAATAATTGATTATTGAGAAATAATATTAGGACACCAATAGATTTTAAAAAAAGCTAATGTTATATAATATACAATAAAACACTATAACCAGTTACATTTCACTCTGACTCCCACGCCAACTACCCGCTGTCTAGTTATGTAATTCTTGTGCAAGTGCTTGATGGTCACAGCAACTTACTGTGCCGACACGCGGAACTGCTGAGGACTAACAAACCGCTGTAAAGGTCAATATTTTTCCTCGGCTTGCGATCACATTGTGCACTTCTACCACCACGTCAATCCCTCATACGACCACACCTGCGTCTTTGCTGCCACCAAGAGTCATTGGATATTGTTTGTCACATTCACTTGTTAAATACCGCTTGTGCACACACACGCGCGCGCGCACACACACACACACACACACACACACACACACACACACACACACACACACACACACACACACACACACACACACACACCTTATTCCTCTTAACGCATACTGAGTGGTAATGAAGGCACGGTTTAGCCTCTAGGAAGTGCAATCTGCCATGCTCTTCTTAATAAGTGTGTGTGTGTGTGTGTGTGTGTGTGTGTGTGTGTGTGTGTGTGTGTGTGTGTGTGTGTGTGTGTGTGTGTGTGTGTTCAAACTCTTTACATATGTAACAGTACAACTATATTAGAAGCACCAATCAAAATCAGTAATATAACAACTTAACCAAAAAAAAAAAAAAAATTGACAGCAGCAGTAGCAACAAAAAGCAACAACAACACCAGCAACACATGTGAATACTTAAACCATGGCATTTAGCAAACAATCAAAACATGAAAAATTCTACATTTAACGTGTCTATTACAAAGGTTGCCCACATAATCGCATGGCTGCTCATGAAGCGGAGGAGTGTCTTGGGAGCTGAGCGAGTGTTTGAAGGTTGGAGAAGGGGTTGAGAAGAGAGGGGAGGGTTCACGCTGCCTCGTGTCCTCAGATCGTCTCCTGCTATTACCTATTGATTTGTATTACATATTTACGATGTACCACCACGACAAACACACACTCTCTCTCTCTCTCTCTCTCTCTCTCTCTCTCTCTCTCTCTCTCTCTCTCTCTCTCTCTCTCTCTCTCTCTCTCTCTCTCTCTCTCTCTCTCTCTCTCTCTCTCTCTCTCTCTCTCTCGTCCTCTTTCTCTCTATGCTTGTGTGTGTGCGCGCGCAACAAATCCCACGTAGGCATTTTTGTTGGTATTAATGAGTGCAAGTGAATGAGTTTAGGACTTTAGGGGACATGTGGCAGGTAGAGAGCAGTGGTGGTGCATGTCACTGTTGTGGGTGCTAGGGGGAGGCTGTCCTTGATATTAACCTACTTCCTTCTCACTGAGGTTCTTGTCTTTGTTTGCTTCGACTGAGCTGTCTCGCCACGGTTTTCAATGGACTGTGTTGCACTAACTTGACATGTTTGTGCACTGGCTCGTCAGCAGCTCAAGGGAGAAGTGTTATTGGGCATGAATACTTTTATGATACTGGAGAGGTATTTTTTGTTCCTATCAGACAAGATACGTGTGAATATTCTACTCATGGAGTCTCCCTAACACATCAGTAATCATCTCTCAGGAAGCGGAAATGGCCAACGCACACTAAGCAATCCTGTAATTAGAGTTTATACACAAAACCTACCGTATATTGGGAAACTAGAACTGGTAGCTTATGGGAATCTTCTTTGTCTGTTCTTTTTTCTGCCTGTAAGGACTCTACGTGTACCTTGACACCAGGCAACGATTCGTCCTTCCTCCGCCACCAAATGACCAAAGCGTAGGAGACACAGAATACCAAGGGGTCGGGTAAGTAGGTCAAGAATTCACCACAATCGAGGTCATCTTGTCACAAGCCAGAACTTGAACCCTGACGGCAGAGTGCACGCGATGTACCTCTTAACAAAAGATCCATCCGTATCCAAGCTCCTAGAAACCCTATTGGGTTGTCTACGATTTACAATTGCATTGAAAATATTGAGTGTGAGAAGGAACGACTAAGATGCTCCATTCCACATTCAAGGAAGAGTGTCTTACAATACATCCTAGCAGTGCCACGTGTAATATCAGGCACTGATACACCACACATCGTAAGGCATACTTGGTGGTAGTTAAGCCGAGAACGCTCGCAGTACGATGAGCTGACCTAGTAAAACACAGGTGCAGGCGGCTAACAAGGACACCCTCCTTTCCTTTGTGTGTTTTATATTCTCACGTTATTGTATGTGTACCAAGGATAACCTAACTTAACAATTTGTTTGCACTTGTTATAATTGAAAAGTGTGTTAAGTATGAGGTAGAACATTATAATAATTTGTAAGTTATTGCTTGGAGCGCGAAATCTTTGTGTTTAGTGAGCCACCAGCATCACATTGAAGGTTGCGACGACTCACGGGCCTTACCCAAGCCTTCCCGCCTCCACACAAGCATGCACTTCATCAGCTCGTGCGTCACGCAGCTCGTCAATGGCTCTTACGTATGTTGTGTATTTTGTTTTCTTTAGCTTTGATCACACGCACTCACGTTGTTGCTGCAGGATAATGATGATGATCCTGTTGCTGTAGTGGTTGTTTCTACAATTATTATTATTGTTACTATTATTATCATTATTATTATTATTATTATTATTATTATTATTATTATTATTATTGCTATCATTATTAGTATGATTAACATTATTATTAGTAGTAGTATAATTGTTATTATAATTGTTACTACTACTACTACTACTACTACTACTACTACTACTACTACTACAACCACGACCACTACTTAGTGGTAGTAGTAGTAGTAGTAGTAGTAGTAGTAGTAGTAATGATCATTAAAAACGGGTTCAAATGTTATAATATTGTGTTCTCTTTACAGTCAACCTTACGGGGAAGGGCCGAGTGGACATGGCCCACTTCGAACTGCTCAAAGTATTAGGGACGGGAGGTAAGACACTGCTTTGTTTCATGTTGTTGTTGTAAAGGAAGTCATGGTATGCTGGCACACGTCCAGTGACCTCCGCCACTACCTATGTTGTCATCCTGGCAACAGCTACCTAGCATGAAATTTCCTTGTTACATTGAATCCTTTGTCTTAGCTTGAGTTGTATTTGTTATCACTTCACCTCCCTTGGTATATTTTCACACATTTGTGTTTGGTTATTTTGTTGAGATGTTCCAATGCGTCTTCTGGTCATTGATCTTTTTTCATCCCATTAAATTAATTATATTGCTACACCACCTTACATACGTAACAATATTATATTGCAGACAATCACAAGCTTTCTTGCCTTTTTTCTTTCTTTTCCCATTATGATACAAGTCTGTGTCTTGAGTGCGTGAAGAGCAGGTTCTTCAGATGAACCTCCAAAGAAAGGCTGCTTCCAATAATTACTGTCACCCACGTGTGTGTGTGTGTGTGTGTGTGTGTGTGTGTGTGTGTGTGTGTGTGTGTGTGTGTGTGTGTGTGCTTCATTGTGTCGGTAATTTAGATGCAGATATCTGTTGCGCCCGAATATGCTTTATTTTTATCAGGTAATAAAAACTATGCAGGAAAATATAGCCTTCCCAAAAGTGCGCCCGTTTCCGTGAGGCCACCACGCCTCTGCCACCTACTGCCGGTGTCTTTATGAAAATTAAGATATTCTTCACTGTCACGTTTCCATGAAGAGAAAGAAGAATATAAAGTATTAATCTGTCGTTCGGAGAAGGAGGTTGGTTTCCTTGGAAGGGAGCTCCTTCCCGTGAGGTAGACTTTCCTGGAATGTGTCTGATGGGGGGCAGCTCCCCAGAAGTGCTGCGTCAGACGTTGCCAGGTATTGACTTTCTTCCTCTGTGAAGCAGGACAGTAGGTAGGACTAACTTATAATAATGTAATAACAGTTTATTGAGAAAAAAAAATCATTATAATTCATACAACTATGATATTGTAAGCTTAGCAGTTGGAAGGCTTGAGCGACTGTCTGAACACGTCAAAGGGAGGCCGTGAGACGAATCTTTGAGGTAAACTTAAATTAAATCACAATTCATGTTCAACAATTTTGAAGGGAGATAAAGTGTTGGATTTACGTACATAGTTACAAGTGAGTGTCACTATGAGTACGTAGTAAATGGTAATCCATGCATGGTGAAAAGAAGGCTGGATGAAGAAATGAAATAGAAAGTTTTGCTGGAGTAACCTGGAATAGACAGACAGCTGATAGGGATGCATGGGGAAGGTTGGCGGTGGTCTTTGTCTTGCAGTGGATGAATGATGATGATGGTATTTGTTTATCTGATGACAAATAGCTTCTTGAGGAGAATTGTTACAAACACAAACACTATTGTATATATAGGTGTTGCGCATCTGTCTGTCATCCCGTGAGCTGCTGCTTGAATGTTGAGTGTGTCTTGTTTGCAGACCACTAATATATTTTATTTTGATTGTTGCACTGAAAAATACTTTCATGTATTGATTCACCCTTATGTAGGTATCTTGTCTAGACTTGGTAGTGTTCTATTGATACTCAAATAATTACTTGTATTGAAACACCTGTAGTGTTCTTTCTACATTAGTAATTCCGGGAACAGGAAACACGACGTCCTGTACAAACATCAAAGGGTAGGGCAGTTGATTGATGATTGGGTACCATCAATCATCGATAGACTTGGATACCCAGTCACACTGCCTTGTTATTTACTGCCAGAGATTTTCACTCACCGCCAACATAGGACTAGAAGATGAAAATGAGTGTTTTGGCAACATACAGCTTAATGTATGATCTTCGATTGTTACTTTTTTTTCATAATCAGATAGATTGTTAAAATCAATATTTCTTTGTCCTCACAGCTTATGGCAAGGTCTTTCTGGTGCGGAAAGTATCAGGGAAGGATGCTGGCAAATTGTATGCTATGAAGGTTTTGAAGAAAGCCACCATCGTGCAGAAGAAGAAGACAACAGAACACACGAAAACAGAGAGGCAGGTGCTGGAAGCAGTGAGACAGAGTCCCTTCCTGGTTACCCTTCACTATGCCTTCCAAACTGATGCCAAGCTTCACCTTATTCTTGGTTAGTGTTGTCACGGGTTACTACCTATTTGTAGTGTACTGCATGGCCTAAATTACACTCGTGTAGTCATGTCTCCGTATCTATATTTATTAACACTTTCCTTTAGTTGTACATTCTTTACAGAAGTGCCTCCACCTCTCCCTCATTATTGTAATATTCTTCAGACTATGTGAGCGGAGGAGAACTATTCACTCACCTTTACCAGAAAGAAAGGTTCCATGAGGATGAGGTCCGTCTCTACATTGGCGAGGTCATACTTGCTCTTGAACATCTGCACAAAGTAAGTCACATTGAGTAGTTAACATGTTTCTGAATTCTTTTTATTTTTTTTTGCACACGAGATTTGTTATACTGATAACCCACATACATTCATTGCAACTTGATATCATTATGCTTGTGGAATTTTGTATTGACACAAGATTTATGCTGATAACCCACATTCATTGCAGCTTGGTATAATATATCGAGATATCAAGCTGGAAAACATCCTGCTGGACTCCGATGGCCATATAGTGTTAACAGACTTTGGTCTCAGCAAGGACTTCCTCTCCCATGAGACAGACCACAGAGCATACTCTTTTTGTGGCACAATTGAGTACATGGCCCCTGAGGTGGTGCAGGGAGGAGCACATGGACATGACCTGGTGAGCATGGAAGCATTGCCTTACTATTACCTTACCTAGGGAATAACTGTAGTAGTCACTTTCAGATTAGTTTTTTAAGAAAAGTTTTAAAAATTGAGACTGGGTTTGATATTGTGAATTATAACATAAAAGTTGAAGCTGCCTGCTGCTGGCCCCCAGAGGATATATTTTTGAAATAAGCCAAGTGCAGTGGAAGGGAATATGAAGGATCAATAGTCCAATTAGAGCTTTGTCCTTCAACGGAAATGGATTGAGTAAAACCCATCCGAGTGGTCAGGGTTCATCTGGATGTAGGAAAGGAAGCGAAGATGTTAAGTGGGAAGGTCTTGGATACAAGCAGTAGAAATGAGTTACCTGAGAAAAGATTGTGGTGGAAGGAGAATGGATGGTGAAAGTAATGAAAGTATACCAAATATAATTATGTCTCGTAGAGGTGAAGGAATGGAATGTAGACTGATTGAGAAAGTCAAGCATAGCACCCTAAGATGGTTTGGCCACATAGAAAAAATGCCGGGGAGTGAAATGACAGAATATACATGAGTAAGATAGAGGTGATGGATGTAAGAGGATGACCCCAGTGAAATGGAAGGACAGTGTGCTAGAATATGTGAGAGAAAGGGGAGAGAGAAGATTGATAAGATTAGAGCATGCACCAAAGGAATGCAACGAATAAATGGAAACTCCTCTGGCGTGGCCATCCCCGGGGGAGATCTTAGGAATAGGCGTCAGCTAGATATTGGAGGTGATGCGTACAGTAGATTGCAGTCTCACATTAATCATACACAGTTACCTTCCTTCATTCTCACTTACAAAATTACTGTTACAAGGAAATATGAGTAGCAGAGTTGGCTTTGTGTTAATTGCAAAAAAAAATTACTTATAGAATTGTGATATGTAAAATGAGTTCAAGTTTCCCATAAATATCCAACTTTTTTAATGAACCCCATTGAGGACTTCAGGAGAGAGAGTGTAGGATGTCATCTAAAGGTGTGTCATTGCAGGCTGTGGACTGGTGGAGCGTGGGAGTGTTGACATATGAACTGTTAACTGGAGCTTCGCCTTTCACGGTGGAAGGGGAAAAGAATAACCAACAAGAGATTTCAAGGTAAATATAAACCCTAGATATGGTGTGTGATAGTGCAGTAGATATCAGGGTGTACTGTATTTGATAACTATGCTGTAGTGGTTAGTGCACTTGCCTCACAACTGATAAACTTGTGTTACAAATCTTTAGTCAGGTGGACACTTTAGATTTGTCTGTTTTCATGCTGTAGTTCCTGTCCACCTTGTAGTGAAAAGGTATGAAACCTAAGACTAAGAGTTGTGACCTTACAACTTGACAGGCCCACAAGAGCCATGTCACAAATGCCTTTATGATACACTACCTAAACATAATTCTTCCATGACTACCACATTCATCCTTCCTTTGATTCAGCTCCAACCTTCTCCTGATAGAGGCCTTTCTCTCATTTGTACCTCCATTCAACTTCTTCAGTAATCTGTCTTCATCCACTATCTGGATAAGTTCTCTGTAGTTCTCTATAGGTGACGAAACCATCACAAAATATTATTTTTACCATCTCCATTCTATAACTCATCCCTTCTCCCTTACATGTACACATGCCAAACCTAATACACATTTACATTACTATCACTGTTCAATTTGTTCTCAATATAGGCATCTCGCCAACCTTGCAAAACTGGATGCTGAGTTTTAATACAATGTTCTTTTGCAACAGACGAATCCTGAAAACACAACCGCCATTGCCTAGTGATCTATCACCAGAGGTTCGAGACTTAATTTCAAGACTTCTTGTGAAAGACCCTCGTCAACGGTTAGGAGGAGGGCCTCAAGATGCACTAGAAATTAAGGGACATGTATTTTTTAAGGTTTGTATTGTAACTGGTTAATAGAATGAGTGGATTGAGTGAGTGATGGGTTGGGTTGGAACTGGAAATAGCACTCTTTTCATATTTTCTCTTTAAAAAGGATCAATAATTTCAGCGTTGAGTCTGGTAGGTTGTGGTTTTGTAGATATGCTGTGTGACATATGCTACACGCCGTTCACTCATAGCTTGCATCTAGAGTGTGCGAGAAGTTTATAACAGACACAATAATATCCTGTAGCCTACAGTTGGGTGATGTAAAATAGTGCGACATATTCTCAAAAAGTTACATACTTCACTTATATTTTCATTTGTCTACCATTAGTTATTGCCATTCTGTAGAGGAGGCTTTTCTATATATAGTTATATGGTTTATTGAAATATTAATTTTGATAAATGCTGCAAATAACAGATAAAAAAGTGGTGTAAAGATTTTGTTTCCGTTCTTTCAATTCAACTCGTCGTAATTTCTTTAATTTCTACTTTACATAGATTTGATAAACATTTTTGAGTTCTACAATCATTGCTGTGTCTTATGGTATGAACTAAAATGATCCATTGTGTACAGAAAAGTTAAAGCAAATAATACAGAAAAATGTAGCACCTCAGCCTGTGAATGGCAGCGTGAACTAGAGGAGTCCAGCCAATCAGCGGTACTGTTACAAACCTCTCGCTAGGCTCCAGATGCAAGCTTTGAATGAACAGAGTATAAGAGTGAATGAAGATGATAGAAGTTGTAAATCCATTTAGCAAAAATAGATTTTATATGGTTTGGTTGTAATAGATTTTTTTCTCTCCAACAGAAATTAAATTGGGTTGACCTTGCTCAAAAGAAAGTACCTGCTCCATTTATACCCAGAATCAGTAATGAACTAGATGTTAGTAATTTCTCTGAGGAGTTCACTGCAATGATACCACAAGATTCTCCAGCAATTGTTCCTCCAGATGTTGAGAAAATGTTCAATGTAAGTATCATAATAATATTTCTTTATTGTGATAGTGAAATATGATCACTTCAATTTTACCTGTAGTTAATAACAATAATTAAATTTAATTTTCAAATTTTGTTTTTGTTTCATGAATCAGGTTAATAACAATTAACTAACATATATGCATGATTTTCATTTGTATAAGAATTCAGTTTTGAAAGTCACTAGCAGATCGCATTTCATACATGTGATGGGGAAAGATTGAAAATTTTCATCCCCTCCAAAAAAAACGTTTTGGTTAGGGGGACGTAAGCTGTATGTATATATATATATATATATATATATATATATATATATATATATATATATATATATATATATATATATATATATATATTATATATATATATATATATATATATTATATATATTATATATATTATGCAGGGCTTGCTCTGGACATTTAAAACTTGTAGCCAACTTTGTAGCCAAATAAATAAAAACTGTAGCCAAATTATGTTACAGAATACAGAATACAATATACTGTCATTATCTTATCGCATATGGCGAAAATGGCGAGTGCCAGCGCGAGCCCTGTATTATGTGTGTGTGAGTGTTTATTCAAGGTTTTGTTATTTTACACCATGTATTCTTTCAGGGCTACTCTTATGTTGCTCCATCAATTCTCTTCACTGATAACGTCATCAGTGATTCTCTCTTCAAGATGTCACCAGACAGAAGACCTTCCACAACCCACTTATTGGCATGTAGCTTTAAGGTTAGTACATATTCTTCATTTCAGTGTAACAATTTACTTGTAAGTTTTTAGTTCTTAACCCGTAGATTGCAAGCCACAGCTCAGGCTGTAGGAACTTCATAATTGCATCATAATTGCTCACCCATGGATGGATTGGGAAACCCCTATTGCACACTCTACGGGTTAAATACAGTATTAGAATATAATAGAATTTTCAGCAAATTATCCCAGTAGTAGTGGTAGTAGCAGGAGTAGCAGTAGTAGTAGTAGTAGTAGTAGCTTTAATAGTATGTAGTAGTAATAGTTGTTACTGTTGCTACTTTTTTAAATAATCATCATACTCTTCCTTTTTTTCTGCACTTTCATCTTGTAAAAGTGATACTGATTATAATATTTGCATGTGTGGAAATTATTATACATGCTATAGTTATATGTAATGTCACCTATGTACATATGATGAAAAATGTTTACGGATATTCCTTTTTTTCAGGATTCGCCATTTTTTCAACAATATGAATTGGATCTCCGAGATAATATACTTGGAGACGGCAGCTTCAGTGTTTGTCGGGAGTGTATACAAAAATCCACCGGGCAACACTTT
>JAPQNM010000003.1:11941339-12003839 GCA_029783475.1 Metacarcinus magister
CTGGGACTGCAAACACACACATTTACCTTCAACTGTTGAAAAGTAATTATGTTGTCATTGGAATATTAAAATCAGATCAGTGACGGAAATAAACAATTGATTGTGAGGTGGCAGCAATAATCTCTGTGCGAAACTTAGATATTTTTACCTGAAAATCTAAGCATCAATTATTTGGGGTTGACATAGAACACAGATTCACAAATTGAGATGCAGCAAAACTTGGTGCATCACTGCACTATATTTTTTGAGCAAGTTCAATGTGTGGTAATGATGCATTCAAAGTTGCCGATTATAGCTTTCCTGAGCAACTCAGCTTGTAAGCTAACCAAGATTTTCTTTTCCTCTCTTTAGAGGTCTGTAAATTGTAAAGAAAGTGCAACATTGTGGTCTCAGAAATTATCAGTCAGCAATTTTTTCTAAAATATATTGTACTACAGCACAGTGGAGTATGAATAGTTTAGACTCTAGGCACCATGTACGTAATTAATACTAATATTTGGAAGTCTTAATTGTGCTTCAGTGTGAAGTTTGGCTTTTCTTTGCTCCAGTCAAAACATCTCAAAATAATATTCATTTATCACTTGTAATCTTACAGAATAGCCACATTTGTTGGTTGAAATCCCGGGTTTGTTCAATAAATGTGAATTCGAAAATATTTTCAAAATGACACTAATGATTATTATTTTTTTCCTAGGATGTCAGTAATGCAAGACTTGCTCAGCGTCGAAAGAACAAGAAATCCTCTACTGATGCCCGAAGCCATTCTTCTACCTCATCCTTCTCCTCTACCTCATCTGCGTTTTCCCTTAACTCCACTTGTACGCCAAGCAAGTCGGATCGCTGCAGTTCCTCATTAGGTGCAACTCCAAAGAAAGAAGAAAGTATTTTCGACTTTGGAGAGGCAAAAGTGAGAGCATATCTTTCAAGCATAGATTCTCCCTCTGAAACCTCTTTCCCAACAACACCAAGTATGGTTTTGACATTACCAAGCCCAAAATCAAAATCCACTGCAGTCAGTGGTCTTGGGTCGTATAATTTCCCCAAAGAAAACAGGACTGGTGAAACATTGACTAAACCTAAGAGTGAAGCTAGAGTGCCTCCAGAGGAAAGTTCTTTAAGTGCTTCTAAGGTGTCTTACAATAAAGAACAGTGCCTTGGATTTAAGAAAGAATCGGATGGTTGTGATATGGAAAAAAATATATTAGATACTAAATGTTCTGGGAGCTCGCAGAAATTCTTCCCTAGTGATATTTACTTTACTGGACCACAAACACGTTCAAGGAAACGAAAGTTAGAAAAAATGAGTGAGGGTGATGTAACCATAGTCAAACACATGTTCAAAGGCAGAAACACTAGAAGTAAAAGATTTGATACTATAGTGATTGACGATTGAGTGAGGAGCTTCTAGGCATTACAAAAAACTTTCCACATTAGCTTTAGAATTTTATCTATATCTCTATTATTTAAAAATCAGAGAAAAATTTATTATATACAAGATTAATATAATGTAAACTGACCTGATGTATTATATTGTGCAATCCAAAAATACAAAAATAAAATGCACTTTACAGTAACTATACTATTTCATATCTTTAAAGATGATTGAATCTCAAATATGGGATTCATTGGGTGGAGTTGTGTGAGGTAAAAACAATGGTTGGTAGTGTTGGAGTACAAGGAAAAAGTGTGATGTAATTGAATTTAGAACTCCATATAGAATGAGAGAGAGAGAGAGAGGAGAGAATCTTTTCCTATCTTTATATCTTTTCTTTCCTGTCCACCCCTTCAATTCTGCATCCCATTATCCACTTAACCATTTATACTCCTTTCTATCCAACGAGTTTCATTTACTTTATATACATACACCTTTGCATTGTATCCTTTTTTTTTAATTGCTTCATTCATTCCTTACGTGTTCAAAGAAAAAACAAAATACATTCTGATTAACCCTCAAGGTTTTCCTGCCATTTTTCGGCTAATATTTGGGTATGCATGATAGCTAACCAAGTGCAAGTCATAACACCAATGGTCAAGATATAAAAAAAATTTCACTAAGAAACTTTTATAACACTAAATACATAATAGCCCTGTGATGAGACTGCAAGAATACTACCACCGTATTTCCTGTAGGTTGTAAAAGGTGACCAAAAGGGATGGAGTGAGAGGTCTGGGAAATTTCTCTTCTGTATTCTCTCCTACAAAAAGAAAGGGTGAAGGGGACGGGACAGTAATGTCTCTCCATACCTTAAATGCCTTCTCTTGGCTACCATTCTCTAAGGGGAATTTTAGCTGAGTATATAGACATGAAAAAAATCTATACAAACAAAAATAGAGAACTCAACTCAACAAATACCAAAAAGTCAACCAGTACAATGATAAATCTAATGAAATTAAAACAATATAAAACATTTACTTACTGAGAAATACAACTGCCTACTAATTCCCCTCAAAGTATAACATTGTAGGTGATATCTGAATCACCTTAAATAAAAATAATAGTGAAAGACCAAATAGGTATGAAAAGCCATGGAGTAACAAAATCAAAAGGGAGAAAACATGTTCAGAACACTGGAATTCCTCTGTTAATGAAGATCATGTAAAAGGTACATACTAGAGGCCTTACAGCTTCACAGTACAGCTTGGATATTCAGTATGAAACAAACAGGAGAACATCTTGCTTGTAATTTTATCATGAACATTTTATTAAGTGCAGTGATGGCTGTTTATATATATTTTTGAAATGCCAAAGTACCATTAACAAACCATCATAATGGATGTAAGCTCAATATGTGGGGGAATCATGGAATATTGATAGCGTTGAATTTCCTTATTTATTGACAACCTAACTTTCCAAAACTATAAAGATTATATAAATAATGTTTCATACGTATGGTAATATTTCCTTAATAAGCTGTTGCTATTTTTCTGAACAGGATTCATATCATTAGTTTAAATTAACTGTTCAACAAAGCACAATTCAGAAACTTTCAATAACTAAATAACATTATCATTAAAACTGTAATGGTTTTTCGGGAGGGAAGAATACATTTGCAACAAATATCACATAATATAAGGACTACATCATACAACAATAATTTTGATAATGATTTTAATGCAATAGTAATTTTCCATCTACTTGACTGAGCAAACATGATCCTAGCCTGAAATAACCATAAAAATACTATCAAACACTAAAAGTAAGAGTAAAAATGTCAAGAACATCTTCTAAAGCAAATATATTTCTTTATTTAACTTATTAACACAGATCAACACTATTACCTTAGAGATCATAAGAAGTAGGATGATAGAGTTCACTCAGCTGCCGGTATACATACGATGGTGCAATGCCTCGACTGAAAACAGATACAAATGAATATAATTTTAAAGTATCCAAAACACAGTTTCATTACATGTCTCTGTAACTCATGTACATCATAGAAGGTAACTAAAAGAGAGAGAGAGAGAGAGAGATAGAGAAAAAAAGAAAAAAAAATATATATATATATATATATAGATATATATATGTGTATATATATATATATATATATATATATATATATATATATATATATATATATATATATATATATATATATATATATATATATATATATACATACATACACTCGACCCTTGATTTAATGGACTAAATAGGGACTCTACTTGTCTGTTACTTGGTATTGGGTGGCAGTCTTAAAGGTTTACGAAGGCTCAAGGCTTGTAATGGTGTACGCGGTGAGCATTCTGTTGTCTCGTCTCCTCCCCTTTAGAGTGATGTGAGTCTGCTTCCCTATCTCTTCTACTCCCATTTTAGTGGGATGACAGACTAGATGTAAGTGCTGCATTGTGGTTTTGTGTATTCTGCCTATTTTCCACAACTTGATTAATGCTACTATATCATACTTTTAAAGGACCACACATTCAGGTGGACGACACAAAACTTACTTGTTAGTTATGAAGCTGGTTACATTTTCTGGAGGAACATAGTCTAGCTTGGTTAGAGCAGCATTTACAGATGGTGAAAAACTTGTTCCAGATGGTATGATGGCAGTACTGTTCTCGTGACTAATTTCTTCACAGCCCATCAAACTGAACTTGTAGGTTGGCGTGCACACATAAAGCTGAAGATTAAGTTTTATGGTTATGGGAAGAAATAAGTTTACTGTACGTTTCTTAATATTATACTATATAATTATATCCCTGTAGTGGGGCTGCAAGAATACTACTGTACCACTGTATTCTTTGTGGGTCATAAAAGATGACCAAAAAGACACCGAGCAAGGGGTCTGGGAAGCCCCTCCTCTATATTCTCTCCCACAATGCCTCCATAAACCCTAAACGTCTTGTCTTAGCTTTAGCTCTTTTTAAGGGGAATATTAGCTTCGTATATAGATAGACAGATGTATAAAACAGTTAACAATACATGAACATACATAATAAATTCGTACATTGAAACAATCAAACAGGTAAAATCACCACAATGTCATTCTTAAAAATAAGTCTATCCTGTCACTCCAATTGTCCTAGATGAATGCAATGAAAGCCTACGTGAAAGGTGTGGACTGGTAACTTATGTATATGGAGTGAAGTGTGGTGTAGGAATGAGAGAAAATAAATACTTTGAGGTGATTTGGTCATCTTGAGAGAAAGAAGAATGAAGAGTTTGTGAAGAGTGTATGTGAGTGAAATGGAGAGTCCTAGGAGGAGAGGAAGGCCAGTTGTAAGATGGAAGGATAGGGTGAAGGAGTACATGCATGAAAGAGTTGCTGATAGACGGGGAGGGATTGAACAAGAAAGGAGCAAGTAACCTTCCTTTTCACTTTCTAAAACGAAATCATATACTTCCTAACAAAAATAAGTACTATAAACATTAACTTCCAGATAAGACTTACAGGAACAGAATAAAACTTTGCTGCTGAAGCCAGCGAGGCAGCACCAACAAAGGTCTTGATGCCGCCATTGCTCACTACTGTCTTGGTGCCAATAATGACCTTGTTCACACGTGACATGATGGGAAACACTGCACAGTCTTGAATTAAGGTTGTTTGTATTCCAGCAGTACATAAAGCTTTTGCCATAGGATGACCCTGAAAAAAAAAAAATTTCATGACATTCACGTCAAGCCTCTCTACAGAAATATTCAAATATCACAGATATTTGCATATCAGACATGAAAATATGTATGTAACAAAAAAAACTTACATCATATTTCGGGGCACATTCAGCAACAATAACATGGAATTTCCTTTGTTTAGCTGCTTTGGTCAAGAAGGCAAGGACCAATGGACACATTCCACACGTCATTATCACTTCATCGTTATGAATTTTGCTTTCCCCTTGGAGGGCTATCAATTCTTGGCTGTAAAAAAATGCATATATAGTAAGTATATGTAAATATGTATAAAATAATAATAACAATATGTATTGCAAATCACAGTCATCTCCAACGTTTTAATGATTACCTTTGTTCCACTTCAGCTTTCTGTTCAGCAATGGCTTCAAGTACTCTGTCCTGCAGCTCTGGAATAACATCGTTGCATTTTGGGAGATCACCACATGCAGGGTCTGCTAACATAGACTGTGAAAGGCTCGGGTACTCCATGCCTTGACTCTCTCCACGCAAGGCATTGTATTCATCAATTACTATCTGTGTGGGGAATAAAAATAATATATATATATATATTTATTTCAACATAAGGACAGTGAAATTCCTTAAGATGTATTTTATTGGGCTTCAATATTTTGTCAATTCCTAACAATTGTTAATTCTCCAGGGAAAACTAAATTAATCCTTTTAGAATCCTTTTATAAATAAACAAAGAATGCAACAACAATAATAATAATGATGATGATGGAAGGCTAATTCCCTTACTTTGATGACACGCTGCACCATGTTGCAAGGAGTTGTTTCCCAAGGCATTTTGGCCTGGACCGAGGTACCAACATTGCGAAGCAAGTTTAGCAGATCACTAAAAAAAACAGATAAATGCCAGTGTCCTACATACAAACATAATTATTTGTATGATTAATTAAATAACGTGACAACTGCTACGATGTTGAATATTATGCATTAGGAAGTAGCTGTGATAAACATGCAACAAGGTGTTATCACCTACCTCCCAGTCTTCCAATGAGAGCTGCCAACTATGCATTCCATGAGGCATAAACTTTCCTCTGCCTTGGCTTGCTCAGTTTCATATTTTCTGGAACAAGCAACATTTTTATTAATGTCTCTCTCTCTCTCTCTCTCTCTCTCTCTCTCTCTACATAAAGACTAGTTGAGTAAAGTTAAGTGAGATTACAGCATGAGCATCATTACTTATTAGACAATTTTTTTTGGTGGCATGGAGGAAGGGTCTGAAAAAGGTACAGTTGAAGGAGTTATTTCCGAACCTCACAGGTGACACTTGGCCATTCTGGTGCAATTTATTTTAATGACTTCATATGCCACACCCATTATTTTCCGGGGATGTCATATATGTATGAACTATGGTAAATGTACTTTTGAGGTATACTTAACATACCATAATTGCTATCAAATTAAAGTTATATTCATTAAAGAAAAAAAATATATAATGAAGAACAAATCAAGTGTAAGTCCCTCAAAGGTCACTTATAAGATCACATGACGTCAAAAAAAGATTGAAATTGCAAGCTTTGTCCAACTATGAAATTAACTCAACTAGTGTCAAGGTCAAATGTAAGTTGTAATACCATTGTGTCACACGTGGTATCAAATTAATGGTATTTCCAAGCAATACATATTTCAGAACAAGAGAGTGCATATATAAGTGAGATGAAGGTAATTAATGGTCATACAAGGTCATATAAGTCATATATGATTATCTTCTTCAGGGACAATGGTCAAATAAGTTGGACATTAAGAAACTTCCTTCACCAATAATATATATATACATTCAAACACATCCTTTTGTAGATTTTGCTTCTGTAAACTTTATTATTTTTCTAATGAGTTATCAAATCAAGTGTAACAAGTGGAGGGGCAGTGTACCAGGTGGAGGGGCAGTGTACCAGGTGGAGGGGCAGTGTACCAAGTGGAGGGGCAGTGTACCAGGTGGAGAGGCAGTGTACCAGGTGGAGTGTACCAGGTGGAGTGTACCAAGTGGAGGGGCAGTGTACCAGGTGGAGGGGCAGTGTACCAGGTGGAGGGGCAGTGTACCAGGTGGAGGGGCAGTGTACCAAGTGGAGGGGCAGTGTACCAGGTGGAGGGGCAGTGTACCAAGTGGAGGGGCAGTGTACCAGGTGGAGAGGCAGTGTACCAGGTGGAGAGGCAGTGTACCAGGTGGAGTGTACCAGGTGGAGTGTACCAAGTGGAGGGGCAGTGTACCAGGTGGAGGGGCAGTGTACCAAGTGGAGGGGCAGTGTACCAGGTGGAGGGGCAGTGTACCAAGTGGAGGGGCAGTGTACCAGGTGGAGGGGCAGTGTACCAAGTGGAGGGGCAGTGTACCAAGTGGAGGGGCAGTGTACCAGTGGAGGGGCAGTGTACCAGGTGGAGGGGCAGTGTACCAGGTGGAGGGGCAGTGTACCAGGTGGAGGGGCAGTGTACCAAGTGGAGGGGCAGTGTACCAAGTGGAGGGGCAGTGTACCAGTGGAGGGGCAGTGTACCAGGTGGAGGGGCAGTGTACCAGGTGGAGGGGCAGTGTACCAGGTGGAGGGGCAGTGTACCAAGTGGAGGGGCAGTGTACCAGTGGAGGGGCAGTGTACCAGGTGGAGGGGCAGTGTACCAAGTGGAGGGGCAGTGTACCAGGTGGAGGGGCAGTGTACCAAGTGGAGGGGCAGTGTACCAGGTGGAGGGGCAGTGTACCAGGTGGAGAGGCAGTGTACCAGGTGGAGAGGCAGTGTACCAGGTGGAGTGTACCAGGTGGAGTGTACCAAGTGGAGGGGCAGTGTACCAGGTGGAGGGGCAGTGTACCAAGTGGAGGGGCAGTGTACCAGGTGGAGGGGCAGTGTACCAAGTGGAGGGGCAGTGTACCAGGTGGAGGGGCAGTGTACCAAGTGGAGGGGCAGTGTACCAAGTGGAGGGGCAGTGTACCAGGTGGAGGGGCAGTGTACCAGGTGGAGGGGCAGTGTACCAGGTGGAGGGGCAGTGTACCAAGTGGAGGGGCAGTGTACCAAGTGGAGGGGCAGTGTACCAAGTGGAGGGGCAGTGTACCAGGTGGAGGGGCAGTGTACCAGGTGGAGGGGCAGTGTACCAAGTGGAGGGGCAGTGTACCAAGTGGAGGGGCAGTGTACCAGGTGGAGGGGCAGTGTACCAGGTGGAGGGGCAGTGTACCAGGTGGAGGGGCAGTGTACCAAGTGGAGGGGCAGTGTACCAGGTGGAGGGGCAGTGTACCAGGTGGAGGGGCAGTGTACCAGGTGGAGGGGCAGTGTACCAAGTGGAGGGGCAGTGTACCAGGTGGAGGGGCAGTGTACCAGGTGGAGGGGCAGTGTACCAGGTGGAGGGGCAGTGTACCAGGTGGAGGGGCAGTGTACCAGGTGGAGGGGCAGTGTACCAAGTGGAGGGGCAGTGTACCAGGTGGAGGGGCAGTGTACCAGGTGGAGGGGCAGTGTACCAGGTGGAGGGGCAGTGTACCAAGTGGAGGGGCAGTGTACCAAGTGGAGGGGAATTGTACCAGGTGGAGGGGCAGTGTACCAGGTGGAGGGGCAGTGTACCAAGTGGAGGGGCAGTGTACCAGGTGGAGGGGCAGTGTACCAAGTGGAGGGGCAGTGTACCAAGTGGAGGGGCAGTGTACCAGGTGGAGGGGCAGTGTACCAGGTGGAGGGGCAGTGTACCAAGTGGAGGGGCAGTGTACCAAGTGGAGGGGCAGTGTACCAAGTGGAGGGGCAGTGTACCAGGTGGAGGGGCAGTGTACCAGGTGGAGGGGCAGTGTACCAAGTGGAGGGGCAGTGTACCAGGTGGAGGGGCAGTGTACCAGGTGGAGGGGCAGTGTACCAGGTGGAGGGGAAGTGTAACAGATGGAGGTGGAGTGGAGTAGTGAAGCAGTATAGTGTTGTGTCCTTACTACCCAAACACTAGGTGGGCTAATGCGTGGCAGTGTTGTGTTAAGTGTTAAGTGACATAATATACTCACTCAAACCGGAGCTTGTCAATAAAGGCCTTTTCAGAGGTGTGTGCCATGACTGCCTTGTACTTGTTGTGGTGAAAAGGAAGGAAAGGATTCTTGTTGATCTTGACGTTGCTGCTTGTGGTATTAGACCTGGACTTGGGTTGTCGGTCACCTTATTCAGGCTATCAGTGTATAGCCTTAAAGTTTAATATCCTCCACACACCTTTATATTTCTTTAGTCTATCGTCTGGAAACATAAAATTGGATGATAATGATGATGTTGTGGAAAAATAGCCTTATGGAAGTGCTGATAGAAAGGTTTTATTTGACAAAGATCAAAACCACATGTGTAATGTAAACAAACCTTCCCTTGCGATCACTGGCATCTGTTTGTATGACGTGATGCAAGTTTTCTATACAAGTGTACATGTATAAAGTGAAGTGATCATGGAGTAGTGACACCGTGGAAAGACAAAAAGTACCTACGAAGTGATTCAAAGGGGAGGAAATCGCAAGAAGAACAAGAATAAAGTCACTGACATCTGTTTGTACGACGTGATGCAAGTGTTCTATACAAGTCTACATTTACAACGATTTCCTGGCGATCATTGGCATCTATTTGTATGAGTCTGAGGTCAAAGCAAAGTTTTCAATACATACATTCACTAACCAGACGAAGACGATGGCCGCGTGTACAGTGGTGGGCCTGTCAGCCACCAGCGGGGTGCCCTTGTTTGTGAGGCACACGGGCCCTGGCAAGCCGGTGAGTTGGGAAATACTTTTGTAAATGCAACAGTTTTTATATTCTAGCGTAACAGAATGGCTTACCTATATAATATGCAAAGGTTTGGTAAAATTTTACATTTCGGTATTTCTTTACAACTACTGCTTCCTCTTCTTTTTTTTTCTTCCCTACTTACTACACATAGTGTACTCAAACACATGGTGAAGGTTTAGGCGGCGGCACCAGTATTTATATCGCAAAAAGTATTTGAAGTGTGTTAGGTTATGTTATGTTAGGTTGGTTTATGTTAGAGTTAAGGTATGGTTAGGTTACGTTATTAGGTTAGGTAGTTAGGTTATATAAGATTTTAACTTTTATTATCTAAATCCAGGGGGAAAAAATCTAAGGTTGAGAACCCTAACCTTTTCGGGATTAACATGTAAAAGTCTTGAGACCGGTCTAATGAATCCTAAATAAAACCATAACAATACCTCACCTAACCTAACAAATTAAACCTAACCATAAACACTAACATAACATAAAATTTCCTAACATAACTGTTCACAAGGTTTTGCGAGGTAAATATGGTGACAACCGCCTGAACTCACAGAGTGTTGGTACACTATGTATAGTATGTTGTAGGGACGATAATTAATACATTTTCTCAAGAGAGAGAAACAAAGAGGGGGAGCAGTGTTGTAAAGAAATACAATATATTAATATATATATATCAATATGGCATACATGCATGCATGTTGCACACACTATGTGGTAATGCAGTGGAATGCTTCATGTGGTGGAAGCATCCACACCTCTTGCCATATCTCAGCATTCATACATTCATTTCTAACTCACTATACTCAAAGGCAATCCCTTTATTATATATATTACTACAGTAATTGATTATCTCATTTTCAACACTGATCTTATGTTTGGTCACGGCTCCGTTGAGTCTCCTTTGCATACACTATGAAGGCTTTGTAAACAACCATCTTCTACATTACCTGTTAGAAAAATGACTTACCATCATTTTTATTCCAGCCAGCTTATGCACTTATTGGATCCTTGAATGGTGTTCATGTGTTTGGTGAATCACATGGAGTCACTCTTTGCTCCACAAGAACCAAAAATTCAAGTTTCGCCTGGAAGACCTACCATGACAGGTAAGATAGAACACTAAAAAGGGAAGTGCATAATCTTTTTCTAACAGCTATTGATTCACTGTCATTAATGGCTATTTATAAGTTTTCACTTAACTTAAACACTAAACTAATGAAATGATAAGGCTGAAAGACTCCTTCCACTTCCTTCTTTCTTGAGGAAACACAAGCCACAAGATGACATTATGTACTCAGGTTTTTATGCATGCACTTACTTCTCTCCCACAGCATCCGTTTAGTTCTAATACGAGGAAGTGAAGTTGTTGCAGACAGCTGTGATGGTAAACTTTTGGACCTTATGTTTGCTTCCCTGGTCCTGCTGCAAGGTCTTGACAACCTAACCACAGGAACCAATATTGAAAGACTCAAGAGAGATATAAGGGTAGGTTCCTCAGTTCTTATTTTCGATTCTTGTTATTTAATAGGGAATAATTATAATAATCAATGCATTGTTCTTGATACTACACACATGCACACACACTTAGTATATCAATCTCATTTGCAAAATAGTTTGCCATAAAAGTCCTGTTATTTATTAGTAAAGAGTTGAAACTTGGTGGTTAACCACACTTAAGATATGTTGTACTTCACTAATGTCTACATATCAAGTTTTGACTTCAAAATTTAATGACTGCCTTCATATTAGTCCTTCATAAATGCTTCTTGGTTGAAAAATAGTTAAAATGCACATAAACAGTATTACAACGGCATATTTGATGATAACAAATATGTCATGAGACGTCTTGATGACAATTTGTGTTATGAGGGTCCGCCCCCCCCCCAGCCCCACCGTGATATCACCATTTTTACACTGTATTTCAATATTCTGCTTTGTTATATTTACATCCTCAACTGAATATATTGCACATTAAAAATAATTTGTATTATTATTTCAATGCAAAAGAAAAAGTTGGAGATATTGCCATTTATAGTTTAAACTGATCGTATCTCCTTTATGTTTTATCCAAAATATACAAATTCTATGTATGTTCCTCGTCAACACATAGTGATGAGTGACAGTATTCAAGTTTCACTCATCTCACATTCTTTTTTTTTTTTTTTTTTTTTTTTCTCTCTCTTTTCTTCCCTCCACTTGAGGAATATGGCATTTGTTGATGTTAAAAGGCATTTTCCATCTATCAGAATATGTTGAGATTTTGTGCAAGTGTTCTTGTAGGCTTTGTCTGTCATTATCTGGGATTACTGAATTTCCAGTTTTAGTATCATCTGTGAATTTTGAGATGAGATAGTTAAATCCAAATCGATGTCATTTATGTATATTATGAATAGCACAAGTCCGAGAACAGATCACTGTGGGACACTACGAGTGACTGGTTCTCAATCCAAGGCAGATCCATTGATAACGACCCTTTGTTTTCTATTGTTCAGCCATGGGAAGGGGCATGGAGGCTCCAGGTGTAGAACTAGAACTAACCACACCTTGTCCTTCATTCGATCCAATATTTCCTTTGAAGAATTCCTTCGAGGTTTGAAAAGTACATGTAAGTCCTGAATGAATTTAAGTATCTTGGTTCAATCCTATGCAAACTTGGAAGCATGGAAAGTGAAGTGAGAGAAGCAGCTGTGTAAGGGATGAAGGTGATTGGTTCTGTAGCATGTATGGTGGAAGAAAGGACTGTAAGCATGAAAGTAAAAAAAGGAATGTGTCATGAAATAATTGTAATGGCACTTAACCCATGGAGTGCGCAATAGTGGTTTCCCAGTCCATCCATGGGTGCGCAATTATGACGCAATTATGAAGTTCCTACAGCCTGAGCTGTGGCTCACACTCGCACGCTCTCCAGCCTGAGCTGTGGTTCGCAATCTACGGGTTAAGCAAGTGAGACGAGTGCAGAAAAAAAAGGCAAATATTAGATATCTGAGATGTAGAAATAAGTTACCTGATAAAAGTATAAAAGTATGTGGTGGGAGAAGAATGGATGGTGAAGTTAAAGTAATGAAAGTGTGTTTAATAATTTGGTATGTCTTGTAAAGGAGAATGAATGTAATGTGGAGTGATGGAGAGGGCGAAACACAGCACCTTCAGATGGTTTGGCTACGATGCCAGAGTGTTAAATGATGAAGAGAGTGTACATGAATATGGTAGATATGATTGGTGCAAGAGGACGACCTCCAGTGAAATGGGAGAACAGAGTGCTGGAGTATATGAAAGGGGAGAAAGGAGAATGAGAGGATTAGAGGATGTAAGGAGGAAATGTAAGGACAGGATTAAATGGAGACATCTGGTGTGTCAGAGAGAAGGGAGAAGTTCATAGGAACAGGTGTCAGATATTAATAGATTGATTAGTAGATAGAAGCCTTCTCCCAAACGTTGAAACTTACAATTTTTTCTTTAAGCCGTTACATAGTTTTCTTTTTCATGGTGTGAATGTGCATGTCTGTGTATTATTTATTGTGAGTATTTGTTTGCCATTACAACTCTAACCTCTCTAAACTCTGCCCAGCCATCCACCAAATTGGGTTTTATTTATTTTTATTTATTTATATTTATATATTTTTCTATGTCCTGCACCTGTGGCGCTGATAGGCTTGATGGAGCCTCTTTAGATGGTCAGCGTCCACCCGTTAGTAGCGCAGGTTTTGAATTTGTTATAGTGACGCCTCATTTTTTCTTAATTTTCTTTGTTGAAGAGAGGCTCATGCTGCCAGCGGAAGCTCCTCAATGCATATAACTTTGCAAATCCCGTTGAGGATAATGTTATGGCAGCATGTGGATGATCTTTGGCCACTCGGCGGTAATACCAAAGAAAAGTGGCCAGTGGATACCGGGACTCAAACTCGGGACTCTAAGCTGGTATGCCCGACCGCTAGCCACTAGGCCACCGCCTCCCCAAATAGGTTATATGTATCAAATAGCATGATTTTGAATAATGCAAGATTTTCTATTCCCTAATTTCTCTTACTATTCAGGACCTTACTGTACTGTGTACTTGTGTAAAATTAGGCAAATTTAAATTGGCTTTAGAAATTGGCGCAAGCTTACAGGAGCAATAAATACTTGAAGGTCAGGACTTTTGCATCATGTTCATTTCCATTGTGCATGAGTAAATATGTTATTATGCCAGTACTTGATGTGGTGAGGATGTACATGTTTTGTGCTTATCACTATTCACCAGACTGCATGTTAATGTATTTAGTTGTCTCATATGGTTAATTTAAAATTGAATGTTACAATTATTGGTGCTGATAATGTTGAAACTGGGTGATTACTATTTATTTCTGTTAAACCAGTATCAAGCACTGACTACTTGTTGACTTCTTATGTGGATCTAAAGGGATAATTTTGCTTGTGGTTTTGTGACCTTATTGTCTTGCTTATTGCTTAATGTAATGTCAAATTTCTCCAGTGTATAGGATGCATATTTGAATTAGTCACTTCAGTCAGAATATCAACCTGAAGTAAATGTTAACTTCTTTGTTTACAGCCTAGTTACCTGCTGTTGGATGAATTACTGTCTCGAGCAGTGAACTCCAGTGACAACCTTGGCTTTTCTCATCTTACAGGATGTGCAGAGTGTGTTATACCACCTGATCAACACATACTTCAGGTAAGGTGGAATCCTGAGGGAATGTTTGATGTTAAAATACACTGTCTAAAATACATCACAATCCATTATTCATACACTCAGAAAACATGTGACAAATCTTTTTTTCTAGGTGTAACAATTTTTTGTATATGTAATAATGTATATTGAATTCCTTCTTGTTCAACTAAAATAATATAATCATTAGAGTGATAGGAGAGTTTAAACATGATAATCAAGGGATTTGCAGGAATTGTCATTGAGTGTTATAGTAACTTTTGCTAATCCTTACCAGAGTGAGCTTGAAAAGTATGCTGAGTGTGTTGATTCATCATGTGCGTGTGTGATGATGCACGGACAAGTGGTGTCGGGCACTCGCAACTTCTGGTCACTGTCTCACACAGAGCTGGTTCTTCTCCCACTTCTAGTTGCTACCAACAATTTTACTGTGGCAAGAGATATACCTATATATCTGCCTGACAAAAGTCCTAATGTAAGTAGTAATTCTAAGGCTATATGTAGATGCTATGATTTTATGATGCTTTTATCAACATCATTTTTGTATATGCTGATATGAATTGAACATTGAAACTCTACAAGTCATTGAATTTAATCTTTTAAAGATTGTGAAAATTACCAGAACCATTAGATTAATTTATTGAATTTTCTTGTCAGTGGCAGTTACTGGTATTACCATTTGTTCTGTTTCTATACAAATGTTGTTGATAAGGTCATGATTTAGTATTATTTTAGTGTGTACTGTCTTGAAGCATGATTGGGTGCAGCTTAGTGAATGTGTTCTTTGTTCATAATGAGTGTGGACTGGAGCCAGACAAGAGTCAAGTGTTTGAGGTGTTGTGTGAACTTCATCACAGCACAATAAACCAACTTTGTGTGGGGTTGTATTAACATTCTTGATTCATTGATTTGTTCCATAAACATGAATGTGATACTATGGTGGAAATGTTTTCATGTTAATGATGATTGCTTCCCTTGTCATTGTTGTTCTATGTACTAGACTGACCTGTTCTGATGTGTGCATTAAATGCTCTAAATTGACATGTTTTGGGTTACCACTCACGATTATCCTAGGCATAGAAAACTATTTTGAAGTAGTGGAAGTATATACAGTCTGCACAAAAAAAGTATCACACCAACAAATTTCTGGAAGCACATGCTTAATGTCCCATCCCACATCTTTTATACACACTTTCATTGCTCTCACCCTCCCATCTTGTCACACCACATGCTCCTCTCAGATAAATCATTACTCTTTACTTTATTTAATTGTAATATTACCTTATTTTCAATAGAATATCATCACAAATAACATTACTAAGTAAAAGTTGGACTCCAAAGCAGCTGCATTTTGCAATAACCCAATTTCATTAACAGTGGGTTTTAATGTACCAAATGGTATTTATAGTCTGATATATCTTGCTTTTGCCACCAAACTGGAAAAATGTTTGTAATATTTCATGATATGGGCAAATTTTAAACAAGAAATGTAGATAAATCATTAGATCTATGTATACTGAATCACTGAATAAGTCAATTTATTCTTTATAATTTGATTATATTTCAGGTACCATTTAGGATGCTAGTAGTAAAGTTGACTGGACACATGTATGTGGTTACAGTGTGTGGCCCCACACCATCACTCACTGAAGTTATACGCTTAGTATCCTCCTCCTGGGCACCAGTGTATCAAGTCCTGGAATCTATGACAACACTGCTGCCGTGGAACATTGCACCGGGCGTACTTTCACAGATTGATCATTCTGTTATAGGGTAAGGAAAAAAGTCCTTATGCATGAAACCTCTCAGAGCAAGCTAATTGGAGAAAAGGTTTGTCTATGAAATGAGATTACCCATCTTAAAGTGAAATATTAGTAGCAAATCTAGTGGCATGGGCCAAGGAGGGAAAGAATTTCATTTGGCAAGAACAGAATTGAAGTATTTGTAAAAATAGATAGAAAGAGACTAAACATTGTTCTAGTGCACTAATTTTTGCAGCATTTCGATTTGTGAATTTGTGTTTTGCAGCAATCCCCTCATATTCCTTGCTTAGATTCTGGTAATGTTATTTGAGTTTTATGCAAAGAGAACAGTTGGCATAGAAGCAATAGAAGTTAGCGTTCCATAATATTTTCCTTGTTTTAATTCCTTTTTTTTCATAACTATTTCAGGCTCGTTCTAGTGAATTATGATCATAAGAAATGTGTTAGTTGTGTTCATCTTGGTGAAGAATCCAGATCCCCATCATTTAACACTGCTAAGAAGACTGCAGCTTTACAGGCAGTATATCGAAGTGTGATTGGACCACTACTACAACCACCTGCTGTGCCTCCAGATGATTTTCCATCAAGGGTGAGGGAAAATTCAGCACTTATAGCTTTTTTACCTTTTTGTATTGATTTTGAAGGAGGAGCAAGAATTTGTGAATTTTTTACATTCATATATGTTTGGCTAATCCCTTGCAAAAGTTTGATAGAGTACGACACTGAGGAGGGTATGAGTAATTGCCCAAACTATTTGATATAAATTTTGTCTACCATTATGGGTTTTTTTCCTTTATAATGCATCAATTACAAATCTAATAAAATTAAGTAAATAGATAAATATGGAACTAATTCTTCCCTCAATTGACCAAAATCTATATCTATCTATTCTATTCTTCTTTGATGCCTCATTACCTCCGGAAACATTCCCTAAGGAGATGGTTATGACAGAAGAGACTCCACCTCCCTCTATCCTTACACTCCTTCCTTGCTTGTTCAATCCCTCCACCTCTATCATCAACTGCTTCATGTATCCTTTACACTGTCCTTCCATCTTACAACTAGCCTTCCTCTCCTCTTAGGACCTTCAGTTTCACTCGCATATACTTTCTTCACAAACTCTTCACTCTTCTTGCTCTCAAGATAACGAAGCCACCTCTAAGTACAGTGGTGCCTTGGTTAGCAAGCTTAATTAATTCTGAATGGACGCTGGTAACCAAAAATGTTCGTAACCCAAAGCAATTTTTACCATAGGAAATAATGGGAATTCGCCCAATCTGTTCCAGACTCAAAAATATTCATATAAAAATCTTCCTCCTCCTCCCTCACCTCCCTCACCTCCCTCCCCTCCCTCCCTCCTGCTCCTCCTCCACCTTTACTGACATTTCTAAAAACTAATCATTATGAGAGAGAGTGCATTTAGCTATTTTATATTCAGTTTGGGTTTGATTTTATGCATTTTAAAGTTATTTTCTCTCTACTACTACTACTACTACTACTACTACTACTACTAGAAACACGAGCTAAGGAAGTACCAAAGGGGGAAGAGAACAGCTGAGAGAAGATAAAAGGGCGGAACCCACAGGACACGTTACAGAGGACGCTCACCCTTATGGTTAGGCAGAATAGGGGTCAAAATTGAGGAGAGGAGAGGGGGTGGTGGTTAGATAGAGAAAAGAAAAAGAGAAACGGAAGGATAGTGGAAGTGTGTGTGTGTGTGTGTGGTGTGTGTGTCCAGGAACCATCCGCTCCTTTCTCCTACGCAGTTGCTCGTCACCCAAGACATCGCTCGTAACCCAAATAAAACATAGATGCTCGTCACCCAAAACACTCATAGATCAAGGCACTCGTAACCCAAGTCCTCACTGTATTTATTTTCACCCATTCCACTATAGCGTAAGATAGTGATTAACTCTGGGAAATGTATACAGTACACACCTAGCACACCAGTAAACCTGTTCAAGAGCCTCATTGTAAGCAAACATTGTAGTATTTTCTAATCCCTACCGTGGCATTTGCTTTATAATGATGGAGCTTGCTTTATTAGTACCAAATTATGCCTTGAATATCTGTGCCTGTAGTGGGGGCTCCAAAAATACTACCACTGTATTCCCAGAGGATTGTAAAAAGTGACCAAAAGGGATGGAGCGAGGGGTCTCAGAACCTCCTTTTCTGTATTCTCTCCTATGAAAATACAAGGGGTAGGGGAGATTAATGTTTCTTTAAACCCTAAATTCTTTGTCTTGGCTATGCCCCTTTAAAAGTGATACTGGCTTGGTATGTAGATAGATAGGTATAGATATCTTTTCTAAGACAATTTTCAATCTGCAGTTACACCCAGACCACACACCCTTGGAGTGTTATGTTTCCACGGACAATTACAAAGTGTATGTGCTGCAGTCATCTCCTTATCACTTACTGGTTTTGTATCCTCCAGCACTTCCAATCCAAATTGCAAGGTAAGAAGTTTTAATTGTTATTTGACTTAGTGTTCTTATGTTTAAAATGTCTTCAAATGTACTAGAATGTACAACCATCCAGGGAACCAGATAGTCTGGTACCATCTAGTTCTGTAGATAGTTGTTTGATGTGGAAAATATATATTCTTTTCATGAAAAACAGATTCGTGTAGTCTTTGATAAGAGTTTAGTGTACACTGTGCATTTGAACTTAGCGTACTTCAAGGTTGGGTTTCTCTTTTCATGTTTAACTAATTGTTCGTTCTTTATGACTAATGACTTAAAAGTAATGATTATATAGATAACATGAAGATTTTGGATGACTACTTAGTACAAGTTAGGCTTTTTCATTGCATTGTCCTTTTGTGTGGGATTTGTAAGGTGTTGGTACGTTGAGTGTACTGTCAGGGGTTCAATCCCCAGCCACAGCCCTCTCATGGATTCTTTCTTACTGCATTAGATCAATTTATCAGTGTTTAAAAATATGAAGCATTACACTTCTATCAAAGAAAGCATGAAATTTGAGTACTTCATGTACTTTGTTGTTTAAAAAGAAATATTATGCAAAGAACTTTATATTAAGTAAGTTTTTGATAATAATTTACTTATTGTAATAATACCGTTTTCATTCCCTTCAGGAAAGTTACCTTGAGAACACTAGCAGTATTCACCAAAGGTAAGATTCCAAAACTCTAAGTGTAAGACAAATGGAATGTTATATGAAAGTACAAAGTTTTTTATCTTTTTTCTAAGCCAATATTATACTGTTAACTTATTTAAACTCGCTAGTATATTCAATATATCTAGAAACACTTATATTTTTGTATTAGGCAAGAATGTGAAGTAAAAACATCTTCAATTTGTATTTGATAGTTTTATTTTTCACTTAGTGTTGGCATTATGACGTTTTATGATAAAATTGATTAACTCATAAACATACATTTCATCCCCATGAATATTGAATTCAATAGAAATTAATTTTCATTATAAAAATGAGTGGCAATGGTTGACAGGATGATCACTTAAATGAAAATTTTCAATAAAGTGAAATAGACAGTCACAGCAACTTGGTTGCTAATTGTGTATTAAAATAGTTTCATAAGTGGTTAGACAAAATCAACCCAATTATTATTAGTGTAGTTATCAGTACATTTATTACCTTAAATGAGGAGAACCTCCATTCAAGGATAATTTGAGGAAGTGGGAAGTGTTTATGCAAGGAGGAGGGGATGGTTATGAAATACATTCACGTACTTCATCCTTCCAACAGATCTTGTCCATGTTTGCCTTCAGTGAGTCTCAGCTTTGCACTAATTAACCCTTATCCAACAATTTTACATCATACTTTAAATAGATACCAGCATCATACTTATGGATCTTAACCAAGGGCATGTGGTAGATAGGAAGGAATTGAGTGATCCAAGGTTTAGGTAATGGATATAAGTCTGTTCTTCGAAAGGACTATCAAATTTATCGAATGTTCAAAAGAGAGTGAAGAGAACTTCAGTGGTGGGTGAATTTTATTGTATATACAAGAAGTACAAAGTACATAGGAATAACAAGACAGGAACAGCCCTACTAGACCCAACTGGGCATATAATTAAAGGGAGGACGTTAAGCATGGAAGTGAGAAAGGGACTGCGTAATGGAATAATTGTACTGACAAACACTTATGCAAGTGAGACATGGGTGTGGAATAAAAGTCGAAGATCAAAGATACAAGCAGTAAAAAATAGTTGCCTGAAAAGAGCTTGTTGGTGAAGAATGGATGGTGAAAGTAACAATTGTGTATAACATATATGACATAATAGAGGTGAAGGAAAATGGAATGTGAAGTGATTGAGAGGGGCAAACGCAGTACCCTAAGATGGTTTGGCCACATAGAAAGAATGCCAGGGAGTGAAATGGCAGTGTACGGGAGTAAGGTAGATGTGGTTGCAAGAGGACGACCCCCAATGAAAAATAGGAGGACAGAGTGCTAGAGCATGTAAAAGAAAGGAGAGAGGAGATTGAGAGATCTAGAGCATGCAAGCATCAGACTTGTAATCTTGCCAGTTTATCTCATTGGTTAAAAAACTAATTTTAACAACAAAATAAAATAAAGGTATTAAGAAAAGCTGTTTACAGTAGAGCTAGATTTTATTGTTACTTTTTGCCGAGTATTATCTATTTTGGTACATAAATGTGAAAAGATGCATCTCAACTCTAACAAGGCTGTGCTGAGTGGGCCTGAGCACTAACTGCATTAGTTTCAGATGTATAAAGAAAGCCATTCATTATGATGTAACTTCATTAAAGCATTGTGATTATGTTTAAGGTAAATTATTATAGATTACACTTAACCCTCGGCTATACTGCGTTGAGTCATCTCTCCTACCTATGTTGCTGCACAAACATTGCCATCGCACAGCAAGTTCATGCTATCGTGCACAATAGCATGGTTGTATTGCTGCATAGATATTATTATCATGCTGCAAGGTCATCCTATCGTGAACAAGTGTGGATGTGATGTCAGGACAGTAGATGAACTGCGATTGTCTACTCGACCTCCAGAATCTGGAATCTTTCTGTTATAGCTGTGGAAACCTTTCTTTTGTGTGACAACAATGGCCGATTTGCCCAAGCCTCCCACCATTGGCCAGCGCAGTGTGGTGCCACCTGAGTGTGATGTAAAGATGATGAAGAACCTAACCTACACTCAGCTCAGCTTTTATATAAACATACCAAACTGCGTGATTTTGACCAAAGTAACAATTTTCAAAATGTTATATAACAAGACAAGTACTCCATCGCAGGAAACAAAATATGGTCACACTAACACAACAAATCTTTACCAAGTATGTTATTGTGATTCTTGATTTAATGTTGTAATATGTCTTTATAAGGTTAACAAACTGTAAAAAAGTGGCAAAATGGTTAAATATAACGTCAGCTTTGGGGTCCTGGCACTAATTAGAATTATTTCCATAGGTTCTATAGTTGGGCTATCAAGCTTCCGGCTACTGGGCAGCGATAGCCGAGGGTTGAATACATATGACTAAATATTAATCAAATGAAGATATTTACTGTGAAGTGAACAACATTATTACTACCATGAACTTATTTACAATTTTATGCATCACTATCTAGTGTAAATAGCATGTATCATAACTAGTGATTATACACGAAAACTGGCTTTTAATTAAACAACTTTTTAATTATCAATGAAAGACTAATACAAATAGCAAACTAAATGAAAAACTTCTCCATTGCTGCCATTGCTTGTAACATCAGGTACAAAATATAAGTATAATAGAAGGAATAGGTTCTGCAGCTTCACTATGTTCATCTTATTTTTTAACCAGAATTCTTCAGAATACAGACAAGTGGCTTATGTGCTGCCTGAGAACTCTTCAGAAAATCCTCAAGAACCTGTGGAAGAGAAATAATGTAATGTAGCACTTATTCATAAATTTCCTTATTATTTATACTAAATATAAACAAGTGATGTGAGTGTGTAAACACTCACATCACTTGTTTATTAATAGGTCACTCAATAGTTACTCATTCTAGGCATAATATTCACCTGATTATACTACTAACCAAGTAGGGTTTTATTTCAAATACTCTTTTATCTTCTATTTAGAGGATATAGAGACAGAATTCCTAGTGCTACCTAATCCTATACCATGCCATGGGAGTATAAACAGTAATGACTTGCCATACCACGGACAGTACAAAAGTTAAAATTTCTCTGTATTTAGCATGAATATGGAGCAAAGTAAATGCCATTAAAACCAGAAAATAATGCCAGAGCAATATGAAAAGAGGCTGAAGAAATTTTGCTTTTTTACTCATTTTCAGATTTTCTTGTCAGGAGTAACTTGTAGCAGATGAAAAAAAGGAGACATAAAGATAGAAAATAGGAAAAGGCCAAGCAAAAATTAGTTGGACCAGAGTCTGAAGTACGAGGCATCACTGCATCAGGCCACAATCTCTGGTCCCGAAGCCCTTCCACAATGGCAATCTGGTCTAACCAATTTTTGCTTGGCCTTTTTCTAGCTTTATTTCCCCTTGTTTCATCTGTCTCTTCTTTTTTACCTCCCACTATCCCTTTCTTTTCCTAAAGTGTGAGAGCCGTGCTAAGAAGATGAAAGGCTAAGAGTTAGTCATGACTGGCTGAGGGTGCTATGGACACAGCATACCCTTCCTGTTTCATTGCTATGGGGGTTATGGGGAGTGAGTGAGTTAATGGGAATAAAATAAGCACCAGACATCAAAGGTTATATGGCAGAATGTTAAGCTAAAGGGCAGATGGCAGAGCAAAGAGATAATGGCAAGTTACAATATGGGGACGAAAAGAATGATAAATTATAGAGAATGAGTAGGAAAGTGTTCAATCGGAGGTTGCTGCCATCCACTTCAAACATAACCTTGCACTCAAAGAAGCTAGACAAGAAGCTCGTCTCAGTGGCTTCCAACAAATTCCTTTCTCTCAACGCATCTCCACCAACACCCCTTGGACCACATCAAGCACTACCTTTCCCTTTACAACATCCTATCCCCCTTCCTCCACTCTACCTCTATCCACTCCTCATGTTCCTTCATCTAGCACAATTACCTCTTCCACTGCTATTATCCTCTCTTAATCCTCATCTCTTGCTTCTTCACCTTGCACTTCTATCACCACTCCTGTAGTTCCTTCAGTGACTAATAATTTTTCTTCACTAGACCCTGACACCACAACCTCTGCTCCTTCAACTTCAAACTTCACTCCTCTCCCACCGTCCCACGCCGTATTCTTACACCAATCAAACGTCGCTCCTGTACTTCCTCTCAAAAACCATCTACTGATCCTACTTCATCCTTTGTCACTAAAACTTCTTCCCTATAGTATTCTACCAAGAAAACCTTTACTGCCACTGTCTACTCTCCTCCTTCCCCTAATGAAACCATCTCTGATGTTGGAGCCTTTATAGCAAAACCTTTCATTGATGACTTACTTCCTTCCCCATCTTCTACCTTATCACATTCAAATTCCCATAACATTGTCTTCCAGCAGAAGTTCATGCCCGTCCCGTGACCTTCCCCCTCATCCTTTTCCCCTTCTTTTCCTTCCACTCTTTCAGCTACATCTACCAGAAAATCTCTTCTTGACTATCCTTTACTTCCTGGATTCTCTCGTGATTTCCTGTTATATGATTCCTCTCTCCAAGATCCCTCCTGTCCACATACTGCCCTTACTTCCATACCTCCTTCTTCTGATCCTCCCGCACCTAATGATCCCTGACATTATCACAACTCTTTAATTTTCTTTATAAAAATATTTCTCGTCCCATAGAAATTACCTCCGCTGCCTACTTTTTATCATGTTCTTTCAAGTCTGATACACTAACTTGCATCTTACGAGTCCTTTTTCTTGAACACTTTTCTACCCATTCTCTATAATTTATCATTCTTTCCGTCCCCATATTTTACCTTGCCATTATCTCTTTGCTCTGCCGTCCGCCCTTTAGCTTAACATTCTGCCATATAACCTTTGATGTCTGGCACTTACTTTATTCCCATTAACTCACTCACTCGGCTCTTCAGGCCAACATACAAGCTAATAGTGAGGTTGGTAGGACCCATCAGAATATGTTAGAATAAAAACTATAGCATCAGAAGGTAGAGGATGAAAGCCTGGGAACAAAAAGTGATATAAGCAATCTTCATCCAGCTGTACCATCACTGAGGCAGGTATATGTCACCTGGCCTATTCCCAAAGCCTTACTGACAATGACACTTACCAATTTACAATGACATCCATCAGCTACAGTATTATGGTCTGAATCGCAAATATTTCAAGTAGTTCCATACTTTTTGTGAATGCTAAATCTTTACCTGGAAGCTCATTTCTTGCTGGAGTATGACCATGTTATTATCATTGTTAAGGCAGCAAGCAAGAAGTGTTGGGAAGAGGACTGCTGTAAGACTTGGTTCACTGAAGTATTGCCACGGTAAGTTGCACAGCTGTTGTAACACACTGGGGACCTCACCACTTTGTATCACTATCTGTAAAAGAACCATTAAAATTTAGCAAGATAATTATGAACAAGTAAAAGAGATCAGAGAATAAGATTAGCAAAAAGTAGGGAGGGTTTAGGAAAAGTAGAGGGTGTGTGCATGAAAGCAAAGGTTGGTGATGTTGAGTTGAAATGTGTGTAGTAGTAAATGGGTGTTGATACGGTCCTGATTGAGGAAGATCAGAGGGGATTACAAAAACTAGTAGATGTGTTTGATACTGTATGTGCAAAACAAGGTGATAGTGTTGAGGGAATTAAAAGTGAAGTTGTTCATTGTGATTGCCTATTTTGGGTAAGAGTTGAATGTGTAATTAGGCTGAATGGAGGAGGTACATACATGAATTTAAGTATCTAGCTTCGATCCTGTGCAAGTATGGAAGCATGGAAAGTTACAAGAGAGAAAGAGCTGTAGTATAAGGGAGGAAAGTGATTGAATTCATAGAGCGTATAATGAAAGAGAACAGTAAGCATAGAAGTTAAAAAGGGACTGCATGATGGAATAATTGTACTGACAAACACTTATGCAAGTGAGACATGGGTGTGGAATGAAAGTCAAAGATCAAGGATACAAGCAGTAGAAATTAGTTATCTAAGAAGAGTGTGGGGGAAGGAGAATGGATGGTGAAAGTAATGAAAGTGTATTTAACAAATAGAGGTGAAGGAATAGAAAGTGGAGTGATTGAGAGGGTTAAACACAGCACCCTAAGATGATTTAGCCATATAGAAAGAATGCCAGAGAGTGAAATGATAACCTGTAAGTGAGTAAGATAGATGTGGTGGGTGTAAGAGGACGACCCCCAGTGAAAGGGGAGGACAGTGTGTTAAAGTGAGTGAAAGAAAGGAGAGAGGAGATTGAGAAGATTAGATTTGATCATACAATAAAGGAATATATGGAAACTCTTCTGTCATGGCCATCCCCTGGAGAGAACAGGTATCAATTAGATAAATAGTTCAAATAATAAGCAAATACGTTTAAATATCCTACCTGATTTTCCTTGTTGTTGACAGCAAAAAACCCAACCAGAGGTATAATGTTGTGGAGAATATCCTCAGAAGGCCATGAAGAGCAGTACCAAAGAAGAAAACTGGCAATATGTCGAAATTCCAGGGAGATTCCTTCACTTCCCAGGACAGCCTGTAACTCAGAAACACCATGTGATCACATGCATTTTGTCACATTTTGGAAATATTGTAGAGCTAATCAATTTCATAATGGCTTCAAAGTTAATTAAAACAAGATACCTCAAAAGAAACAACTAGTGGCCATTATTAAGTCACATCTTTGCCACGGCAACTAATGGCCATTAAGTCCCATCTTCAGCTAAGTGTTCATGTAGTTTCAAAGTTAAACCATACTCTACCTGAAACATGGTAAGATCAAGTGAGGCTAAGTTATGCAGCAGCGTAGTGGCGGCCGTGGCGAGTGCCTCAGCAGTCTGGGTGAGCTTTGGAGGTGCAAGAGGCATAGCTGAGCGGCCTCCTTGATGTAACAGGAGCCCATACAGCAAACTCACAACACCACAGGCATCAGTTACATGCAGTGTTCCTATTAACTGGGTTGGGTCTTCGGGTAAGGTTCTGCAAAAATACCATCACTCACTTATTACAGCCACGTTCAGGACAAAACATGATGGGCTTTGGAAAGCATATGAGAAACAATAACTTCAAATATGACAGTTTTGTCAAAGTTAAGGTGATCTTCAGAGTGTAAACTCAATAGTGAAGGGATACTTAGGGGTCTAAAAAGAGAGAGAGAGAGAGAGAGAGAAAAAAAATGGGGGCAAGGGGAGGCAGATGAGGTGTATGTAGGTTCTGCTTTGGCTATCCTTTGAGTGAGTTCTATGGAATATATGTTGCAATAAATACAAATCACTGAGGTGCGGACTCTATGTATAGTCATCACTCTACTTATTTATTGATTCACCCTCATCCAATTCCTTCCATAATTGCACTCTTTTACCTGTAGATATCAATTTATGCTTCCTCTTAACAGCAATTGTCTTTGGTATATCTGCCTGAAACTTTTGTACTTTGGAAATTATATTATTCAGAGGGTACAGTACATAAGAAACAAAGCCAGTGTAAAGATGCCATAGACAGCAGGTTACAACATTGTTCATTGTGAAAAGCTGCAGACATGAGACACCACATCTACAAACAATATATATGATACCAAAAGAAACAAAACAAAATATAAAAATAAATTTGCCCCTTACACTTCTTGTTTTGTTGAAGTTCCCAGTAAGTTATCTTTTTATGACAGTCAATATGAAGGCATGCATTCTAAATTCCGTAGTGCAGGAAAAGTAGATCACATTTCTGTTTGTTCCAGAATGGACACTAATTATATGAAATGGCAAAATTAGAAAAAAAAATATTCTTAAACTTATGTGATGGTACAGAATTTTGCTTCTTTTTCCATGTTAGCCAACCAATGTTTGGGTAATTTAGTGTGGTTTATCAATTTATAAAATAAAGTAATTAACTTTTTATGATTATGAAAATAAAGAGAAACTAGAGTTAAACCATCAGAGAAAATTAATAAACTCACCGCATTCTGAGGGTTTCAGCAAGAGCGGAGACGAGCCTCATTGCTGCCAGAATAACTTCAATAACACCAGCTTCATTGTCCAGCGGTCCTTGCACATGACTAAAGTACCATGAAATCTTGTCCACAAGGCCCACACTTATGCAATAACTCACAACATCCTGAAATAAGAATGAATCTGTCATGTTTATCTTGTAATATATCCAGCTTTATGCAGTGACACTTTCATAATTGATTCCTTAGTTACAAGGAACAAGGCTGCAAGAAGCAGTAATAATGAATAACCCGTAAGAGCTTTGGAAAATCAAAATGACTCGGAACTAGGACTGCTTTCCAAGCCCATTTTCATGTAGAGTAGTTGCTGCCATTTGTATAATCAGTGAGGAAAATTTTATAAATAACCTATGGTTAATTTTAGCTTTTTATGTTGACTTACTAAAGGTCCTTTCTCACCCCAGATCATCATGACACTTCTCAATAACCACAGGGAGGGAGGGAGGGAGGATGACATAAAGTTCCTTGTGATACTGAACTTTCTTGTTATTAAGTGCCACTGGTTAAAATTGCTGTGTATTTTCTTCTATTACTTTTACTTTAACCAACCTTTTCCTATCTTTACCATCTATCTATCTAGCCAAGAAAAGCCATTTAAGGTTCAGAAAGAAATTACTCCCCCCTTTCCCTCTGCTTCCTGCCTGTTTGTACGAGACAATACAGAGAAGAGGCTCCCTAAACCCCTCGCTCCATCCCTTTTTGGTCACCTGTTATGGTCTGCAGGGAATACATTGGTAGTACTCTTGCTGCCTCCATGAAATAATATATAGTGAGCATGATTGTAAAAATACACACCTGGAGTCTATGCCATGTAGTGTCAGCCTTATCTTTAACACTCTGATCCTGTGTGGATTGTGCTGGATGCAAGTCTTCTTGACAGACAACTTGAATTACTTCTGCCAAAACCTGAAACAGTATTCATGATAACAGTATGCATGCATATGTCCTATATCTATTTTCTGCTAAGACAACAGGGGTCACAGTTTTTAAGGAGACAAGCCCATATTGTCTCCACCTGTCCTGGGATTTGTATCCTGGATGGATATCTCGGTTGTGAGTTGAGTGCACTACCACTACACCACTGGGCTGCATAATAAACAAAGCAAAATGGCAAGAAATATAATAGATGATGAATCATCTACTAACTTCATGCTATTCAATACAAATAAACAAGCTTTAACTTACCTCAAAAATTGCTCCAGCTGCAGCATCTGAAGGGAGATTCACAACAGAATTTATGCTGTTGTTGCTACCCATTCTTGTGCTTTCACTAACAAGGTTATTCATGCGCTGAATCAAATAGTCAATCATTGTTCCTACTAAGTTTGAGTAGAGTAAGTGTCGACAATTATCAACATTACTGCGACAACTCCCAAGGAGAACTCTACCACTGTAACCCAAAGACTTTGCTGGCAAAACACATGGTCTTTGTTCAGTTGTATCCAGTATAGTTTTCAATACAGAGTTAATTTTTTCAAAACCATCTAGTGCACTAAACATGGCTTGATCAGCTTTCTCTTTCTTTTCCAAGATTCTTATCAGTTCAAGAAGTGGTCTGTCCAAAGCTGTTAGGTCAGCAGTTGGCCAAGGTCCTGAGCCCTGGTTAGCAATAAGCTTTGCAATCTGCTGTAGAGATTTGTTGATGCGAATTTTATTTGGAGACTCTCTCACTTTAATTGGCTTGAAGGTACTATTGTATTCCTTTCCTCGGGTCACCATGCGGGTCCTGATCTTCCTGCACCTCCTCTTTAGAGCTTTGTGTCTCTCTTTATCTCTTGTAATCTGAAAAAACCAAGATGTTACCATTGTTTTCAAACCAAGGGGATAGGCTGAGATTCTTTGTCTGTAACTATAGTAACATTAATTTGATTAGCTCCCCAGAAGAGGTATTACTTAAGCAATGATAATAAAAAAACTCATTATATATCAAATTAATTTTACACCATGTGTTTGCTGCTTATAAATACATACCTGAGCTAATGTTATTATTATAATCTGATAATACTCTCCTGCCAGTACTACAATTTGTGCCGAAGTACTGTAAGTACTGTACTATAGATGTGCTTTTCTTGTATTCATAAGTGTGAATGGTTCTTACATGTAGTTTTTGTGTGGAGTTTCTTTTTAGTATAGTTCAATTTGTGAACACCTTGTATGAATGACAAAATGCATTATATACAGGTATTACTTATCTACCTACGATAAACTGAATATAATAGAACAAAGTTATAACTTGTATGTAAAGGGTTCATGGGAAAAAAATACATGTAGTAAAAATTGAAAATGCATAGTATAGCTAAAGTAAAGTTTTCACGTTTTTGCGTATTGCCACAACCTGTCAGTCTAGGTGCTCTGTTTTTCACACACGCACACACACACACACACACACACACACACACACACACACACACACAAAAAAAAAAAAAAAGATGTATGCCAACCCATGGTTGGATGTACCGGTGCATTGCCTGATGCTTTACAGTTCATGTGATCAATTCAAAATTATCAATTTACAGTTACATTCATCAATTTAAGACAACTTATCAATTCAAAAGAACACTAGAATTTTTAGGAGTCAAATTTGACGTAAAACATGGAAATATGTATACACTTTTGAGATTAATACCACATTTTTCCAGGCAGAGATTCCTCTACAGACATGCCTCAATTTTGCCTTTCACCCTCCATCAAATATTTAAAATCTCATGTTCCCATAGCTCACATCCTGCCATCCTCAATCCTTCAAGTAGTGCTCAAATGCATGTAATCACACATGTAAACACAATTCACTAGACCAAAAGTAGCCTCGTAGCTACCACAGGTCTACACGGGTGCCTAACTTTGATCCGCACCTGCGGTACTTAAGCCACACCCACAACACACTTGCAAAATGGTTTCAGTCGTGGCCTACACCCGCAGTATGTGTGTTGACACTCACAAAATCTTTCAGCACAGAACCCACACCTGTCCCACACCCACAAAGTCTTCTACCTGCACAGTAAACTTTTAATAACTTGTTGAGTGGTATTAACAATGATTAATACTCATACATCTAAAAGTGTGTAAAGGAATACCTCTTCCTCCTCCTCAATCATCACTCCATCTCCTCTTCCTCCTGCTATTCTTCTACAATCAAGACCACCATCATTTTAATGTTAAAAAATTGTCTTGTAAGCTGTCAAATAGATATTATAGGTGAGTTTTTGGATGAGCTCAGAGCCAATTACTCTTTTCCCATAGGATCAATGCAGAAAATTCTATCTAAGATACTGGCAAATAAGAAATAAAACTTATTTTGTAGAACTGGATATATATGGTATACTGCATTGTTAAATTTTTATTTAGCATAATGCATTATACCATATATATGCATTTCTATAATATAGATTTTATTTTCAAATTTTACCAGTATCTTAGGTAGAATTTTCCGAGGTCTATCTCAGTTTGGGCATCACACGTATGTAGGTGCCATTTTGAATGTTAAGTAATGCAACCTACACTTCCCAACCAACATCTGCCTCAACACAGTTAAGAGTGGTCACATGAAACATGCTCAATGTATAGTTTTAAAATACTGCTACCAATAATATAGTGATGTGCTTCTTTACATATCATGGGTACACAAGTAGTAAAGTCATGAATTTTGCAATTGTACAGAAGGGAATAATTCATTTTATGAAGATGAACTAATTTTGGTTACATGACTTGATAATATGAGAACTCTAAATGTTGTTCCACAATATCATATACAAAAAATAAATACCAATTAATGGATCTGTTTCAGTTTTCAATCAACAAAATGCTGATTTTTTTTTTATGAATTATAAGCAAATACAAAAAATGTGCATATAGCAGTGCATATAAATGTGATGAAAATATTTCCAAATTTGGCAAGAAGCATACAATTGACTGAAAAAAATCTAACTGGTCTATGGTTAAACCAAATAAGGTAGCCAATTGCAGTGGTGCAGTAACACATATCTTCTTGGAAATGAGTTTCACAACCAACCTTGGTATAAATATATTGCACCATGATGCATTGTTGCTGCTGTATGGGAAGAGAAACCTTTGTAAGCATTTACCAATACAACATTCTTGAAAATAATTTTGATTCACAACAGAGGAAATTAGAATACATACAATACTGTATATGATTTTTCATTTACAGTATTTTGCATATTCTTATATTTTTACTATTCATCAGGAATTATTTATATGCCTAATCCTATGCTATAATCCTTGTTTCTTAGAACTTTCCCCAATTCACTCTATCCCTGCACGTTCCAGTCTTGTCCCTCTCCAATATTCCATCTCTCCAATATTTAAGTACTCTCCTCTCCTATTTTATAAGGAATCTCCCTTGCAACCACAACATCTAACTTAAATTAATATGAATTAAACTAATATAATTATAATTACTTAAAAACAAAACTGGAAAGTAATTAAGATGCATATTAGTGTAACAGTTTTCCGTCTGTAGTTCCATAGATTGATTCTCACTGCGCATACTACAGCCAAAAAGCCATTATGTATATTACTTAGGCTATCAGCAACTTCTGTTAATTGAGTTGTTACACATGGATGTATAAGATGGAATTACCACCCACATCCCTCTTGTATACAACACTTGGCTAAACACCTATCTCTCACCCATTACTCATCTTGTCTACCTTAAATTCACAGGCCTCATGATTTCATGAACATTCTTCATCTCATTTTCTTGTTGCACATTTATACAAGTTAAAAATCCCTAAGAGAAATTAATTTCCTCCATTTGTTGAGCTGGCAGTAAAGGTGTTGTGATTGCAAGTTTAGTAAACTGTTCCTATCACAGTTACAAGTTAGTGCGTCTAGCTTCGTTCCCGTCATCTTGGCAGTAACTCTAAAATCTCCTGGCCATTTCCCGGATGTTTATAGAATTGATGGGCACTCCTTCCTGTTCTTTCCTCTTCACATACATAGCCAGTTAACACTCCATGATGATCATAGATGGATCAGCAAAACCAGAATGCAAGTTAACTGCCTTCTTATAGCCTGAATCTTGGTTTCTCTGTATGGTCCTCACGCTGGTTTCAGTAAGGCCACAGGTCTTGGCGATGTCTTCAGTTTATATTTCATTCTCCATTCTTCTACTACTGAATTATCTCCAACTTAGTGGTCTGAGAAATGTGGGTGTGCTTCTTGGGTCTAATTGTTTGTGGAATAGTTATCTACCTATCTGGGTACTTAATATTGGCAACATTTTTTCATGGTACTGAGATAGCCTACAAATGAGTGTCAGTCATTCTTTGATCAACAAAATCCTCAACACACTCCACATTATTCAAGGGACATATAGCAAAATTCCCTTTTATCTATTATTCACTAAGACAAGAAAAGGTAGAGAAAGAATGAGCAGAACATGTTGTACAAAAGTTGTTATCCTCGTGATAACAACCTTCACTTTGATGAGAACAGTTCAGCAGTTATTTTAGAGTTGATTATAAGTTTTACATCAGAAGTCGCTAGCATAGGCCAATACATGGAGGTAAACCATCTGGTCCTCTCACATAATTAATTTCCATTAGCACAATACTACTTTCTACTATGATGACAAATTTTCATGCAACAAGTTAATTTCCTACCTTTCACATACTTATCAGTTCTGTGACACTTACTAAATGTTATCCTAAAACATGTTGATATCAGTGTGTAAATTATTTATAAAACCAAAAACGGTGAATTCTGTGAAACATAACTCAAGCAAAATATAATTGATAGAAGCACAAGAAAGATCTTTAAATTATGGTGATGAAGTCCATAATGTGTGTTGTTACAATAGCCTGTTGTCTGTAATGCTCCTACCTGTGGGTCATCAATATTTGCAGGGGCATCCACAATGTGCTTCAGGTTGTAAGTTTCACTATCTTCACTGGACACAACATCCGCCTGGTGCAGAGCCTTCAGAGCTTCCTGATGGCGACGGCCCCGTAGATGACTCAACAGGTACACCTCGCTGGTAATCAGGGAGTTGCACAGCGTACACAACTTCTTGGTTTCATATCTGCAAGCATTGAAAATACCATGACTAAATGTTCGGTAAACAAAAAAGAAAAGACAAATATAAGTAAAAAGAAAGCTATGCAATGCTCATTCACTACCCTATACATGACTAGTTGGCTGCCTCCAATATCTGTGGGAAAAAAATTAATAAAAAATCTATATGTATCCCAGTAACATAAAATAGAGAAGAAAATTATTGCTAACATGAGTAAAATTTTCACATGTACCTAGCAATTCTACCGATCTTTATATCAGGCTGACATCCGACTTACACAGGAGTAGCCAAGACAAGGCGTCTACATGCATATATTCATATGAATTCCCTTGCAACTGTCTCTAAGTCTTTATGGGAGCTGGGACTAATCCTCACTGCACCACACTGCATGGGGGTCAGTCTTGCAGCACAACTGCCGATTTGCAAGGCAGGGCCCGACACCATGGAAGGTTTACCCCTGCCATACCATAAAGACCCATCCCCTTCACCACACCTGACTCAATCAGCTGATTACACCAAATGTGGGAGAACCTCCAGTCAAGGCCATCGAGGCTGCATCTCTCTTCATGCATTCACAAATGCTATTCATTATCTATTGTAGAAAACAAATATGTAATGATTTACTCTATACTCTCCCTCAAAAGTGTTCTGAACTTATAATTTTAGAAGTGTCATGATTTTCTTTCTTCTCAATAACAGGTTCCTTGATGATCATAGGAGTATTCTATAAATTCTTGACACTCAATATCCTTTGAATAGATTTATCTGGTATTAGATAATCACTGACTGATGGAAGATGCAAAGGCCATACCTGATTAATCTTGGTGCATCATCACAGCCTCGGGAGTATTTCATTATGGAGGACTCAAGGGCTCGCTGCCTTATGAGTTCAATGTTTTCTTCATGCCGTCGTGCAGATTCCTCTTGCTTTTGCTGAATTTTTTTCACCAATTCAGTTTCTTTGGCTTGTTGAGCCTGGAAAAAAAAGAGCATCATGGATTAGGGAGCAGACAAAACTAAGTTCAAGACATCTTGACTACAACCAAAAGAACAAAAGTTAACCCAGGCAGGACATATCATGCAATGAACAAATAATAGATGGACAACTGGACTAACACAATGATAACCAAGTGATGGTAAAACAAGACAGGGAACTATAGATAGAGATTATAGGAAATTATGTTGGAATGTCCTAGAATAGAAGGGCTGCTAATAAAGTTGAGTGGTAAAGGTTTGGAGAGGCCTTTGTCCTGCAGTGAAATCAGAGATGATGATGATGATGATGATGATGATGATGATTGTTTCAGTTGATTTTATCCAAGTAAATCATGGCGTTATAAAGACACTTCATTGGATAAATGCTGTATGACATTTCAACAAACCTGTTGCAATGCAGAAAGTCTTTCTTCACGATCTCTTGCTTTTTCTCTAGCCTGTTCGAGGAGTTCTTCCCGTCTCTCTGCTTGCTGACGGTCGATGCGTTCACATTTCTGTCGCCGTTTCTCACAGAGTTCTGCCATTCTTGCCTAAAAAAGGAAAATAATTTCTATATTCTAGTCCTTATGAATAATGCAGAGCACCTACAATAGTCATAAACCCAAAAATGTATTTTCTCACCTGCCTCTCTGCTTCAAGAGCTCTTCGTCTCTCTAGAGCTGCAACTTCTTTAGCTGCCTTTTCTTCCTGTCTCCTGGTCCTCTCTTCAGCCATGTCTGCTAGGCGAGATTCATGGCTCTATAATAAGAAAATGTAAAATTAGATACTTAAGAATTGGTAGTAAAGGCTGAGTATTCTCTATTTGAAATGCTTAATAATCTTACTAACCACTCAGTCACACTTGTAACACCACTTTTCAAACATTCTACAACACACCCATGTAACCCAGCAGCTACCCGTGCTTTCACCTCCTTTACCGCCCCTCATACTTCTTCTTTTGTGATCTGTGCGTTATTCAACCCTCTTAACACCTTCACTCCATTTTCCCTTCCAACTGCAACAATTTGAAGCCTCTCTATCTTCCTCTACGATTAACAGTCCTTCCAAACACTGAAACCATCTCTCCTTAACTGCTTCCTTTTCAAACAACTTTTGTACCATCCTCTATCTTCATCCTTTCTTCATTTCCAGATGTTCCCTATGTAATAATATAATAATAATAATAATAATAATAATAATAATAATAATAATAATATAATAACAATAATAATAATAATACAGTAACAATAATAATAATAATAGTAATGACAATAATAATAATAATGATAATAATAATAAAACAATAATAATAATAATAATAATAATAATAATAATAATAATAACAGTTGGCTTATACTAAATTATTGAAGTTTTTACAATTTGATTTTCATTAGCAATTGAAAAAATAATACATGAATTCAGAAAAGATTTAACACAGACAGAGAGAATTATTGAATCATGCAACACAACTAACCTGGTGTTGTTGCATTATATCATGCAACTTGTTTTTTGCTTCTAAACCATTAATGAATGCAATTTCTTTTGCCTTATTTTCTTCATCATGTGCCTTATTGACAATCTCTTGTAAGTACTGCTTACGTTTCTCCTCAGCTCGCTCCATCTTTCGCTGAAACAGGTTTCTTTTCTTGACCAACAAACATTCTTTATCTTGTCGAACCTCTTCAATCTGCATTTAGCAAAAAAGAGAAAAATTTGTATTTCTAACAAAAATATGAATGATAAATGCACTTAAATAGAGCATAATAAGGTAAGGTAAATAGATCTGATGTGAGAGGTGTGAAGTTGAGAGAAACCACAAATCGGATGGATGGACAGTGTGAAGAGATCATTAGATGCAAGATGGATTTCTGTGAAGCAGGGAAGAATGTTTGTGTGATAAGAATTGAATGGAGAGTAATTGTGAGTGCATGAATGGAAACACAGCCTTAACAGCCTTGATAAAAGGTTGTACCGCATCTGGTCAGACCAGCTAATTGGGTCAGATGTGGGGAAGGGGATGGATCTAAAGTGATGTGGCAAGGGCCCGGACCCCCACAACCTAACCTAACCTAACCTAAACTGAACTCACATAAAAACCACCGTAATAACATTTGTAAGTCTGCAATAGAACCATATATATATATATATATATATATATATATATATTTTTTATTTATTATATATATATATATATATATATATATATATTTATTTTTTTTTATATATATATATATATATATATATATATATATATATATATATCATAAGCCGTTGGCGCCAGTAGGCTTTTTATGGAGGCACAGATGAACTTGCCTCATGCCTGTTATTTGGTGTAGGTTTTAGATTTTTTATAGTGACGCCTCAAAAGTTTACGTTCTCACTTGAATATGTTGAGAACGAAGAGAGGCTAATCGCTGCTAAAGCCTCAAATGCATATAACATTGTAAGTCCCGTCTGAGGACAGTATGGCAGTAATTTGGGTAGTCTTTGGCCACTCAGCGGTGATATCAAATAATGAAAAGTGGCCAGCGGATATCGGGGACCCTAGGTTATACTCAAAAGTTCTTCCGATGAAGCCAACCAGTTTGTTAGCTTTCTTAACAATGTCTGAACAATGTTTACTAACTTTAAGGTTGTTAATATTAGTTACCCCTAAGTCTTTTTCATGGTTAACCTTGGAAAGTTCAAGGCCATTCATTATATATTTTGTGTATTACGAAGCTTTACATTTATGAACATTAAATTTCATTTGGCACTTTTCTGACCAACTGAATAAGATGTCGAGGTTTGATTGAAATTGTAGTTAATCAGCAGTTGTAGTTACTTTACTCGTGATTTTCATATCAACGACAATTTTTGATATCTTACAGGTGAGGCCTTCATCAATATCATTGACATAAATTAGAAAAAGAATGGGACCAAGTATTGAACCCTGTGTCACACCACTTATAACGTCTCGCCAGTTAAATGATTTTCCGTTTATCACAACCCATTGTTTTCTCTTGGAAAGCCAGTCTTCAAGCCATTTTAGAACTTTCCCAGCTATGCCATGTGACATTTTTTAGTAATCGTTTAAGTGGAACTTTGTTAAATGCTTTTTTAAAATCTAAATAAATCATATCTACCATGTGGAAGTATGTACATATGTGGATGTCTTTAAGGGAGATATAAATTGAGTATATAGATAAATGTAGATATTTTAAATAATGGCAATACAGTTTTAGGAACATTCCTTTTATAATGTAGACCTCCATGTTATGATATTAACAAATCATATAATTACCTTTTTAAACAGATCCTTCAATTTCTCTGTTTTTGCCAGTATGAGGTTTTCACGGAGCTCTTGAGCTTTGGCAATTTTTTCTTCATGACGTCTCATTTTTTCTGATAAAGATCGTTTTCTTGAAGGCGATGATAACTTTTCATGGATGTGTAAGACACGTCCTGGATGGCGTACATTCTCAAGAGATTCAAATGCATCAACCTTGGAAAATAGAATATTGAAGATTATTGAAGAATATCAATTACAATATCAACTTCAGCATCAAGAATGACTACTGTGACCACTTACAATTTTTACTTTGGCTCTAAGTTAAAACCTTACAACTAACTATAAGTATACTACTATATACTATTATATAGAATACTACTATAAGTTTTCTACTATATCAGACAATGCATCTTTAAGGTTCAGAGAGAATTTAATCTTCCCTTCCCTTCTATGACTTGTCTTACAGTAAGAATAAACAACAAAGAAGAGGCTCCCCAGACCCATCGCTCCAACCCTACTAGTTGCCTTGTAAAACATGCAGGGAATACAGTGGCACAGTGGTAATATTCTATAAATCTGGCCACTGATGTGTGACCAGGCCATTCCCCTTTACTAAAGGGAAAAAATCAATAGCCAAAAACTAGTAAGCAGTACTTAGCTATTTCCTTACCTGATCAGCCCAACTCATGGTGGACAAAAGACTGTCAAAGGGCAGAGTAAAAGGTGATAATGCTCTGCCTGCAGATTCTGACGCATCACTTCCATCTTCTTCACAGTCTTCATCTTCCACCTGTGACAATAATGCATGTTGACACACCAACCTACACCCCACCACACACAACACTTGAATGTACCTCGGTTCATTTACAAAAACAAATATATATATATAAATAATATTGATACATTAATTGACATACCTTAATTTCTGCCTTCTCTGTCTCTTCTATTTGTTGCTTTAAACGCTGTTCTTCTTTAAATGCTGATTCTAAGGCAGCAGCATTACTTAGTAGCTCCTCTTCATCCATTTGACTTTCATTATCATAGTAACTGAAAAATATAAGTGTACACAGTAAAACCCATTACCTGGTAATAAGCTTAATCTGAATTGCCGTTCTGATTATCTATATATGTCTAGGTAACTTTCTCAGTGTGAATGAAAATTTTTTGTGCACCTAAAGATACAACTTACTGAGCATCTGGATCAACTTGCTGATCTGAATCAGCCACATCCCTTTCCACAGTACTAGGAGGTAGATTAAGTTGTGGTTTTAATGTATTTGTCTCTCTATTTTCATCATCTTCCACATCACTGGTTTCTGAAATTTCTGGTATGGACGGGTCACACAAGTGGTTACACACTAAATTATCATTTTTCATGAAACCTTTCAAAGAATCATTTCCATCTTTTTCATTCTCAAGGGATTCAGTTTTTACATTTTCACCGTCTCCTGTTTTAGTAGAAAATGAAACATTTGCTGATATCTGTTCATTATATGTTCTCCCTTTATTATCACTACGTGTCTTTTCCTGATCAGACTTTTCTATCACATTTAAAGGTGTATTACTTTCATTACATTTCATTCCTTTAGTAAGCTCATCAGAACCTCTTTCACTTTTTCTGTTTTTCCGTTCACTTTTTCTCCACACATAGAAACTCTGCTGTCTTCCATCAGCTTCAGTGTTTACAGAAGGAGCAGACATACTCTCTGTGACCAGCTTCTTACCCCACTGTGCTCCTGAATCATGACTACTGCTTTTAAGATTCTTTTTGTAATTATTAGACACAGGGTTTTTTTCCTTTGATGTATCACTCAAGGTATTACTTTCACTTATAACTAAAGAAGGCATGGACATAGCAGAGCTGGGCACATGGAAGCGTTTCTTGATTTCATAACTGTGACCTGCAAAAATAAAGGGATAAATATTACAAATTTAAGATGGTATTCATCTGACGAAATACTTTTAACTAAACTGACTGTATAAAGCAGATATGTTAGTGTGTTGAACAAATATAGACTTGAAAGATGGTATTTTGGTAGATAAAAAAACAATATCTACATGGTGACAATCAGATACATGATGTTTGGATTATTTTACCATAAGAAAGGAAAATTTTTTGTACTGTATCTTGGTTGTATAAAAAGCTAAATAAACAAAATTAAACTATATATATAAAATAAAAAGAGGAACATGTTAAGTAGCAATAATACTGAGCCAGAGATACTTGAAAATACACCTTACTGTGTAGCCAACATAAATGAATATCCACAAGAACATTTAAGGACTACACAAGATGAACAAATTTACGTCTAATATCAGTACAGGGACGTAATCCCTTTCATGACCAGTAGAGGAGATTCCCGCGCATCTGGTGTGACCCTTGGACCATATCAGGTGTGAGGAGGGAGAGGACAGGAGTTAAATATAAAGTGGACTCCTTTGGGGGCCTAGGGACTAAGTGATAGGAGAGTATGTGTATATGTAAATGGGTGTGTGTATGCATGTCTTGCCTTGGCTACCACACTTTTTTGGGGGGATAACAGCTTGGTATATAGATATAGATAGATAGATAGACCACCATCAACATGATGACATAGCAGCATGACGGCATGTTGGCAGTGTTGGTCTGGTGCTGATGACATTTTGATGAACTTTTTACATAACAGCGGTAGAGTGAGGGAGGAGACTTTGTTATATGTGGCACCTGGTATTAAACAAGGTTAGCTTGAACCAGTCCATCTATTGGGCAGTGTGAAGAGCTTTCTTTGAATTTTTTCAGCAATTAGTACACAATTAGTATATCATGTACTCATACACATAACCAACCTTCTGTCTTAAGGCTGGCACTGCGGACATCTTTAGATGCATTGTAGTTATTGCTGTTGAGAGAAGCAGTGCTACCGCCATGACTCCTCCTGCCCCGCCGCACCACCTCCCATCCTTCACCATCATCTGGAATAAGTTACACATTTTCAAAAATAGTTCACAGAAAACTTAAAAAAATTAATCAAGTATAAAGAAACCAAGTTATTACACACACACACACACACACACACACACACACACACACACACACACACACACACACACACACACACACAGAAAGAGAGAGAGAGAGAGAGAGAGAGAGAGGAGAGAGAGAGAGAGAGAGAGAGAGAGAGAGAGAGAGAGAGAGAGAGAGAGAGAGAGAGAGAGAGAGAGAGAGAGAATTACAGATTTACAGGCCTTTCCATTATGAAAGGCATGCATGTACAAGGTTATAAGGCCACATTCTATAGCTTACCTTGCAGAGAGAGCTGTGAGCTTTCCAAGGACACAGGAGTACCTCGCACTTTGTCAGCCCAAGACTGACCACTAGAAGATGTGTTGCTGGACAAAGAGGAGCAGGATGCTGTCCTAGAACTATTTCCCAAGCCTCTCTGAAAGTTGTTATAGTTTATATTTAATTACAAATTCAATGGGTTTGTAGTAGTGTTGTCAACGTCAAAATGTGTGCTGTTAGGTGACTTTTTTTTCTTTTTTTTTTACTACTCTAATATGCAAAGTAATATGACATTCTTGAAATAAATCATACATAAAGGATAGGTGAGCACATGTGTTTCATCCCTGATTGATGGCGGGTAAATGCTGAGAACCACACACGGTGCATAGTGCTTTCTGGCAATGATAATGATTACAGGTGGAGTTAATTAAAAAAAAACTTTACTATTTACTTACAGATGAACCAGTGCCATAACTCCTCTCTATCCCAGAGTCACTGGCATTGCCATGACTACGGACTGTGTATCTACCCTGCAAGATAAAAAGTTAAATCATATTTCATTCATCACATCATACTCGGTTCCAACACTATAATTATTGGGTAACTCATTGGAAATTAATATTGAAGCCGAGAAATATATGAATAAATTTATAGAAAGGAGGAAGAGAAAACACTGCTTGGTGGCCTCAGTCAGCCAAGTCACTCTTTATTGTTCCTTCTCTCCCTTCTTTTATGTGTGAGTGTAAGAGCAGTTCACCTCCACTCCAACCCCTTCCCTATCCTTTAACTATCATCGGCAAGCTTGACAAGCGCCGGCAAATCTATGTATCAGCAGCAGCCTTAACAAGTCATCATGGCTTGTCAGGACACCTCCAACCTTCCCTTGTCCCCCTTCCATGTCCGAAGGTGATAACTTGGACCCACTCACCGCCACTGCCACTGCCACTGTGCATTTGACTCCATAGGGTTAGTCAATCCAAAATTCAGTTATATGTGATATGTGGTTAAATAAAAGAGGCTTAACCCTAATAAATAAAGACAATGTAAATCAATACCTACCACTGAGTGTAGTGATGAATATGATCTTGTAAGTGCATTAGGGTGTCGGCTTCCACAATTTCCAGCAGTACTAGGACGAGCTGAGTCCATAACAGATCTATGATTCAGAGGAGGGCTTGCTGCAACCTTCCCTTCACCCATTCTCCGACAAGCTAACTTATTACCTCCAACCTGATGAAAGTATTACAAATATAAAAATATCCGTGCACAAACATATGCAAGCCAACAAGAACATACTATTGCTTTGTAATGTAATGGACCTGCTCTGAAATTAATAGTCTGTTATGATGAAGAGATTACAGCTAATTACAGATTATAATGAAATGAAGAACTATCACTGCTTTTATGCATCGTATTTTCACTTATCCAGAAATTTTGTCATCTAGAAGAGATCAATGAAATTACTATATATTAAACTAAAATTAATCAGAGTAGTTATGGATGGCCTTACCTGCTGCTTTGACAAATGAGTTCTATTGTCAGATCTTGGAGCTGAAGTGTAATGACTGTTGAGGACTAATGGTCGGGAATGTTTCTGAGGAGTTTTGTTCTGGTTGTAAGCCTGGCGGACCTGTGATGCCTGGAGCGGAATAAATACATTAAACATTAAAGCAATATTACTAGTTACTCCTTCAATGAAACTTTCACAATCCAGAACTACTATACCAGCATACTCATCAGAGCCAACAACTAAAGCCTTTTTCACTAACCTTGTTCATGTAAACAGTTGGTCCTGGTTTTTGTGAATTCTTTCCTTGCATCCCCTCTGTACACAATTGCTGTGCTTCTATATTTTCATGAATTTTGGTTTCCATCTCCTTTATTTCTATGACTTTACTACTTCCTGTATCCTTTATTTTTGAATTAATTATATCTTTACTTTTGGTGATGACAGCAAATGAGTTATTCTTCGCAAGATTCTGTTCCTTGGTTGAAGATACATCTCCACTCTTGTCACAAAGTGAGTCCATTACAACAGATGAGGCGACTGTTTTTCTTATTATCAAGTCACATTCCTGTTTGCATGATGTGTCTTCCTTATCACCACATGAAGTGATCAAGTTGGGACTTTTGGAACATTCATTCTTTATCAAATTATTACTGTCTTTATTATGTACTTTACTGACATCTTTTAATGTTTCACTTTTGATTTTTTCATTTTCTTTTAGTTGAATTTTGTCCATTTTCTTTTCTAATTGTAACTTTTTATTTTCATCCACATGTATGTTTTCTTTATCAAAATCTTTGCATTCAAGAGAACAATCTGAAAACTCTACACATGTTAAACTATCATCTTTACAATTGGTTTCTGTTAGTGGGGATTCCTGTTTTTCATCTATACATGCTTGGTGCACAATGATGACTGGCTTCTGTGGTGACATTAGATGAGAAAATTCTTTGGTTTCAGTGTTTGCCATATCTGATTTTAATATGTTTAATCTTTCACTTGCCTTATTATCATGCATAACACCATTTACCATATAAGAACGCTCACATTTTGACCCAAATGTAAGAGCTCTTCTTGCATCACTTAAAGTCAATCCCCTTCGTTCTTGATGCAAAGCCTGAAATAAAAATAAAAGTTTGTCAGTTTTTACTTTTACATTTAACAAAGACCACAAAACTTTCTACCTAAAAGAGTTATTGTAAATCTTCATATGCACTACAATGGATCTTCACATGTAAAAATTGCAGAAAAAGGTTACCCCATAGTAAGACACCAGCATTAAACAAGGCATAAGAGTAACTGTGTAGTATATCTGATTTGACAATTGCTAATGAATCTTAGTAATCAAACTATGTACAGGTGGACATTACGATGGTTGACAACATAAATTATTTCATCCCTGTTTTATTCCATTATTTACCTTTCCAGGTGAAGAAGTGCGAATCTCCCAAGTAAGTGAAGTTGGTCTCTGAGGCGGTGGTGTGTGCTCATATTCCCATTTCAGTTTCAACCATTCAATGAGTTTTTGGAAGTCACTGGTATACCGCTCCAGCATCAAGATGGCCTCCTGAAAGACAGAATGCAGCGTGATGAATATGTTAGGTGATGCTTCCGAGAACAGTTGATTAAAATAACTGAATATCAGAAGCAGTGTGGGATGCAACTGAATAAACAAATAATGAAGAAAAAAAAACATGGAAGGAGAGAACTTTGCAAGGAAGGAAAGTAAAAGGATCATTAGTGTGTTTAATGAAAGGAAGAGCAGTCAGTAGGGATAGAAGTAAAAAAAAAATCAATTTATCCATGAAAATGAGAGCACTATGAAATACTACAATAATACCACCATTGAAAACGAAAATATAAAAGTCAAAAGTCCAAGATAAGAGCAGTAAAAATTAGTTATCTAAGAGGTTCCTGTGATGTGAAAAGAGTGGAAAGTGAGAGTAATATGTAAAGATTGTTATGGCAGTACCAAATAAACATTCTTCTGGAACACAAACACCATTAAGCATGAACCAGTTGAGCGAAAATAGCTTGAAACTAAACCTTTTTTCTTATATACAGTAATGAAAAAGTTGAGTCACAATGTAAACAATAAACTTGTACATAACAAAAACGTACTGCAGTGAAGCTCAAGAATACTTACTTTGCATTCCACAATACTTTCATCATCTTCACATGTCTGATAAATTTCATCTACCGCTTGTTGTAAGTTCCGAAACAGGAATCCCCAGTGGCGTGCTCGCAAACCTTAAAAAGATAATAAATACTTAACAACTGAAAAGGTATATAGACAAAACTATGCACATATACACTAAATTCATACACTGTGCCATATTCTTAATTAACAGTGTGTAATTCTAAAACAATAGCAAGATGAATCAGTATATGAATAAAATTAAAAAAGAAATGAAGCTAGTGGTTCTGATTATTCTCTGAAATTAATTATAATAAACAGAGAATTACATCATAAACTATCATTTCACTCCCTGTCATTATTTCTATCCTCTCAATCACTCTGTATTCCATTCCTTCACCTCTACCAGACATACCATATTTGATGTACACACTTTAATTACCTTCACCATCCATTCTCCTTCCTCCACAGGTTATTCTCAGGCAACTAGTTTCTACTGCTTGTATCCTTGATCTTTGACTTACATTCCACACCCATTTACAACTACTACATGCAGCTTTAACGACCCGAGGAGGAGATTCCCGTGCATCTGGTGTGACCCTTGGATTAAATCAGGTGTGGTAAGGGAGAGGGCATGAATTTAATAAGAAGTGGCAGGGATAAACCATGGGATCCTGCTGTGGATACGACCCTTGGCCCCATTTGCATGACTGACATAACACGCTATGTTGGGCGAGGTGCACTTCTCTTCTCTGGGTGCCTGGGGCTAAGTGAGAGGAATGTATTTGTACACACACAAGAGTATGTGTATGTGTGCCTTGTCTTGGCTACATCCTTTTAGGGTTAAGGTGTATGTATGTATAAGACATAATATATATATATATATATATATATATATATATATATATATATATATATATATATATATATATATATATATATATATATATATATAAAGGGTCACGGTGATTTAGGAACCTAGCCACTTTCAACCCATTAAAACTTAACTTTGTCGAGCACAAAATTCATTGAGCAAGACTGGCTCAGGAGCCTAACTGTCATGTTGGGCAAGGGTTAACAGTCTATACTAAATACATACTTACTTGCTTGAGGATCCCGCCCTGCTGATGCTGACCTGGGACGTTTATCCTGCTTTAATCCTCGTCTTGGAACCATTTCCACTATTCTTTTAACCTCTCGATGTCGCATGGCTGTAGATGGAAAATTTTCAGCTTTTTCTACATCAGTAATTATCCCTCTCAAATTTTTTTTATAAAAAGTATTCCAGTAAACTAATTGCAATATGTACTATGCTCCTACAAAATACATGTGGTACAGATTGAATTTAGTTTCATCACCCCCTATGGTTGGGGAGAGGCTAGAAATTTGAGGGGACACAAGAAAAAATTGCAAAAAGGAATTTGCTTGAACAATACAAAAAAGTACAGTTTTCCCCAAAGAAGTATAGATACTTGAAATGGACTGAAGGAAAATGTGATAATGGCAAAGAGTGGACATCAACTGAAGGAAAAACTGGACAAATATAGATACGGAGACAGGACCACACGAGTGTAGCTCAGGCCTTGTATACTACAACTAGGTAAATACATGAGTGGCCAGGTTGGAAGAATACTGCCACCATATTCCTTATGTGTTGTATGTGTGTGTGCACGTGTGTTCCTTGTCTTGGCTAGCCCTCATTAGGAGGATGTCAGACTGGTATATTAATAGACATATAGATCGAAAATTTTGCAAAAATCTCAAGAAAAAACATTTTGATAAATTTGTCTATCACCAAATTTGAACACAAGTATCAGGCTATTGCATGAAAACACAGACTGTTCCCTTTCGTTGAGTCTTTGCTTCATTAAAAGTGAAGGAAAGGTAAGTGAAGAAAAGGAAACAAAAAGAACATAATGATCACCTAAATATCAGAATGAATAATCAAAAACTTCACTGCAACTTATGTGTTAATCAATTGTATACACTTACACCTCTCAGACAGTAACTCACCTGTCTCAGTCTGAGGTGGATCCAGTAAAGGTAAGGAATATGCCACAAGATTGCGTGCCTCCCTCCCCTCCTCTTGCAAACGAGCCTTGACTTGCTCGACAACTTCATCCTTGGAGTTATCAAAATAGAGTTACATTAGCACACATTTTTCAAGCCCATTAAGTCTGGTTCCTCACATGGAAATTATCAAACATCTTTAATCTTTTATCAAGATACCATTTTTCTCCAACTAGAGATGCATTCACATCTTGGATTATCAAGCTGTTTCCAAACATCAAGATTAGTGATTTACTTTTGTTTGTTTTATTTTGCTGAAGTACTTATATGTCTTAATCCATAATTCTAAGCTATGCCTAGCTACATGTATTAAAAAATGCATCAGTACATTAGAGGGATATTACTACTATATAGAATATAAACCATCCTTAACCCTGCCACTTAGCACTCCTAGGTATACTACTTAGACATCATGATATAATAGATGCATTAGATCCATTGTACTGCTCCATGGTATCAGGGTAACCATGATGCCTTACTCATCGAAGTCTAAGACAGACCGAATGTATGCCTTATCTTTACATTGGAAGCTTATGTGACAGTACATGTCAATATATCTGATTAGATCCCAATAACAAGCTTGACTATATCTATTATTGATATCTTAATGTAACTTACCCTGCCCACAGAGCCAACAAGTGACAAGGGATAAGCAAGAAATGACACCTACCTGAGAATCTGTATTCTGGTTTTCACTGCATCCTCCTTTCATAATGCTGAAATCATTTAAATATAATTTATTCCGGAAGAAAATCACACTAAAACACAATAAACAAAATATAAATCTAAACTCAATCCATCATCAGTATAGGATATTGGGAATTAGAAGAAGGTATAGCAGGGATCTGTAAATATTGAATAAATAACCTCTGGATACAAACAAGTCTAAACAACAATTTTGACTTGAAACATGAAATCTAAAGATCATTGATCAACTAAAGGAATTAATGTTGAGTAACATTTGATAAATAATAAAACTAATTACTAGCACATAATTGAGGTGGATTAAGTTTACATTGTTCATAAAAATACTATATAACAGAGGTGAATGTGCCCCTACAGTCCATCCATTATCTGTTCAGTGCATGATGCATCATGCCCATGTCCACTTTTTTTTTAATTGTACAATCAATCCTCAGTTATCGCACATTCTGCTATAGTGTTTTACAGACATTGCGCCTACTAATATTGCTGCACAAAATAAACATTGCTAGGGCACTGCAAGTTTATTCTATGTGCACAACAGTGCATTTCATTGTTTTATCTCAATAAGGCAGTCAGATTCCCCAGGTCCGTACCAGTTCTGAGTTGATCGCTGAGTGCCAGCCCAAATGGGATTGGAGTGAGGGCTGGCTGCTCTACTACTACTACTCTGCTCCTACTACCAAACCAGCCAACAACAACAGGCAACTAGCGGTAGAGAGAGCCGGAGACCCTGCACCCACATAGCCTAGTGCATTCCATGAAAGGGGTGAAGACATGCTGGTCTGAGCTCTCAGCGAGTGATAAGAGGGCTAAAATTACCACTGCAATACTGACTCCTCAGCAATCTATGCCATTTGACCCCAAACCATGTGTGTTGTACCATTCCCAACACAGTCAATGCTGCATGAAACTCAGCAGATGGATCCCTGAATGCTAGCACTACCTCGCCACGCCGGCTTTATGTACATGGGCAATGGATGGCGTGTTGAGGCTTTTGAGGGCCCAGAACAATGTGATAATGCTTGTTGCATATGCCTTTATTAACCCGATCTCCTGACTGTTACCACATTTAGGATTTTTTTTTATTGTAATGTCTTTATAAGGCAAAAAAATATTGGTAAAAAGTTACAAAATGGTTAATTATGTGGTTAACTTTGGATCTTGGCACCAATGAGAATTATTTGCATTTCTTCACTTGGCTGTTGCTATTATGCATATTTTTTAGTGACATGGATGTGGTCAGTTGTTGATTAACCACTCTGGAACCTTGCTTCAAAGCTCTTTTGGTTGATTTGCGTCAAGCGTTGCACTAATCCTATTCATAAACACTTTTGTAAAAAGCTTACATTGGAAGAATTTGTTCATATCTTTTAAATTATCCTTCTCCTTCAAATCCTAGGAGTATGTCACCTCTATCATTCAAAATTTTCCTAACGCTGTTATTCCTACACTCTTTTATCCATCTTTTGCATTAGTCATCTATCATTAGTGGATTCTGGATTTTTTCTTTTAAAGCTTCTGCAACTTTATGAAACGTCTTTATATATCCTTGTCATCACAACCTAATGATGCATTAACCTGTATCATTTACATTTCACATCTGTTGTTTGGTTCCTCGATTAAGCCTGCTATTCGCTCACTAAAACTTAACAAATGTTCAATATTGTCTCCTAGTTCTTTGTTCTATAGAAAGCCTAATCATGTACTTTACCTGATTTGGTCAAGTTATTATGAATTATCCTCCCATTGTTCTGCAGCGGTACATTTAACAGACATTATGAAGCTGATGGAAATTGCTGTCTAATATAACGACAAATTGCGTGACATGTTTAATATTTGTTACTACACACCCCTACAACCATCCCTTTTATCAGGTACGGTATATTACACGTGATCAATATTGCATTACTACACGTTTAATCAATGCACACGCCTAAGTAACCCCAGGTGTGTCAAGTTGCAGGAAAACATTACTTGGAGGCGCATGTTAATATGACCTTCACAAACCTTGTCGATCTACATATATACTACATATACACTAACTGACAACTAAGTGTTATCTATTATATCTACTGAACGGTCTATACGATGACTTGGTTGATAAGGGCCACACCTGAATCAGTATATGGTGGTGCAGTGCCTCATGACGGTATATTGAAGGAAATCAGCTGAAGACGTAAAGTTAGCAGCAGGTGTTGACACTTGACGCAGGATGACGACACTCGCTTCACGGTCTCACCAATCAAACTCACCACTCACTGGCACCAATACACACTTCATTACGATGTATACCTTCCTTCATCACAATATCATACCATGTTAAGCTCAATGATTTATTTGTTTTTCTTCATATATTGAATAAAGGAAATTATAGAATCGATGTTGTATCACCAACATGAATATCTCTCTCTCTCTCTCTCTCTCTTTCTCTCTCATAGAAATACATAAAAAACAGATACCATAATATCTGCTGGTCTGTAACTAGGATATCTTGTGGAATATATACTAATACTAAATGAAAAAAAGTATATAGTAAACTATATGTGTGGGAGAACAGGATAAATCAGAACAAGACTTGTCTCCGCCCACCGCTCCCTCCGGCAACTTGCCGAAATGAGTCATGTAACCTCCGCCTTTTTAGATTTGTTTATGATGTTTCAGCATTTTCTTAGTGTCCCCATAAACACAACAAACTTTTATATGTTATGTTGTTCTCTTCTTGAGTGGTGGGAGGCATGTACTGTACGTGATAGCCAGTGCACTGGCTATCACGTACAGTAGTACATGCATGCAAAACAGTACCTACATGTATGCAAAACTCTAAAACGACATCAAGATAGGAAAGTCAAGAATCCTGGTGCTATACTTGGTCATTTCAGACCAGATTTTGATGGAAAAATCGAAGCCATGTTGGTGAGTCATATCCCTGGAATGGAAAAGGCTCTGTTTGGCCTCACACCTATTGATGTACGGCGCCTTGCTTTTGATTTCGCAGAAAAAATGAAGATTCCCAACCTCAAAGATGGCTGAGAAATTTACCTTACAAAGATAGATTAAAACGCCTTAATCTAATAATCTCCACTCCCTATAGAGAGAAGGATTCGGGCAAGAGGGGATATGATTGAGGTTTTCAAATGGGTAAAAGGAATTAATAATGGAAACATTGATCAGGTTTTAGAAATTAGTAGTCAGGATAGGACACGTGGAAATGGGTACAAGCTAGAAAAACTTAGATTCAGAACAGGCCTAGGTAGATATTGGTTCACTAACAGAATGGTGAACGATTGGAATAGGCTGGGTAGACACGTATTAAGTGCTGAGTCAATATATTGACTCAGAACTTACTACGTGTCTACCCAGCCTATTCCAATCATTCACCATTCTGTTAGTGAACCAATATCTACCTAGGTATGTCCTGAATCCAAGTTTTTCTAGCTTGAACCAATTTCCACGTGTCCTATCCTGACTACTAATTTCTAAAACCTGATCAATGTTTCCATTATTAATTCCTTTTACCCATTTGAAAACCTCAATCATATCCCCTCTTGCCCTCCTTCTCTCTAGGGAGAGGAGATTAAGGCGTTTTGATCTATCTTTGTAGGGTAAATTTCTCAGCCCCTGAATCATCTTGGTCATTCTTTTCTGAACTGCCTCCAAGGAGCCTATATCCTTCCTATAATAAGGGGACCAAAATTGAGCTGCATAAACTCCTCGATCTCCAGAAGTGATGCTTCGGACGATGGTGCAGCTATAGCTACTGCTACGATTTATATAGTTTTTGGCAAAAAATCGTAAGGACTCGTAAATACTCGTAACTAACTCGTAACTGTTCGTAACAACACGGAAACAGGTCGTAACTAACACGTAAAAGCTTCGATGAATAGTAACATTCCGTAATATATTCGTAACAATCCGTAAGAAGCTCGTAAAATGCCCGTAAGTTGCTCGTAGTTATCCGTGACAACTCGTAACAAATCGTGGAATTTTTCCGTAAATACATCGTAATAATCCGTAATAAACTGTAAATAGCTCGTAATAACTCGTTAAAACTCTTAAATCGGTCGTAAAAGTGGCCAAATCGTAAGGATCCGTGAATTTGTGCGATCTGTAAGGACTCGTAAGAAAAATCCGTATATGTGAAGGGGGTATTAAACTACTCGATACTGCCACCCAGACATGAGGATCACATACCATGAGGACGTTCAGGCAGATGGAAGGCAAGACACTGCAGCAGCGGGTTATACCGTTATTCATATTCAACCCTGAAAAGAAGACAGAGACAAGCAGGAAAGGCGTCCTCACCAGGGGCGGTTCCTCATATGGGCAATATGGGCAGCCGCCCAGGGCGGTATTTGTGGATGTCTGTCATTTAATTTGGGGGGAATTCGAATGTATGTTTGTGTGTGTCTGTGTGTTGGCAAACAGGTGTGTGTGTGTGTGGTGAACGATTGGAATAGGCTGGGGAGACATGTAGTAAGTGCTGAGTCAATAGGTAGCTTTAAAAGACAGTTGGATGAGAGTATGGATAGGGATGACAGGTGGGATGGCTAAATATTAGATTATTCCAAGGGTGGGGGATAAGGAACTGCCTCGTGTAGGTCATCAACTGGGGAGGCGGTAGTACAGTGGTCTAACGCTCGGGTTTGCGAGTCTAAGATCCCGGGTTCGAATCCCCGGGGATTCGAACCCGGGATCATGATAAGTGGTCAGCGAATAACGGCCGTTATTCGCTGACCACTTATCAATCTTTGATATCACCGCCGAGTGGCCAAAGACTACCCAAATTGCTGTCATACTGTCTTCAGACGGGACTTACAATGTTTATATACATCTGAAGCTGTAGTAGCAATTAGCCTCGCACGGTCTCAACATATTCAAGAGAGAACGTAAACATTTGAGGCGTCACTATAAAGAATCTGAAAACCTACGTCAAATAACAGGCGAGGCAAGCCCTTTTGTGCCACCATAAGCCTACTGGCGCCAACGGTTAATGATATAGAAGAAAAAAGGAAAAAATTTATGATATAAATTTTATATATTATTTTATAATATACAGGGTGGTCCGAAAGTCTTATCACCCCCTACATATTATTTTAAGGGCACGGCTAGGGGAGTAGGTCCACCAGTGGTGTCGTGTGTCTTGTCTAATGCTTCCAAGTGAGGTGTACTGTAGGGCGTAGGGCTGTGTCCCAGTGTAGTTTACAGGCTGTGTGGAGGTTAGTCAGAGAGTCAGTCTGGTCAGTGGGGAAGTGTATGGGGAAGGGGTGTGAGTGTGTCTCCGCTGCCGCTCTGTCGGCCACCGTGTGAGGGGACCCACTGAAGGTGTATGCAAAAGTCAGAAGAGGACAGTTGGAGAAGAAAATGGTGAATGGTGAAGCAGAGGAAGTGGTGTGTTTTAGGGCGGTGACGCCGGATGAGTTGGAGGGCTGTGAGGGAGTCTGAGAAGAGAGTGACTGAGCAAGGGGGGGTTAATGTGGTGGCAAACCTGAGGCCCTCTCTGATGGCAAAGAGTTCTGCCGTCAGAATGGAGGTAGAGGCCGGCAGCCTCCAGGCAGTGGCAGTGGAACGTACTGGGATATACATTGCAGCCCCAACGGAGGGAGGTGCTGGGAGGCGGGAGCCGTCGGTGTATATGTGGAGGGAGTTCTGGTATTGAGTGTGCAGGAGGTTGTTGAAAATTATCCTGCCCTGCACCGGACAGTGTGCCTTTGACCATTGTGTATCTGTGTGCAGTGTCAAGGATATTAAGGAGGAGAGGGGAAACCAAGGGCCCAAAGGGGAAGTCTTCTCGAGAGTGAGAAAGGAGGGGGGGGGCGGTCACCCGGAGGGAGGCAGAAAAGGAGAGGGCTCTTTCTACAAAAGGCGTGTGGGCTTGATATGGTAGGGGGCCAAGAAGTGGTGCCCTACTCTGTCTGAGGAGGAAAGAGTGGAGGGTGTGGCAGCTGGGGGAGGATGCAAGTTTGGTGTAGGTGCGGACAAGGAGGGTGGAGCGTCGGTGTGACAGTGAGGATACGGAGGGCTTGTCGGAGGTAAACATAAACGCCTCCCCCTTCCTCTCTCCACGGCAAAAAGTCTCATCTCTCAGGTTTGCCGCTCTACCTGGGACAACACACTCCATGATGCCCTCCACATCACATCCATGGACCATTATTGCAGGGATTCCTCTCCACAGCCGTGGATACGGAAGTCGGAAACAGTCCCGCGTCCTAGATGTCGCCTTCACCCGCCTCCGCCACACAACACTCACGGCTCACCTGCACCGCCTGCGTCTGTCCCCTGACCCACACTGCCGTGGTGCAGGAACATTCAGGTCTCAGGAGACTATCGAACACTTCTTACTACAGTGTCCGCGTTACCACTCTCACCGTGTTGTACTACGCTCCCAACTTCTGGCCCTGAACGTCACCACCTTTGACCTACCCACTCTGCTAGCAGCAGCAGGCGTCCACCCCTCACGACAACAAGCTGTCATCCGTTTCACCAGCGCCTTCTTGAAGACGGGTCAGCTAACACAACTGTGACACCCTCATAGGACTTCACCAGGGCTCATATGATAGACTGAATCGTCGCAGCCCTAAACAACACCAAGAACCAAGAACTTGGAGGGTTTTATTGGACAATAGAGTCGTTGCAGCCCAAAACAGCACCAAGACACCACTTGGGATTGAGGTATTAATTGGTTTGGTAAATTTGGTAAATCTGCATAACTACTGCTCGTCTCCTATTTTCTTTCTATAGCCAACAAGCTTGGAGACATCTTGGGAAAGCGGGGTTCTAGAGTGGAGGAAGTAAAGGTAAGCCATTTATGGCACTCTGGAAAAAATCTAAGATGAAATTCCTTTTTTGGGTGGATTAAAAAATATATAGAAAAGTTTATATAACCGAACTAGGTAAAGATTTGGAAGACGATCCAGTTTGTTTTTTGGATTTTGATGTGTTTTGAATTAATCTGATGTTTGTTTGTTATGCCATGCAATTATTTTTCTCTCCAAAGTAAAAATTGCCACAAAAAAGTCAGATTAATTCAAAACCATCAAAATCAATTAGAGAAAATTTGCTTTAAGTAATCCTAAGCAAACCTAACCTAACCTAACCAATTGGGTCGTCTTACGAATCTTTACTTAGTTTAGGTTTGGTTTGGTTACATTAGGTTAGGTTAGGTTAGGTTTAATTAGGTTTGCTTAGGATAGGTTAGATTTAATTAGGTTTGCTTGGGTTAGGTTAGGTTTAATTAGGTTTGTTTAAGATTATTTGAAGCAATTTTTCTCCTATTGATTTTGATGGTTTTGAATTAATCTGATTTTTTGTGGCAATTTTTACCTTGAGGGAAAAAAATAATAAAATTGCATGGCATAACAAACAAACATCAGATTAATTAAAAACACATCAAAATCTATCAGAAAAAAACTGCTTTGTGCAAAAAACAGACTGGGTCACCTTCCGAATCTTTTCCCCGAAGTAGATCCCCTCAACGACACAACCCTAACCCAACCTAAACTGAACTCACGTAAAAAACAAGGGTGGAGGTCGTATCCACAACAGATTCCTGAGGTTAACCATTGCCGCTTCATATGTAACTCATGCACTCTCCCTCCTTGCACCTGATTTGATCCAAGGGTCAGTCAGTAGAACACAAGCATCTCCCGAACTTGAGATTTTACATTAACCTTAAAATAATTAATGTAGAGGGAAAATTGGGTAGTGGGTAAGGTAAAGATTCATAAGACGACCCATTTGATATCTCCTTACCTTTATAATGCACTGCAAATTCAACCTCAGATAATTGTTCAGATCACCTCAAACAGTTATGCCATTGAATTATAGAAAAATTACAAATTACATGTGGAAGAGTATGCCTCTCATCCATCCCTCCAAGAATAGAGAAGCTGTGCACTGAGAGGCAGGCCCATCCTTCCCATTAATACTGAACAAAAGACATTTGATATTGATGAAAAGAAGGGAGAGGGAATTTCTGGATTTTCATGCCGTTTCCCAAAGATATATGTTTGATTTCTTTATTTTTATTGTTATGTGTGTTCTTGTGCAGAGAGATTTGAAAAGTCTCCCCAACCAATACAACTGTTGTCACTGGTAGAGAAAGATTACTTTACATGTGAAGGATGTTTTTTTCTTTTTTCCTCTTATTTTTGGATTGTACATTTCTATTTGAATTTTTGTCTAATAGATTTATTTTGATTTTGTTTGTTTGTTTACATAACGATAACCTATGTGGATATCGAACTATGAGAAACAGGCGTAACATTAAATACATTTTTGGGAACATAAATATGTGAGGGGGTCCTTGGTTTATTTTCTGTCCTAGAGGGGGTCCTTGGTTCAAAAAAGTTTGAGAACCCCTGCTCTAGCAAACCCTCCAATTGTGCCATGCATGACTTATGATTGCTGGGGTAATGTTATCCCAACATTCTACCACTAAATCAATTGCCTGCTTGATTGAAAATGTTTTTCCAATATTTGAACACTTTCTTTTCTGCTTCAGTGTCTGCCTCTGTGGCCTGAACCTCATCTTCTACTTCACTGTCTACCAGTTGTTGTATGAGAGTGTTATTGTTTGTAACCTGTCTCATCGTACAAAATTGTCGCCTAGAATATGCGTGAGGTAGTGTTCGGCAGCCAGAATTGTACAGTCACATTTAGGTGTTCTGATCTAAGCAGGGGTGAATGCACATTGTCAAGCTACAGTAAAATGTTGAATCTAATATTGTTATATAGAAAGTGCAGGACTCATGTTTCTGAATTTTTTTTTCACATAGCTAAATACCTTGCACTGTTAACTCGTTCACTCCAAGTTTCTTTGCTACACCTCTCTAGTCTCACCACTATCAATAAGCTTGCATATCTCTAATTTCTGGGCATAGGTGAGGTTTTTCCTTGGTGGAACCTATTTTGAACGTGCTGCCTTATGCTCAGTGATGGTTGGTGGTTTCGTGAGTGGTATTGTTGGTAAGATTGGGCCGATGCAGGTAACACAGGTAACAACAAAATTAACGTGGGAGCCCTTGCTTCACTGTGATCCACACACACACACACACACACACACACACACACACACACACTTAGTGAGGTGGAGGGAAGGTGATATGTGGTGGAAGAGCATCAGTCAATCACAGGCGGGGAAGCTCCGTGACGTCAAACTAATCACGTACGTGTGTGTCACAACCTAGGTTTTTCAAATCAGATTTGGCGCATAATAACAGGATTGACTGTGCTATAACAAAAATGTGCAAGCTTTTGATATGTGTGTGATAGCAAAATGCATGATAGTAGAGGGATGGGTGCAAGGGAAGATATGTAAATGTGAATAAAAAGAGAACATATTGCTGTAGATATATTGAATTTGTATTGAAATATTACAATAAGAAAACTTTGTAAATTTCCACATAGTTGGGCAGTATTTTGGGAGATGGGCTGAGGTATGAACAAAAATCTAAGAGGTAGGATCATCAAAAGTTAACTACAGATTTTATTAATTTTGAAAATATTTATCCTATCTCGAAATTTCATATACTTGTAAGTTGGATAACCTGTGATTGTATATAGTTGTAGAACAAATTCTTAATATTATCATTCTGGCAAACATTTGCTAATTATGTTTATTTTACAGAGAACATGAATGCAGTAAACTGTCAGCCACTTCTGGATCGCTTGACTTTTGCTTTGGTGAAAACTGGAGTCATCAGTGATCTCTCAAAAAGGAAAACAGAATTGGATAAAATAAAGTTTTGCTTAGGAGTTGAAGTATCATATTGTGATGTTAAAATTAACATAAAGTGAGTATAAATGAAAAATATGGTTAATGTGAAGAGATGCTCTGTGTCTACTTAAACTTTGCCTGTCCTGCCATTACACTAAGATTTCTAACAATGCTGTACATGTCTAGTTATACTTCTGGATCATACACACTGCAGCTTGTAGGAGATTGGGAGTTTATGAAGTGTTGTTTGATTTAGCTTAGAAATGCCAATAACCTTTATGTTATGAGAGAAGGTCGTGAGATGACTGTTTTTGTTGGTTTTAATTGCCATTACTTTATATTTTCATGATTTTTGATGTAAATGAAAAGGGGTAGGACATAGTCGGTTGGCCAAGCCTCAAGGAGGGACAGGCAGCCTAATTTTATAATCTTAATTCTGTCAATCCACCACTGTTATGGAGCTACTCTCAGATGTGGACTTGTTCATAATCATCACCATCATCAGCATCATTATCATTATTTTGAAAGACTATACAGGCTTGCATGTGTCAGCCTTGTTGATAATGGCAGCTTGCCAAGTTGCATGGTCTCAAGCAGCTTCCTTGCACAGGCTGAGATTACTAAGAGATTTCTGGACCCTCTTCATTCCAAGTTTTCAAGGGTTTACATACTTCTTAATGCTCTACCAACTCTATTCACCTATCACTTTCTACCATCTTCTCGGCATGCCCAAACCATCACATGCTACCTTATCTCATCAATAAATTAATTCCAGTCCTCTCCCTTAATTCATTATTTATAATTCCAGGTCTATTATGTAGTGATACACTATACATTCATCTACTCAGCCTCATCTCCATCTGCTTTATCATGTGAATATCGTCGTCCTTCACTGCCCAGATGTCACTAGAATACAGCCATATAGCATTACATTCCTCACACACGCCAAATATTAATGTGCCATCAATCTAAGAGAAAGTCAATAAAAGAAATAGGACCTTGATTTTCATCCATCCATTTCTAATTCTCTCCATTACACTAGCATGTACAATGTCTCCTGTTCAAAACACCTCACTAATATAAGAATGCCTTTACTCTGTATTTAGGCCAATCTGCTATCGTCTGTTCTCTTACGTGTTGCACATTCAAATGTTTCAATTTTCAACCTACATCTAATGCTTTTTGTTTACCCACATGCCACATACATAACATTAATAATTACACCCTTTCTGCAGATTGCTTATGCCCACGAACCTTCAGTTATTACAGTAGCACTACCCACACAGGAAATCATGACCTTTGTTTTAAACAAGTCATCTATTTATTGTTGATAATTAGCTAATAATAGAAGATTGATTGATTGATTTATATTTATTTATATATAAGGAATTTTATTTGAGGTTTTGTAATAGTTTTGATTATTTAATCTTTCCAGTGTATAATGAAGTATGAATTTCATAAGAGACCACTTTAGTAGTGGTTTCTTATGTTTTACTCCACCTAAATAATAATGTTGATCACAAAGTTCAATATGAATGATATGATATATTATTTGTATGAATAGTAAATTACTTGTATTTTGATATTAGTTTTGAATGAATATAATATAAATGCAATAATTATTTACAGAAAAGAGATTCAAAATCTGTTGGATGCTCTCTATGATAAAGGTGAAGACCATGGCAAATCTGAAGTCCTGGCAATCAAAGCAAAGAACCAAGGCTCTAAGGTAGGAAAAGGATTTTTTGCTTTTTAAAAAAGGTTTAGATCATAAGAGATATGAAGAAAAAAAACTTGAAATTATTCATTTAAAGATAAATTATCTTTCTCTTTTTATAATACTTATATTATCAGATAATGCGTTCATCAACTAACCACACCTCCGTTTCCAAGCCCAAGACCTTTTAGTCTCCTCTACAGCCTTGGACTTCAGTTTCTGGTCCAACCAATTCCTGCTTGGCCTTTTTCTTTTTCTAACTTTATTTCCCCTTGTTTCATCTGTCTTTTCTTTCTTACCTGCCACTATCCCTTCTTTTCCTAAAGTGTAAGAGCCGTGCTTAGAGGATGAAAGGCTAAGTATGAATTCAGTCATGAACATGGGTATGGTATGCCCTCCCTCTTTCATTGCCCTTACTGCCCATGGGGATTATGGGGAGTGGACCAGTTTCATCCCCCACTTCACATTCAGCTCACCATGGCCAGTTATGAAAATTTAAAAGATTCATCCCCTTGACTGCATGGGCTTTGACAAGTCCTTTAACCGACCACCCGTCAACTCCCATGTGCCTTACACCTCCTCTTGTATCTGCTTTCCTAACACCTACCCCTTCTATATCTATATCTTCCTCTATTATAACCACCTTAGAACCATATATACCCACAAAAGGATGAGGAAAATTGGGCAACCGCACTCCCCGTCTCTCTCTCTCTCTCTCTCTCTCTCTCTCTCTCTCTCTCTCTCTCTCTCTCTCTCTCTCTCTCTCTCTCTCTCTCTCTCTCTCTCATTTATTTGCTGTAGATGAACATTTACAAAACAGTGAAAACTCAAGAAAGATTTCCCAAGTTTGTTGTCAAATTCAGTGTGGAATAACAAGTATTGTGTTAAGTGAGGAACTATTATTTGTGTATCCATAAGATTTCATATTGATGGAATTTGACTCTGACCTGGTTTTTACAGGCATATATGAAGAAAAAAGACAATGAAGCATTGAAGTACTTCTCTGAAAGCATATGCTTAGCACCAGCAGAATCTTCAGTTTTACCACTGGCATATGCTAATCGATCAGCTGTGTTGTACCAGATGCATAGATACAAGGTAATGTATTTGATAGTTTACTTTCATCTCAGTTTATTAAAATTTCCTAAGGGAAATACAGTGTTCCCTCCAATTTTGCGTGAAATTAGTCAACATTGCAGGCCGCAAAATTTGAATTCGCAAAATTGAAATCATTAACCTTATGGTGATTTTAGTCATATTTTTGCCCTTGCTTGTACACAAATACAAGTAATTATACATCCTACAATAAAGAAAAATACAGAAAAACATAAACATTATCATTATCGATAAGAAAATTAATTTAAATGACCTTTTACTGTACCTGGGCTTGCAGAGATGGAGATTGGTCTCGATCGCAAAATTGGAACCCGCAAAATTGGAGGGAGCACTGTAGTTCTCATCCTGGGGTACAAGTACCCCTAGGATTGCATATGAGCTGTTTTTGTGGCTACACGATGGCTCTCAAATTATAGTACGTAGGTTATAAAGTTGTGCATAATGCAGTCAATTAGTGTGTGGTCAGAGAGTGTTAATACTCTCATTATCTTCCTACTATGGGCTCGGATAAGTTGTGCAGTGCACTACTCCCTTTCTTACCACATTCATATTGTAGACATCCGTCATCAGCTCAGCAGAATATCCAAAAAGTTTTTCTTTTTGATACACGAAAGAAAACATGACATTAATGGAGGATGAAACAACAGACAAAATAAAAGAGACTGTACATCAAGTAATCAATAGAGAGTAGATGAAGAAAGAAAAAAGGAAGAAAATAATACAATGAGAATGAAAAATGAGGGGAAAGAGAGAGGCTAGGTCATGCATTCACCTACACCCACTGATAAGCTGCCCAGTTGCATCCCATTCCATCTCTTCAAACAAGGTTTCTGATAGAGGCTATATGACCTGGTGTAATTGCTGGTTGCTCGACTATGTTGCTTCTAACTTTGTTACATTGTGATTATGTTTTCATTAGATAGTGTTTACTCTAGGTTAAGGACAGACCACTTGGTTTGAACCCCAAGGTCTGATTTTCCATGGAATTGTAATTCTCTCTCCCCTTTGATATGTTTTGTGAATTTGAGCTTCCATATATGTTTTATTTTTTATCAGAAAATGTTTTGATGGTGAGTAAACATGTTTTCTTATCCACAAATAATTAATAACATTTGATTTACTTTTCCTGCTCAACAGGAAGCCTTGCAAGATATGGAGTGGGCAGAGAAAATGTGTTATCCAGCAGATCTCAGACACAAGCTACTAATTCGCCGTTGTCGATGCTATCTTTTGATGGGTGACATAGAGGAAGCAAAACAAGTATTTGAAGTTTGCAGTAGCCATATTCACTCAGTTCCCCATGGGACCAAAGGTAAGAACAAATCACAATGACACGGCAACCGGGACAATTATGAGTTCAAAATTCTGTTTGTGAACCGAATTGTTAAAAGAGGGAGCTGTTCAAAACTTGAGGTTTGACTGTATGCATTTATTTATGCATATTTAATGTAGCATGTATATTTATGTATATTTAATGTAGTTTAGCGGGTGTTAGGGGGTATTATAAATGGGTCTGTAACACCGCCATTAATTCCATTGAACTAATAGTTCAATATATAATCAATCGATACACAATTGGTTTTTCAGGAATGCATACCAATTATAAATCACAGTAATAGGCAATGCACAACCACAGTTCCCACACAGTCAAAGTCACAGAGCTGGTGGTGCACAACCACAGTTCCCACACAGTCAGAGTCACAGAACTGGTGGTGCACAACCACAGTTCCCACACAGTCAGAGTCACAGAGTTGGTGGCGCACAACCACAGCTCCCACACAGTCAGAGTCACAGAGTCACTCCCACACCTGAGGTCCTTCACAGGCAAGCATGGTGTCCACCTGTAGTGGCAAGGCACTCACAGGGCCTCACGCTGGCTTCGTGGTAGCAGAATAATCTGGGTGTAGCGGAGATCAGAGTGAACAAGGCCACCACTGGTCAAGGCAAAGGCTGAGTGTAATCTCCCTTAGCGCCGCCAGACCACCCCCACCACACCACCTCTGCCAGGACTTCAAATTTATATCGATATTGTCCGAGGAGTAGTTATGCAGATTTACCCAAATACTTTTTGGGTTACCTAAACCTAAGTTGTATGTACAGTATTTACAGTTGCACTCAATGGTTACTCCAAGTCAGAGCGAAGCGTCTGGGTGCAGCCATTAATCTTTAACATGCTCCGCCCACAATCAGCTGAGTATACCTAGGCTCCGCCTCCCTCCTCCCTCTAGGCATCAGTGTTGAAACCACCATGGAGTCTAATAAATGGACAGGGTTCCCTCCGCATTAGTCCGTTAAATCGACCGTCGACAGTATATATACATATATATATATATATATATATATATATATATATATATATATATATATATATATATATATATATATATATATATATATACAGGAAATCTTCGTTTTACGATAGCAATGCGTTCCTTGAAACCCTATCGTAAACCGAAATAGCGTATACCGAACCCATTTTTACATGTATTAGATAGGGATGCGTTCCAGCACATTGCCAAAGTCACTCCTTCAGGTTCAGATACATACATAAAGACATAATTTAGTGTAAAAATAAACAAATTGAATGTAAATAATAAAGAAAAGA
>JAPQNM010000003.1:12006339-12053839 GCA_029783475.1 Metacarcinus magister
TACATGATATAATGATAAGATATACAGTACATATACACATGTGATTAAATATGATAGATACTGTACTGACGGAAGCCATTACAGTATCTAGGATGGAGGAGGAGCCTTAGGATGTTGAGTTCTTTAAAGGAGATGGAAGGAGGGAGAGAAAGACAAATGGGAGAGAGAGAGAGAGAGAGAGAGCTGACGTCATCACAACCTGGCCGCTCGAAAAAAGCAGCATTTCCTTGCGTATTTCCCACGTCTTATACAGGCGTGGGAACAATACAAAGAAAATCAGCATAATTGAAAAGAAAGGACTAGTAACATCGGTAAAAATCTCCCTTTGTGTTGCACCTTCTTCCTATTCACGTCTATGGAAGGATAGGGGAGCTGAAACACCAAGGAAGACGGGACCTTCGAAGCGATACAAAGCATAACAGGTCACAAGAAGAAGAGGAGAAAGAATCCCACATCTGAAGCCTTAGGATGTTGAGTTCTTTAAAGGAGATGGAAGGAGGGAGAGAAAAACAAACGTGGAGAGAGAGAGAGAGAGAGAGAGAGAGAGAGAGAGAGAGAGAGAGAGAGAGAGAGAGAGAGAGAGAGAGAGAGAGAGAGAGAGAGAGAGAGAGAGCTGATGTCATCACAACATGGCCACTCGACAAAAGCACATAGAGTTCCATCACCCTACCTTTTGAATTTTTTGCACCCTTTGAGTGCGCACCCTTGGGGGGCCAACTGTATATATATATATATACTACATATATATATATACAATGGAACCTTGCATTACGAGTGCACCATATAACGAGTAATTTGTAGAACGAACCGAGGCTCAGGCAAATTTTTGTCTTGTTTTATAAGTAGAAATCCGCACTACGAGCTAGGTTCATACAGTGACTGCTAAGCTCGCACACGCTCTCCCGACAAGCGTAAGAACCACTGGCTCAGTTCACATGGATATCTTGTTGTGGAAGCATCACTATTCTGTTTTCCCAGTGTTTTTCTTTTAGTTTTGTGCGTACCTGATGTGCAGTGTTTGGGCGGGATGTACTTCTCTTCTCCTATGGGGTCTAGGGTCTAAGTGAGGGGAGTGTACATGTATATGTGCGTTGTCTTGGATATCTTCCTTTGGAGTAATAACAGCCTGGTATATTGATAGCTTTATTGACATGTTTATACTTCATAATTTTTTTGTAACATGAATGCCATAGCTTGAGGCTGAAATACTGGCTCCTAGAGTTTTAGATTACCATAAGTACAAATGTTGTAATTAAGTGTACTATTACAGAAAAATATGAGATGGAAGTTGCAGGTCTAAAAGAAAAAATTGAGAACCACACACTCACAAACAGTACAACCCTCTCCCAAGAATATTTACAGCAACCTTTTCTGTATGGTGGGGAAAATGAGACAGTCAAGTATGTGACCAGTGCATTTGAAATGAGGTAAGAAGCTCAAAATGTAAACTTATAGTGCCTTATTTTCGGCAGGTGTCTGCTGCCTACTCCATATATATATATATATATATATATATATATATATATATATATATATATATATATATATATATATATATATATATATATATGTATATATATATATATAATTAAAAATATTAAATGAGAAACACTGGTGGGAGATTTAGATTAATTGTAGGAAAGTTTTCCCGCTATGCTAAATTACTACTTAATTTGCACATTTCCATTTACTTCCTATAAGATTTTACAGTGGCACAATATATATCCTTACTACTATAATGTCTCATGTTATGAAATAATGTGAAATTGGTTTAAATTGTTCACTTCTTTCGAAAACTGCTTCTTATACTTTGATTATTCACAATCTAGAAGATTTAGGAATTCTTTTATAGCAGAAAGATTGAACAAAAAGTTTAGAGCATATAATTTGACTCTAGATATTTTCCTGTTGTGCTTCTTTAGAAAAAATGAGAAGTATGGTCGTCACATTGTTGCTGTTGAGGAGGTTACCAAAGGGTGTGAAGTGTTTGTGGAGAAGCCTTATGCTGCAATCCTCCTTCCTGAGCATCACAAAACCCACTGCCACACTTGCTTCTCAAGAGTTGGTAATATACATCCGTAAGTAGCTTTAGGTGGTTGCCTGCAAAGAAAGTATGTGCAGATATGCAATTATTGCCTTTGTATTAATATCAGATTCATGAAGTTGATAATGTACATTAAGGATGCATTTGTCAACTGAACATTTCCTGGCAGATGTAGCAGCTGTCGTGATGCCATATTCTGCAATGAAGACTGCAGAAAGGCTAGTAGACCATGGCATCAGTATGAATGTGGAATCCTTCACATCCTCTCTTCTGTTGGCATTGCTCATCTTGCCCTGAGGATCCTTCTTATCACAAGATGGAAACTCCACTGTGACATCAGGTTTTGTTTTTTGTCTTTACTGTTTTATATACTTTTGTGATAGGCTGTGGGACCGAGCATTTGACTACTAATAGGTTCTCAAATAACATTGCCAAATATAAAGAAAGAAAAAAGAAAACATTATTTGGTAGTAGAGCAGCTAAAAAGCCACCCTTGCTTATTTTGTGACCTTAATTAACCCCTAATGTTCAGCTGTCATTATATAACAACTTTTTATATTGTCAGCTCGATGGTCGGCTGTCATCATAGAATTTGAAGTGATTCCCACAAAAACTATTAGGCAGTGTTTATGCTGTTTGTTTTGAATCCTCCAGCCCATGAGCACACACTTCTCTTTCCATCAAAACCTCTCAGTCATCATCCATGAACAAACATACACCTAACATGCTCATCCTTTCCTATGTGTGATAGGATTCTATAGAAAATAGAACCATGGTTATGAAAGGGATATGTTGGGTTTCTTTTCTTTCAGATCGATTTCTAAAGATAAATAAACAAACATTTCTTTCTTTGTAATTGGACCTCCCTTCTTCTTTCTTTCTTTCTTTCTTTCTTTCTTTCTTTCTTTCTTTCTTTTCTTTCTTTCTTTCTTTCTTTCTTTCTTTCTTTCTTTCTTTCTTTCTTTCTTTCTTTTCTTCTTTTCTTTCTTTCTTCTTTCTTTCTTCTTCTTTCTTTCTTTCTTTCTTCTATATATCATTAACCATTGGCGCCAGTAGGCTTATAGAGGCACAGATGGACTTGCCTCGCCTGTTATTTGACGTAGGTTATCAGATTTTTATAGTGACGCCTCAAATGTTTACTTCTCTCTTGAATATGTTGAGAACGTGCGAGGCTAATCACTGTTACAGCCTCAGATGCATATAACGTTGTAAGTCCCGTCTGAGGACAGTATGGCAGTAATTTGGGTAGTTTTTGGCCACTCGGTGGTGATATCAAAGATTGAAAAATTGTCAGCGAATATCGGGGATTCGAACCTGGGACCCTAGGCTCGCTCACCCGAGCGCTAGACCACTGTACCACCGCCTTCCTGCAGCTACAGTACATTCCTCATGTAAAGCCAAGAAAAATAGTGAAACATGAAAATAAAAGATACCAAAATCATGCATGTAACTAAAATAGTTGGGTTGTAGTAGCAATTTGAAATAAACTAATTTATAACTTATATACACTTGGGCAAAAATAACTCCATTCCACCACACATGCCACTTATGGGTTAAACCTTAGTTTTTTTTTCTGTCAATCACTATCAGATATCAAGAGATAAAATACTTATACAAAATAGAGGCCATAATACCAGCTTGGGAACCAATAAGCTGGTATTACACAGGAACTGTTTCTTTGGAGAGACTATGTTTCCATTGGTACATTTTCCTTTTGGTAATATCCTTGCTGAAGGAAACTATCTTTGCTCATGCCAAAATATTAACTCTTTGAATAATGTAACTGCAAATTTCTAAATACAAATGTGTGTACTCATGTTCTGTTTCATATAAAAAAAAAGATGATGAAGCCTTAAACGAGCACGAGTTCCAATTTGTCATTGTTTATATTCTGGAAGCAGTGATGTACTGCCACAATGTCTGTAAAACTTTGAGCTTCCATGAACAGCCAACAAAATGCAGAATCATTGTGAGTGCTTAGCTAGATAGCAAGGCATCTTAATGAGGTCCATGATTATACCTTTGTAACATTCTTCTGCTGTATTGGTGTAATTTTGTAATGGATATTCCAGTGGAGAATAGACATGTCAGATATTGAAAGAAAGAAAATTAATGAGTTGTAATAAAGATAGGAATAAGAAAACTAAAATCATGAGGGTCGGAGGAATCAGAAGTATGGGCAATATCTGGGCAAGAGGGGTCTTGGGGAGAGAATGCATCATGTAATAGGGATTCACGAGTGAATTCAGGAAGTAAAGGACAACTAAGAAGAGATTTTGTGGTACAGTAGAGTATCGATCTTAATGCCATTCAACTTGGCGAATTCAAACTTGGCAGCAAATCTCAAATATTTCCAATCTCAAATTTGGCTCCAAAATATTAAATCCTCTCAAATAAATTCGCTGCAGCAATTCTCCCGCCACTTGATCCCACCCACAACAGTCAGCCAATCACCGATCTGTTCGAGAACCAAATATTTTGAAAAGTGAGCTGTTCAAAATCCAAGGTTTGAGTGTAACAACAAAGCAAAGTATGGGGACGGAAAGAATGGTTAGTTATAGTGAAATGGTTGAATCAAATGAAGGAAATGGGTTTGTCAAAGAACAAGACAAGAAGCCCTTTGGAGTCACAATGACATAACAATACCAGTTTAGGTAATATGAACCTTATGGATTTGTTTAGACACAGACAACTTTGGCTTGTAACACAAATATATGGAAGAGATAGCATCCTCTGTACAACTAACTGTTTGTGTTACAAGTTGGGTAATATGGACCTTATGGATTTGTTATTTACGTAGACACAGGCAACTTTGGCTTCAAAATAGGAGACCTTTGGAATATTGTGAGAGTGACTTTTGTATAAAAGCAGCCTGGGGCCGTAGCAGGATAGACTTCTTAACCACCTTGACTTCCAATCACTTGGAATTGATCAGAGTTCCTCAGCTTAAAATGGAGGCTTTTCTGAGTACAGTATGTGAGAACTTCTGTCGTTGTAATGCAGTCTCTTGTCAGCTCATAGGATGTTAAGTTAAGATATACTAATTTATGTAGGAATTGTATTTATGTAAGGATGTTATTCGGTCCACAGGAAAATAATTGTGATATGAATATGCGCATGATATGGATGTAACTATGTTAAAGATGGAAGCAATTATGATGAATTCACTGTTATGAAATGAAAACAATTATGATGAATTGATGAGTCAAACAAGTGATGAAGTTACATTAATTTTTAATAATTGAATTGTAGAAAATTTAAGTGTTCCATAACCTGTGACCTAATGGTATTAATATAGGAACACGAAGACGTTGCAATAGGAGGCGACAAAATAATTCATCATCTCTCCAGGATCCCAGTACTCCTATTACTACCATTACCACAACTCGTTAATATTCTTTGAAAAAAAATGTCCGCTCCCATATAAGTGTCCTCTGCTGGTCCTCTATCTGTTCTTCCAAGTCTGATACACCAACTTACACCTTACAAATCCTTTTTCCTTGAACACTTTTCTACTCATGCAAATTGCACTTCTTTTTTTACTGATGACTCTAAATCTCACAATGGCTCTGGTTTTGCTGTTCTTTGACAAACTCACATCCTCCATTTTGTCTAGTCATTTCACTATAACAAACCATTCTCTCCGTCCCAATGCTTTGCCTTGCCATTATTTCTTTGCTCTGTCGTTTGCCTTTTAGCTCAACATAGAGCCATATGACCTTTGATATCTTGTGCTCACTTTATTTGCATTCACTTATTACTTCATTAATTATTATAAAAAAGTTGATATTTATTTCACTCAACAGAGAAGAGGTGGCTGAAGGCAAAATAGCAGGAGTTGGAGAGAAGGGAATATACAATGGTCCAGATATCATTGATAAGTATCGGGCAGTGTACCAATTACTGCCACATTTCAACAATTGCCTTGTTGAAGATCAACTTCAGTATTGTCTGGTAAGTTTTGCATTTTTCACAATATTTGAATGAAACTGAAAAGCATCTTGTTAATATATGGAAAAAATGGGGTTATTAATAGGAAATGTATTGATAAAAAAACAGGATATGTATAACTACATCATGTTTGAATGGTGGTGAATAAGAAATACTGATAACTTGTATACTGACATCAGCTTAGAAACCTCAAATCATGTGATTTGGTCGCCACATAAAAAGAAGGATACAAGGAATATTGAGGGAATACAAAGAGCAATTACAAAAATGGCTCCAAGCCTGAGAGATTTACCATATGAGGAAAGAATTTTTAGGCAGAAACTCCGAACTCTTGGGAAAAAAAGAGAAAGGGGAGACTTTATAGCAGTGTATAGAGCCTTAAAGAGTCTTTAAAAAATTGACAGAGAAGATCTTATTGCATTATTAACCCATACTGGATATGGCATTAATGACATGAAAGGAGTGTTAACCCCGCCATTGTGAGCCCGTTACGAGTTATTGGCAAACCAAGTGAATACTCAGAAACATACTATACTCAGCAATATTGTCTTCGCTTGAGCCTTATAACCGTATTGCCTTGTATGGAATAATAAGACTATCAATTCATTTTGTTTTTCTGTCTTCTATTTATTCCAAAATTAACTGAAACATACAGTGGATCCCCCAACATTGCACGGTCGTTATAACGTAAAAATGCCTTAAGGCACTTAAATTTTAATAAAAATCTAATCAGAATAACGAATGAAAACTGGCATATCACACGCGCCACGTGCAGAAGCCGCTGCTCACCTGTCCTCCACCAGGGCCACTCTCCATGAACTAACGACCTAAACATTCAGTTTGGCGCGCAGTGGCACAACTGGTAGCCTGCAGTTGCATATGTTCTTGTATTTCTGTCCTTCACCAACCCCTCCACTAACCATGGATCGTGAGGAGAAGACTAAGGAGAAGAAAAAGCATAGGCAGACCATCACAATGGCAATGAAAAAGGAGATTATTGAGAAACACAAACAAGGTGCTACACTTACGTATTTGTGTAGCATGTATGGTAAACCAAAAAGTACAATTTTTTCCATACTGAAAGGCAAGGAAAAGTTCATGGAAGCAAGGGTTTCAACGGGCATCACCTGGTTCAGAGTGGTTGTGAACCCAGCGAATCAGGTGACTGGCTGCCTCCCTGCCCCGCCTGGCCGCTGCCCTGATACCTTGCAGTGATGTTCTTATATTTTTTCCCCTCAGCACCCACTCCACTAGCCATGGATCTATATATTTGTTGTGTTATCTCCCATGTAGTGCAAATGTGCTCATTTTGATGTATTTTTTTCAAAGATTGTGGAATTTTTTATATTATTTTCTGGTTCTCTGGAACCAAATAAATTTTTCCCATACGTTCTTCAGTCACCATAACGCACATTTACCATAACGAACGCTACATAATTATTTCCGTTATCGCGGACTGCACTTGTTATAGTCCTTTTTAAACAGACTGGTGTCTGGGACTATAATATTTATTAATTTGTAATAATTATCTGCGTGTGAAACTGCTTACCTCGTGAGCTGGTAATAGTTTGTTATTGGCTTCTCTCTCTCTCTCTCTAGAGTAGTGTGTGGGGAATTAAAGAGTGTAATGTTTTTACACTATATTAATGACAAAGGATAATGGTTTGTACAGTGGTAAATACTTTAGCACAGGGGTTCTTGAACACTTGTGGAAGATGTTTGAAGAACTGTTGACTGCACGATCAATCAGGAGGAATTGTCTCCATCACCCTGAAACTTGGATCATGAGTCTGTGATTTCAAGAGGGGAGCAGCCGCGTCCAATTCCTTTGGTCGGTCCGTCTTGAGTGCCTTTGTAAGCGTTATCCTCGCTGCTGCTAGGGCGCGTCTCAACCAAGATGCCAATAGCACATAATCTAATACATTTAAATGGGATAGAAATAATAAGGAATGGTCATAGGTGATATACAGAATGATATACAGGAAGTCCTCGTTTTATGATAGCTATGCGTTCCTTGAAACCCTATCGTAAACCGAAATAGCATATACCGAACCCATTTTTACATGTATTAGATAGGGATGCGTTCCAGCACATTGCCAAAGTCACTCCTTCAGGTTCAGATACATACATAAATACATACCTTAGTGTAAAAATAAACAAATTGAATAAAGAAAATAAAGAAAAGAATATAATTATGCAATCATCTGATCAGCTGATGCGGGCGACATAGGCGGTGAGGCGGAGGTCGAGGGTGAGGCAGGCGATTCAAAACCTGAAGTTGATTGCTCTGTTGAAGTGGATGGTCCAGCTGAAGCTGATGTTGATGGGCTGGCATGTTTGAAGAACGTCGAGATCGTGGACTGTTTGGCACAAGGTTTCACTGTGTTTGTAATGGTGGAGCGGGAATGATTAGTTGTCGGAGTTGGCCATGCCCAACTCACCACACCAATTTTGGCGCCTTTTTTTTAATATCGTAACTGTGAATCACAAGTATCGTAAATTGAAAAAAGGGTACTAGTTGGCTAGTATCGTATCTGCAAATTTAATGTAAACCGAACTATCATATAGCGAGGACTTCCTGTACACAGTTATGGATGAAGTCTCATTAACTACCTTCATTTCGGAAAATGTACAGGTAATTTAATACTACTTTCCTCCCCTGTGGAGGAATACAAACACCCCTGTCTCTGAGGACGAGACAAGTAACTTTCCATTCCATATAAGGAGTGGAAAAGTATGAGGAAAAGTCCGAGTATGCTACATCTGCATGGTAACTGATTACATGCAGACATACACACACCATTTGACCTAACTACTACCTAAATGCCCCAAACACACTGTATATATAATAAGTTGTTTCTTATGTAATAATATTTCATGAACTTATGATACAAATATGATGAGAATGTACTTACATCGATGAAAAGTATACAGATGACAAACAATAAACAATGCATTAACATGGTGTAACATTATGTATGTCATGAAGAAAGTATTGAATACCGTATATTGCGGCCTATAAGTCGAATTTCTAAGGTAATTTTTTTATGGTCAAAACTAGGGGTCGACTTATGGGGTAGATATAAAATAGCAACCTTTAAATATATTTGCACCAGTAACATCAGGATACCGGAAAACTGCTACTGAACTTGGCCTAAGGGTTGTGTTTACACATGTTATTCTACTAAGACTTACGGTAAAAATCGGAAACTGCTACTCATGAGGACTGCACATACTCCCAAAAGGAATATGTTCAAGGGTGATGTGAATATTTTTAAAAGTAAATATTCGTCCGATATAGTGGTGAAACAGGTGAGTACAGTAAAAAGTAAAAGCTGACTGTTTGTTTATGTTGAAATGCTTGAAGTCGGTGGTGTTTTCAATCTGTTTGAATTGTTTTATTTTCTTTACTGTAGATAAAACTTAATTTACAAGCAGTACTTAGTGACTCAGGCCGATATTGGGCCAGGCTAAGTAATAGTTTAGGGGGTCGACTTTTCTGCAAGGTAAACCTCTAGTACAACATTTTGGGGTCAAATTATAGAAGTCGACTAATGTGCCAGATCGACTTATAAGCCGCAATATACGGTAATTAAAATTACAGTAGTGTTACACAAATTGCCCGAGAGCGGGGGAGAAAGGAAAAAGAAAACAGAAGGATGGAAAGGTAGACTGATGTAAGTGCTGGCAACAGTTTTCTTGTGATGATCCAGTACTACACTTGAAGTATTGCGTGATCTTGTGTCAAGTGTGGTTGTAGTAGAGTGGAGCAGGTACACAGGTTTCACTTGGTCGATGGCTATAATGTCGGTAGTCCCAATGCTGTTGATGGTGATGTTCTTCCTCGTCATACGGATGACTACAAAAGGGGCCTCGTACGGTTGATGAAGGGGTTTCTTAACTGCATCTACCCTAATGAAGATGTGAGTGCAGCTGTCGAGGTCTTTGCTGATGAAGGTCTTGGAGGGAGAGGTGCGCGGCTGCATATGATGAAAGTTCTGCATGGAGTCTTTGAGGCTGCTTGTGAAGTCCTGGATACTGCAAGGCCTGGAATGGCAAGGAGTTCACCTGGTAGCCTGAGTGTGGCTCCGTAGATGAGCTCAGCAGAGGAGTGGCCTAGATCTTCCTTCAGTGAGGTTCGTATGCCCAGTCTTCACTTTGTTTGGCTGAAGCTGTCAGAGAAGATTTGAGTTGCCGGTGGAAGCACTCGATAAGGCTGTTGGCTTGTGGGTGATAGCTGGCAGTCCTGTAGCATTGAATGCCAAGCAGTCATGACTTTATTCCACAGGCTAGACTTGAACTGGCTTCCACGGTCTGATGTGAGGCTGAGAGATATGATATGGAAGTAAAAGAGCAGAAATTATATGAAAAGAAATGGAGGAATTATGCAAAAGCAAACTATACGTAATGAAGAAGTTTGAGATGCAGGAGTAACCTGGAACACACAGGCATCTGACAGAGATGAGTGGAGAAGGTTGGGGGTGGCCTTTGTCCTACAGTGGACTCATAGAAGCTGATGAGGATGATAATGATGATGATGTTCAACAAGTTTGAATGATTTAAGATGCAATAGTATTAAGAAGGATTCTTTCTTTGAACATGTTGCAATTAGGATGCAGGACATTATGTGAATAATTATTAGATATAGCATGAAACAGCCAAGACATTCAATAATTATGAATTTTGATCACTCAAAAACAGTAATTCTGAAGATAACAAACAAACTTGTTGAATTAATACCAAAAACTGATTTAAGTCATGTTAAATTAGGAGGCTCAGATTGTTTGATGCAAATCGATGAAACTATGCTTATTGTAAGTATAAAAGTCACTGAGTGCGTTCTCCTACCAAGTATTGCATTTGTATTACCATGAGTGGTATACAGTGCTCCCTCCAATTTTGCAGGTTCCAATTTTGCGATATTCCAGTTTTGCAACCGAGACCAATCTCCATCTCTGCAAGCCCAGGTACAGTAAAATGGTCATTTAAATTAATTTTCTTATGGATAATGATAATGTTTATGTTTTTCTGTATTTTTCTTTATTGTAGGATGTAGTATGATTACATGTATTTGTGTACAAACAAGGGCAAAAATATGACTAAAATCACTATAAGGTTAATGATTCAAATTTTGCGAATTCAAATTTTGCGGCCTGCAATGTTGACCAATTTCACGCAAAATTGGAGGGAGCACTGTATATAAGTTTTGTATTGCCACATAGTTCCTTAAGATGGGAAAAGTGATTCTTCCTCTACATTGAAATGGATTTTTCTGTTTTTCCCCTCAGTTGACACATTACAGGAGTAGGAAATAACTAGTTGTATAACGTTTAACTTTTATTTATGCCTTTTATGACTCATCTTAACCCTTGGCTGTTTACTTGATTATGGTAAAAGGGCAAAATGTGAATGATTGTGAGTTATTCACTGTAATTAAAGTTGAGAAGTAGTTTAACTTCAATGTAGGTCTTCACAGACATCAAGCAGCATGTCAACCACTTTCTATTGCTTCTCTTCTCCACATTCATAAGATTATTGATGAACAAACAGAAGGCATACCCTCCCTTAATCCTTTTGCATACACTTTCATCATACCATTTCCATATAAACTCACTTTCCATATTTTTACCTTCCCTTCCTTAAAGACCACCAAAGAACATTTCATGTGTTTTTGAGTGCCTTATAGGTAACAACTTTTGCAGTATTCATGTCTTGTATTCCATTTATGTTTATTGTGCCTCCTTATTTTTCCAAATATTATTTCCTTTGGGCATAGTTGCAGACTTAGCACCAAGTACTATTTATGATATTGTTAAAGGACAACCTAGTACAACGTATTATGAAAAGGTATTGGTCTCCTAGATTGTCTTCATCAGTTTGAAGCTTACAAAATGTAGTGGTAGAGAAAAGGATGAATTTTCATATTGTAGCAATGCAGGAAACGTTTAACTTCATATTATTGTTCACTATCTCGTGCATTACACAACACATCTTCAACTTTTGATACTTTTGTTGTGCTCATTTGTCAATTTCTGAACAAACTATCCAACCTTCAACAATACTCGTCTACACAAGATAACTAACAAAACTCAATATTTAATACATATTTTGTTGTATTTCAGGCAGCCATCCTTTTAGCAACTGCAGTTTCGGATAAAACAGATTTCATAAAGGAGAGCATGAATGAGAATGACCAGAAAACAGACCTTGATGTGCCTAATCTGGCCTCTGCAGTGATGCGACACATTGCTCAGCTTGTGTCCAATGCTCATGCAATTACTCAGCTTATGCCATCAGACAATGGTGAGTCAGTTTTTATTCTAATCACAAGCAGAAGTGCATTTTTTTCCTTTTTTCAAAATCTTTATATAAACTTGTTCTGTCATCATCATCATCATCATGCCATTTTGTTAACTTATCAGAAAGTAATAGCTCAAACCCATGGCATGAAAATCAGTAGTTAGGAAATATAATCCAATTTATACCAGTCTTATCACAATGGCGATAATTATATCACATTGGCGAATGTTCTTGGCGACAGTATATTGTATTCTATATACTGTCAATGTGTGCGGATTGTTTAGATCTGCTCACATTGACAGAATCCACTTACCTTAAGCACAGCATGTCATGCAAAATATGGTACGTATATTGGGGATAAGTTGTGTACACCTTTGTCCCGCATAGAACGTGTTTAGATAGAACAATTCTCGTGACCGTATAGAACGGGGTGGCGGAAATAAGTGAAGAAAACCCAAGGAGTTCTTATACAGAATGAGCGTAATCGTATTGAACGCACCCAGAGAAGAAGTAGTGCTGACGTCACAGGCGTCTGCACCGCTTGGATGATTCTGTTCCCGCCTCCCTCAGTCTACCTACTACCCTACCGAACGTGTGACTAGTTTCTTTTTCAGTGATCACACATCTGACCGCCAACTTCAACCCACAGACATGCCTGGCCGTGCATCTATGAAACAGAAGGCCATCTCCTTCGATATAAAGAAGGAAATTATTGTACGGAAAGAGAAAGGAGAGGGAAACACAGCCATAGGACGTAATTTGGGGTTATCAGAGTCGAGTGTAAGAACAATATGGCACAAAAGAGACGAGATTCATGCATCCATCAAGGCCTAAAGGGCTTCCAAGTTAGACTAATATGCAGTGTACGTTAATTTTAGGGACAATTTTGGTGACCGATCAACCATATAGAACGACGTCTTCTATCGACCTATTGGACTTTCTATATGAGACTAAGGTGTATTTGATCGATCTTATGTTGCCTCCGTGAAAGTTATAGGGAGCGCTACAAAATTAAGCTTTTTTTATTTTTAATTTGCTACAAAGTTGGCTACAAGTTTTAAATGTCCAGAGCAAGCCCTGAGTATTTTGCTCTTCTCACTACTGAAGCTTACTCCAGAGTCTCTTCCATACCCTCCTATCATATATAAAATACTTTGTAGTTCTTCTGCAGACTCACTCATAACAACCACATCGTCTGCATATAGTAGCATGCATATCTTGTCCTCTCCAACTCTCACCCCAACATTCATTCTTCTTATCCTGGCAGCTTGCTCTTCAGTATACAAGCTAAACAGGGTTGGTGAGAGGATACAACCCTGTCCAACACCTCTTTCACTCTTCACCCAGTCTGTTTCAAGGTTACCTAATTTATACTTAGCTCTCATACCAACATACATACTTCTAACTATATTCACTACCTTCTCAGTCAAACCAATCTTTTCTAAGACCTTATACAGCATACTTCTGTTCACTCTTTCATAAGCTTTTTCTATATCTAAGAAACATATATACAGTTGTCTACCTTCTCTCTTTTTCCTTTCAATCAATTCATTCACAAGACATATTATCTTTTCTTCTGGTTGTACGGAACCCATTCTGTTCTTCACTCAACACCCTGACTCTCCCAGTATTTGAAGAACAAGAACAAGATCAGCTGATGGAAGCTCCTTGTAACCAGCCAATTTACAAGTAAAACAGCTTTAAAAAATGTGGAGAAAAAAGAAGAACTGAAGGAAATTATAAGATATTGATAAAAGAAAAAAGCTCAACATTCAACATAGAAAACAAGAGAAAAAAAATCAGGTAAAAAGTTTTTTTTTATATATATATATATATATATATATATATATATATATATATATATATATATATATATATATATATATATATATATATATATATATATATATATATATATATATATATATATATATATATATATATATATTTTATTTATTATTATTATATCCCTTACCCGTGGCGCCGGTAGGTTTAATGGAGGCCTTAGATGGTCAGCCTCCGCCCATTAGTAGCAAGGGTTAGATTTTTTAAGTGACGCCTTTTTTCTTATTGAAAGGCTCATGCTACCAGCGGAAGCTCCTCGTGCATATAACTTTGCAGTGTTAGTGTTATGGCAGCATGTGGGTGATCTTAGGCCACTTGGCGGTATTACCAAAGAAAAGTGGCCAGCACATGCCGGGGCTCGAACGCGGGACTCTGAGTTGATATGCCCGACTTCTAACCACTAGGCCACCGTCTCCCCCATATAAAGATGCAACATTGCATTGGTGACTTAAAGAATCAAGACAGTCAGTTAGAGGAGGAGAGTTGATAAGACAAAAAGCTTTAGACTCCACCCTGTTTAATAGAGCTGTGTGAGTTGAACCCACCCAGACATGAGAGCCATACTCCATACATGAGCAGATAAGGCCCCTGTACAGAGCAAGCAGCTGAGAGGGAGAGAAAAATGGACGAAGACACCATAGGACACTTAACTTCTTGGAAGCTGATTTACCAATAGTAGAGATATGAAATTGTCAGTTTAGATTTATAGTAAAAGATAGACCGAGTGTGTTTAATGTGAAGGAGAGGGGAAGTTGAGTGTCATTGAAGAAGAGGGGATAGTTAACATGTGGGGAAAAAAATGTATTTGAGCTTATTAACTCATGTCAGACTATATCATCTGTTAGTGTTGATGTATTGTCTGCTATGTCAACACCATTTACAATGGGGGACTTCTATGCAGAGTCTTCCACCAGATGGCCCTTGGCCTGAAAAGAGCCCCTAATTATCTCGACATTCCTAATGCAAGACACACTTCGTCAAGATATCAGGACACACAATGATGTAGTCAATAAACTTTGTAACAAAAATGTTGATGTGAAAATATAACCATAGTTGTTGTATATCGCTGAAATCCAAGCCAAATTTTTCAACATCTTGCAACACAAGTTTTTTATTTCATAAAAAATAAGTAGGCCAAAATGAGTCCCGCCTCCCCTCTAAAATTTTTTTAACTTATATTAAAGTCTTAGAAACGTACCAATTTTTAATACGTCTGTATGTCTTACTGAAAAAGCTGAAAACAAAATTGCAGTAAATTTTGTCACTTAAGAAACTCATGTTGAGATGGGCTTGTTTCTGTTCAGCAGGAAAGCCGTATCCACCTCTGTTGTTGCATAGGGACATGCAACTGTTGGTTGGCACAGTGTAGCCACAAAAATCTTTAATTTCTTTGAAGGTGATAGTGGTGCCGCAGTACAAAAGTAAACCATTAACAATGGGTTAGACCTTTCATCTTCAGGTGAGGACCCTGGCCTCAGGTGCCTAGTATACATTACATGTACATTGCATTACATGAACTTTACGCCCAAAAACAAACTGACATAATAAAAACGAGTACGTTTCTATGACTTAAACGTAATTTAAACATTTGTAGAGACAAGTAGGATTAATTTTGGTATATTTTTTTTTAATATAAGAGAAAAAACCCTGTTGAAAAATCTGACTTGGTTTTCAGGGACATACAACAACTATGGTTACCTTTTCACGTCTCCAACATTTTTGTTACAAAATTTATTGACTACATCATTGTGTGTCCTGATGTCTTGACGAAGAGTGTCTTGCAGGAAAGTAGGAAAGTCAAAATAAATGGTGGCACCGCGTAGTGGCAGAGAGCTTTCAAAGTCCCCCATTCTTTGTATACCATAAGTCTTCAAGTGAACTTTAATGGAAATAATGGCTGATGAGCAGTGCTGAATGAAGATAATGAATAGTGAGTGTGGTGTGTTCTTGTGTGAAAATGACTGTATCCATGGCAACAGTTTTTTTTTCTCCCTCTCTCTCTCTCTCTCTCTCTCTCTCTCTCTCTCTCTCTCTCTCTCTCTCTCTCTCTCTCTCTCTCTCTCTCTCTCTCTCTCTCTCTCTCTCTCTCTCTTCTTCTTCTTCCAAAATCAGGGTGCATCTTCTAAGATGCAGTGTCTTATTAACTGAAAAAACAGTTATTAAAACTGACTTTAGACTAATCGGACGATAGTTGCTTTTAAGAAAGCAATCAACTATCGTCTGATAAGTTTAACGTCAGATTTGCTTTATGCATACCACTGATATAAACCTTTATTTATGCATTAATTTATTGTTAATTATTTTGTTTTAGAGCACTGAATAATGTTTTGTATGAATGAATAGTTATTACTTTAATTACAGTCACAGTTATTAAGCTAAGTTTTTTTCATCTTTGTACTTTCATATACATGATTAAATGCAAATCATAAAAAAATAAAGTAAGGCAAATAAAGAAAAATAGTTTCCAAGTCTATTTCAGAAGTTACTTGCCCAGAAAAAAAAATCTTTGCATTCCAATGTTTTACCAGTCTTATGTTGTTCACTTGCTCCCATTAAAATCATATCATCATATCTAATCATATTCTACATTTACAGAAAACCACAGCAAAGTCGAGCAGATTAAACAGATAAGAGTTGCATCTGCTATATACCCTACAGCCAGCATGATGAACCACTCTTGCAAACCAAATATAATCAACAGGTATGCTCCAATTGTAGGTTTTGTCTTCCTATTTAGATATAAGAAATGAGTTACAGGTTCACTGGTTCACTGGAAACTGATGGTCTGGCACCTCCTTTTGTCCAAGTAAAATTACAAGCATCTTGTAATTCCCACGACCACTAAACTAAACAAATGGCAGAGTGCTAACTTGGAATGTTTGCACTATATAACTTGGTGGTGATACCTCAATTATGTGAGATTTTAGCATATTCCTCACATTCAACCATAGTTATAGCTTGTAAGAGAGATACAAGTGTTAGAGGTAATGTCAAATATAAACACAACTCCAATATAAACACTAATTCATATAAAAAAAAACAATTGAAATGTTGAAAAAACCGTGGTAAATGGAAACACATGCTATATGTTTCTGAAAATATGATTTATAGTAGAGTCATAATATATGCTTCTTACTTAGAATTGAAAAATCAAATGTATGGGGAATTATAACTTATTAAAACCCTTTCTGGAAACGGAATGGTGAAGGGCATTTCTAAAATAGATCTAGTGCCGAACTTCCTCGTAGAAGCAGTATGTACAATCCAGAAATAAATATATACAGTTTAAGTAATGTGTGAGACCTTAGCGCATTAAGTAAGTCTGTTCTTGTGTTTGAAAATATCTTGAAAAAACATGACTATACTTACAATTGATTTTTCTTTTCAGTTTTTACAATGATGTTATGGTAATTCGTACAATAGAGGACATCAAGCCAGGGGAACAAATCAACAATTGCTATGGTAATAAATATGTAGTCCATTTCTCTCTCTCTCTCTCTCTCTCTCTCTCTCTCTCTCTCTCTCTCTCTCTCTCTCTCTCTCTCTCTCTCTCTCTCTCTCTCTCTCTCTCTCTCTCTCTCTCTCTTCCCCCCTCCCCCATTGCACAAATAGATGTCTTTTATTTTTTACCTAGTCATATTAATCTAGTTGTAGTATACAGGGTTTGAGCTACACTCATATGGTCCTGTTTTCATATCAATAGTTGTCCAGTTTTTCCTTCATTTGCTGTACATTCTTTGCTGTTATCACCTCTTCCTTGAGTCCATTCCATGTATCTATACTTCTCGGGGGAAAACTGTACTTATATATATCTTTGGTAAATAATGGGTGCAATCTTGATGGTTTATCTTCTCCTCTGTCTTGTAGAATCTGTTACTCATTGTATCATTGTATTATTCATTGTTTGTCTCAAAAACTTATATCACCACGTATTTTCACCTCCCCATTCAAACATCTCCCACTTTACTTCACTACAATTAAATCTCCCACCAGTGTTACTCTTTGACTGCTTCTAATAATCATTTCTAAACTCTTTTGGATATCATCTATTAATTTTTCTTCATGTACTTCTTTAGTCTAATTTTTTGTTTTGGTTTGGGACATTTGCAATTATTATTTTTGATGTTTCTCCAGATTTTGTCATAAGTTGTGCACGTATCAATTCTGGTTTTCCTTTTCCGTACTGTACATTTATCACCTATTTTGCTTTATTTCTATGTCATCAGTCTCTTTTGTTGCTTTTTGTATTCATCTCTTTTCTTTTCTTTTCTTTTCAACTTCTGTTTTCTTATGTACCATTTCATTATGCTGTTGACCTTTACTCTCCAAAAAAAAAAGTTTTCTCATCTGTCGTTCTTATATAACTTTTCTGATTTGCCACTTCACTTTAGATTTTCTTCTCTCTTCTTCATTCATACTCTTTAATATACACATTTTTATATTCTTCAATATTTCTGAGTCTGTAAGTCATCGCTAAGATCTCTTCTGTTGCAGTCTGAGTCTTTAGTGTTAGCTTAACTGGTCTAGCACCTCCTATGTATGGACCAAACCTCTTGACTGTAAGCAAGATATCCACATCTTCTTGATTAAAACCTTTGAATGTGGTAGACCATAACGGTCCTTCCGATGATTGAAGCTTGTTTCCTTCAATTATCACTTCACACACTGGAATGACTTGGTTATGGCTTCCCCAAATCACCTTTCCCTACCCTCTAGACAGGATTACCATTCTACAGAGCTTAGAACCCTAAAAAGTCCTGTTTTGAGGAGAGAATCTGGAAGCGTCCTATGTTTACTGTTTGTAAATATGTTTATTGGCTATAGAGAGGAGCTCCAGTTATTCAATATGGTATCATCTAGTATGCCCAAGAAACCATAAGTTTTCATAGGTAAAAAGTATTAAGGAAATTAACAATTTTAATTTGGTGCCATGCCTGCAATTTTCAACCATAAACATTGTTCATGTGTTGCCTGCCATAGTTTGTTTTCCACTGTGATCATTCTGTTTAGTGTTTATGCTGCTTGATTAGTTACTCTTCTCATGAGATATTTGGAATGGCAAAAAAATAAGCCAACAAGGCATAAACAAGTTCTGTTAATTTTTAAATTGAAAACAAATGTATACTGATGTTAAGCAAAATTGTCATGATATAATACAGGAATACAACATAAATTTCTTTACTTATATTTCAATGAGTACTGCAATACTTATGCTAAAAAATACTTTTATTATACATTTTTGCATTACAAGTTACCTGAATAAATTTATCAGTCCTCGGGGTCTGTATGATCTTATATTTTCTAAATTATTTTTTAATGTTTCTAGGACCACATTATTGTCGCCAAACTCGTGAAGAACGTCAAGAATCATTAAAGCAACAGTATTTCTTTACATGCACGTGTGAAGCGTGCACTCAGCCAGAGTATATGAAAAAGGAGGTGAGTAGCTAATGTTTAAATCTAAAAAAAAAATTTTATTATTGTCATTTCATGAATATAGTGCGAGGGTAGTGCAGTAACTAGATACTATATCAGAGCTTCTAGCAAACTGATTGTGTGTGCTGACACCTTTAATGGTGGCAAAACTATGGCATTATATGTCATCATCAACATCATCATCATCAGCCTCTGTGAGTCCACTGCAGGACAAAGGCCTCCCCCCAACCTTTTCCTTTCACCTCTGTCAGATGCCTGTCTGTTCCAGGTTACTCCTGCTAAACTTTCAATCTCATCTCTCCATCTAGTTCTCTGTCTGCCCTGATTACTTTTACCATCCTTGGTTTGCCATTCTGTTACTCTAACAGTCTATCTAGGTATTCGTCTCAGTGGCCATGTTGACTTTTTTCTTTTAATTGTGCTCAAGATGTCTTCAACTTTGGTCTGCTCCCTAATCCATGCTGCAATATGCAACAGTGTCATTAATATTTTAAAACTCCGTATATATTCTTCCTGTGTTTAGTATAGTTTATCCTAACAATTTTTTGTCCCTTTATAATTTTTATTACTCTAATAGAAATAAGTGACATTTGCACCGGCATCAAAGGCAAACTTCACATCTATCAGTTTGATGTCTTTAGTTATCATACTATCACATCAATTTATAGAACATGATAAGCCTTTACAAGTACCATATAGACTTATCATAATCAGATCGCATTGTTTCTGAGTGTATTGTTCCCATCAAAGAGATCAAAGAAGCTAGTGTTATTTAGATGCATTTGCCATTGACATAAAGGTAAAATCTTGTAGTATCAGTCCTGCACTGAACCAAAAATATTTGCAGTCACAACATTTGTGTCCATTTTCCATGTTATCACTTTTGTTCAAGCAAAAGCAGAAGAAAAAAGCTGTATGATTAACTTACATTTCCATTGGGGAAGTTAATCATAGAGCAATCATACAGGCTTTTTGTTCTGCTTTTGCTTGAACAAAAGTGATAACATGGAAAATAGACACAAATGCTGTGACTGAATATTTTTGGTTGAGTGCAGGACTAGTGAATCACAGATCTTTAATGGCACAAAACTTGCAAAACCTCTCTAGATGTAAAACCTAATGCTCTCCTGCACATACAGTTTCTCCACTTTTAACCATCAGAGTCTTGAAGTAAGAAGACAAATTAACCTTTATTTAACATCTATCTAACATAATCTGACTTAGCAAGGTCCTTTTTTAACACAACATTATTTTTCACTCTTTGTAAGTAATGATAATCTGTCTGTCTTTGCAACTGAACCAATATCAAGGCAAGCTGGAGTGGATTTTACTGTGAAAACTGTGCTGGAGTATCTTCGTGGATGGGAAATGAGGACCCTGGTGACTGCAATACTAAAGAGAGTCATGGAGTCCTTCTCTGTCTACAATGCCATAAGCTGCAACGCCCATCACCACACCTAATAAACATCTGCTCAAAAGTTAATTCTCTTCATGAATCTGGTAAGTTAAAGGACCACTTTCATATTTCATTACCTAATTGACTATTGACTGCCTGTAATTAAAATTGAAAGTACAGGTGTGCAGCCTCGCCACACATGATTTTCTACTCACTCTCATCCCTATTCTATTCACCCGCCTTATGCAAGAGTTAACCAGTATCATCACTCTTTCTTCCCTTCTACTGGTAAACTCTGGAACTCTCTACCTGAATCTGTATTTCCACCTTCCTACGACTTGAATTCATTTAAGAGAGGAGTATCAAGACACCTGCAACCTTAATTTGGCCTCTCTTTTTTTATTACTCTATTTTCTTTAGGGAACCAGCAATTAAACTTTTTTCTCTCGTTTTTCATGCCTATGGCCGGTTGTCCAATAGCATAGAAAGAATGAATGTAGCCAGAACATTATGCGATGAACGACATTTATTGATGGTGAATGAATCTGATCAGAATTACTGGCCATCAATTGGCATCCCCTTGATGCAGGAGGCTTTCACCATGATAGTTACATAGCAGTTTAGTGCACACTTAGCTGTAGCCTCATTCAATTTGTATATGTATAACAATAGAGTATTGTTTGGAAAAATATGTTATCTAGGAAGAAATAATCAGCAATTTCCAACTGTTTTGAACAATGCAGGCCACCAAACTGAGGAAAGTAACAAAATTTGTCATTGCTCAGTTTGATGATGGGTTGTTAGGTATTATAAAGGTGGAAGCTCCACCACACCAATTCACAAACTTTGGTCAGGAAGACCGAGGATTCTCGAGTTTAGAATATTTTGAAGAGGAAGTTTGAGGAAAATCTGTGTACTTTGACTCTTGTATTTGAAGGTGAGAAAATTCAGGTTCTTTGGAGAAGTGTCTATACAGGGCATTACAATGGATCGAGAGAGACAATGTTGTCTTACTGCATGTAAGGAAATGTTTAACTGTGAGTGAGTCGTGAGCAGTGAGATACAATTGTATTAAATTGATTTTCTTGTTCTATTTCAACAGGTATAGAGGCCATCAGAAAAGGCAGCTTGTTAGATGCTGTGAGTCTTCTGAGAAAGGCCATTCATCTAGGATCAAAAGTTTACCTGCCTGAAAACCAATATTTTATCAGTGTAAGAGATACACTGGCCCAAGCCCTTGCAGATTCTGGTAAGCCTGGCTGCTTTACAAAAGGTGTTAAATAAAATGTAGCATGCAAATTATAATAATTTGGGAAAAATTAAGGTTGATTAGCCATATAATTGGGGAAGTTTGGATTTCCTTTCAGTAATGCTGCTTATTAGTTAGGTCTCCTATAATCCTGGCCTTATTGATTTAATATTGGTTCCAAGTGCTTTATATTTAACTCCCACGGCATCCATACTTTCCCATTGTATGATTAGAAGAGTTCAGACATAGAGATTGATGGAAGTCGCGGAAGGGAAGGTTAGCGAGGAGCAGAGTGGGTTTAGGAAGGGAAGGGAAAAGGATGTTTGAATGGTGTGTGGATGTGTGTCAGATATTTTTAATTAAAAGTATGGTAGAGTACTTATGGAAAGATGAAAAACTTAGTGCAGCCTTCATGGAAAGACATATAATAGAATTGATAGGGAAGCCCTTTGGAATGTTCTCAAAATTTATGGTGTTGAAGGACAGCTGTTGGCAGGAGTTAAAGGCATTTCATAGGGAGGCAAGTGCATGTGTGAGGGTGGATGGAGAGTTTAGTGAAATTTTCCTATAGGAGTTGGATTATGACAAGGATGTGTGCCATAGCTGTTTAATATTTCTATGAATGAGATGAGCAGTGGTGGTATGCTTGTTTGCAGAGTGAAAACGAACTTCAGAGAGTGATGGATGAATTTTGTAGTGTACACCATTCCTCTGCTATCCCGCCTATTAGGTTAACACAGATGCGTGTGATAGCAGAACATAATAGTAAATGGGATTAATTGTAATTGGTTATTAGCAGCTAATATCTGATAATTTGTTCACTATTTACCTATGATTTTGTGTCAATTACGCCTACAACATGAAATAAAACTAATATATCAATAAGAACATTATAAACAATAAATATACAACATAAAAGACCTTCAAACTTGATTTTAAAAGGAGTAACAAAGGCTTGGGTGGGTGGTGGGAGAGGTTCCGAAGCTTGTGTGCAACGTGGCTTAATGGCTATCTGTGTCCACAAAGGATTCTCTCGCACTCGTCAATATCACCTTCATCCTGTCTCAGTCTCACCCTGCCCTTGGCACCTTCTGTCACCCGCCTCCATCTCACCCTGCCCTCGACACCTTCCTGTCACCTGTCTCCACCTCACCCTGTCCTCGGCACCTTCCTGTCACCCTGCCTCTGTGACCTCCACCTCATCTTCTACCTCACTGTCTACCAGTTGCTATATTAGAGCCAAGATTGAAGGCGTGTCCGTGTCAAACCAGACTGAAGTCCAAGGCTGTAGATGAAGGCAAAAGGCCAGCAGGGCCGTTTCAAGGCATTTGGGGGCCCCAAGCAAAATGGACACCAACCGGCCCCCCCCACCCCACCCCAAAAATGGAGGGGGCGCTCACACAATTTGTTGTTGCATTCAATCCATAACCAGTCATTGTCTGGGACCCCAAGCCAGCTCGGGGTCCCTGGCAATTGCTTGGTTTGCTTGCCCTGTTGTAACGGGCCTGAAGGCCAGCATTGAGCCATAATCTCTGACCCTGAAGCCCCTCCACAGCAGCAATGGACTTGGAGATGGAGTAAGATTGATTGAACACTAGAGACATTAGATATTAACAAAAGAGCAATCCTGATGTAGAAAGGGATAATCATGTGTAACAAATCTTTTATATTTTTGTATGACAGTATATGAAAGCTTACAGGAAACAAGGACGTTATTACAGGGATGTTTGCAGTGTAATCCAACTGTAAAATGTCTTTAATTATATTTTCAGGTGACTATGAAAGCTGCTGTCTTGAATTACAAGAATGTGTGCAGTGTATTGAACAACATTATGGACCTGAAAGCATTGAATTGGCACATGAGTTTCTGAAATATTCTGAGGTGTTGGAATTAGCAGCTGCAGTAAATGATAAGTAAGAAAATTTCAGTGTTAATCATGAGTTTTATTTGCTCCTTCCACAGGTTTTTCCTTTATTTTCAAGCAAACTTATTCCATAATGTTTTGTCTAGATTGATATACTCTGATGCCTGTTCCTTGAAACTCTTGTGAGTGGGTGGCAACACCAAAAGATTTTTCACTCACTCTTGTGCATGTATTTCATCCCTGCATGTTCCAGTTCTTTATTTTTTCATCCTTTTGATCTCTCACATATTCCATTACCTCATCACTCCATTCTACAGTGAGGACCCCTAGCCCTGCTTTTAGTTCTGGGAGTAACAGGGGATGCAGAAGCAGCGCTTGTCCATCAAACAAGCCCTTAGGTAAACTCCGGCGGGTTCTGCGTGTGAGCTCTTGAAGACCCGGTAGAATTGTGGGATACCTTCAAATGTGAAACTCTCAAAGCTTCCAAGGAGTGCATTGGAGAGTGCCCGAGGTTATAGGCTAGCTTTACTTTGGTGGAGACGCTGGGTATAGGGTAGGTGGTAGTCCAGTGGCTAGTGTTTGGGCATGCGAATCTAGAGTCCCAGGTTCAAGTCCCAATATCCGCTGGCCACTTTTCTTTGGTATTACCGCCGAGTGGCCAAAGATTACCCAAATGCTGCCATAACACTGTCCTCAACGGGATTTGCAACATTATATGCATTGAGGCAAGTGGCAGCATGTAGCCTCTCTTTCTCAACATCAGAAAGAACGAAGAAAATGAGGCGTCACTATAAAAAAGCTAAAACTCGCTCTACTAACGGGCGTAGGCCAAACATCAAAGGCCTCCAGTGGGGAGGCGGTGGCCTAGTGGCTAGCGGTTGGGCATACCAGCTCAGAGTCTCGCGTTTGAGCCCCGGCACGGGCTGGCCACTTTTCTATGGTAGTACTGCCGAGTGGCCTAAGATCACCCACATGCTGCCATAACACTATCCTCAACAGGATTGCATTGTTATATGCACGAGGAGCTTCCGCTGGCAGCATGAGCCTCTCAATAAGAAACAAGGCATCACTTAAAAAATCTAACCCACGCTACTAACGGGCGGAGGTCGATCATCTAAGGCCTCCATTGAGCCTACAGGCGTCACGGGTAAAGGGTTTAAAAAAAAAAAAAAGCCTACCAGCGCCAGGGGTTATATAAAAAAAAAAGGTTAGAGAATAGGTGCGGGCTGCGAGGCATGTGGGACTAGAACTTTTCTGATGAAAGACAAGAAGAGGTATGTCAGGAGTCTTGCGGAGGATATTGAGGATCATTTAAATGAAAATGCCTATCAAGGTCTGAAGAAGCCCCACTTCAAGTCTGCATCTAATGTGAGTGCCATTTGGACAGCAGGTGGTTGCCTCATGTCAGACACGGATGGGTGGTTGGCTCGTTGGGCTGAGTACTTTGAGCAGTTGTTCTAGGTCAACCCTCCAAGCAGACAGCTTTAAACCACTGGGTTATAGGTGGTGGATGTTAATCCACCAATTAATGGAGCTGCACCCTATCTTGATGAAGTCAAAGAGGCTGTGGCAAGGTTGAGGAGTGGAAAGGCAGCTGGCATTTGTAACATCAGTGCAGAGTTGTTTTAAGCTGGAGGCGAAGCCATGATCTGTGAGTTGCATGCTGTCTTGACTGCTGTATGGCATTCAGGTACCATTCCTCCTGACTAGAAAAGGGGGTTGTTTGTCCCAATCTGGAAAGGGAAAAGGGACTGTCAGGTCTGCAACAACTACCGTGGGATAACACTGCTCAGTGTACCAGGCAAGATGCTCACCCATCTGCTACTGATGCGAATTCACAGTCACTTGTTGAATTATCAGAAACCTGTACAGTCAGGGTTCACACCAGTAAGGTCAACAACTGACCGTATCCTAGTGCTTCGTGTGCTAGTGGAGCACCGAAGTGAGTTTTGACAGATAATGCTTGCAGTCTATGTTGATCTCAAGAAGGTGCTTGATTCAATGCAATGTGAGGCACTCTAGCATCTCCTGCGTTTTTGCAAGGATTATTGGTCTACTATCTGGTCTGTATTCCAGGACTGAGAGTACTGTGAAGTGTGGTGGGGGCTTGTCCAGTTTCTTTCCTGTACATACGGGAGTGAGGCAGGGATGCGTCCTGGCTCCATCACTTTTCAATCCATGTATGGACTGCGTATTGGGCAGAGTTGTAGACCAAAGTCACTATGGAGCATCTGTCGGCAATACCAAGATCACTGATCTTGTTTTTGTCGACGATGCCATAATCTTCGCTGAGTCACTGGAGGTTCTGGTGATGGCTCTCGATGCCGAAAACCTTTAGGACTTTAGGTCTCCTTGTCCAAGACTAAGGTTCAGGTGTTTGGAGGCTTGCTAGATGAAACAGTACAGTCTATACATAGATGTGGCAAGGACATTGTTATCTTGGAAAGTTTCACATACCTTGGTAGCGTAATCCATAACAATGGTGGATCACATCAAGAAGTCTTATGGTGGATTGGCCTGGCCCGTAGTGTTATGGACTCACTCAGCATGAGTATCTGGCATTGTCGAATCAATGATTCGGATCTTCAAGTCACTGGTGATCCCTATCTTACTGTATGGCTTTGAGACATGGACACTGAACACCGATCTCAAGAGGTGAATTGATGTTTTTGGTAATAAGTGCCTTCGTAGAATGAATGACTTTGTGTCAAATCAATGATTGCTCTGTGAGACTGAATCAAGGTCTATTATCAGCCTAGTCCGCCAACGTCAACCCTTGCTTTATAGGCATGTAGCATGTTACTCAGAAGCTGTTTCTGCTTGTCGGGTTGTTTCTGAAAGGGATAACCCGGCTTGGAGGAGGCAAAGGAGGCGCCCATAAAGTTTGTGACTGGGGCAAGTTTTTAATGCTTCCTCTTGGGAGTTACTCCACTCTGTAATCGATGACGATAAAGGGACTCAACCAAGAACAGGACCATGTTTTGTAAACATGAGAGAATGCTTGAAACTGTGAGTCGTATGTGGGTAGATGAGGATGGAATGATTGATATTGTGTTTGAGCATAATATACTGGTTGTAGAATTCATGTTGTCTGGAAACAAGAGCAAAGAGTAAGAAAGAGAAATGTAGGCTGAGAGATGTTAGTTGGGAGAACAGGTAGACCTGAGTGAAAAAAGGTGAGAGGATGATAGTTTGTATGATATAACTGACTTAAATCTAATAGAAAATGTGAGGAGTGCTGCAGTTCGACAGATACAATTTGTGAGAATGAATGGAAGAAAGAGAACATGTAAACCTTGATGGAATGAAGAATTAAGGGATGACATTTTTTCAGGTTATTGGTACAGAACAAGTTTACAAACATTTTATAAAAAGTATTTTAAGTGTGTTCAGTAGAAAATTGCCTCCATCTTTAGGTCAATGGGTAAGCTATCTTCACCTCCTTTATCCCTGTGCATTGCTTTTAGTATTTTCTCTGTAACTTGTGTTTATGTTGGGTACTCCAATGTTCATTGTTTCTTCATTGTGATTTCTGTGTTGTGTATCGTTACGATAATAAATTTTCTATGGAATTCTTCCACTGCCTTGATCATTTGTTATCTCACTTTTTTTTTTTAAGCCTACACCTTGTTCTACCTATGGCACATGTTCTCTTTGTTACCTTCATACTTTTACACTTGTTTTTTCTTTTCTAGTTGTATTTTTTTAATTTGATTTGCTTTTCTCTTGTTTATGGTATTGGACAGTTTAGCTGCTTCTATTTTGTCTTGTGTTGTTTTTATTATCATTCTATGTTGTCTTATGAGGTTTTTGCTGGCTGATGAGAGTTTTCTGTTGTTTTCCTTGGGTGCCTTCCCACCTACTTCTAGTGCCAATTCTAAGACTATTTTAGTGAATTTGTCATTTAGATTATGTTTTCATTGATCTCATCTACTCGTTGTGAGTACTTGCTATGAATTCTAATCCTGTATTCATCTGATTTCTCTCTGACAATTTGGGTATTTGGCCTCTTTGCATCTAAATATCCTGTGTTCATTTGACTTTCATTTATTCAATATTGATACATTCTTTTCTATGATTAGTTTGTCTGTAAGAAAGAAGTCAATTTCATACTTTGTTTCACTGTTTGGGCTTTCCATGTCCATTTCTTACTTGCCTCATGCTCGAAGAATGTGCTCATGACCTCCAAATTATTCCTCTCTGCAAAACCTACGAGCATGTCACCTCAATTGTTTTATGTATCTTCTCCAAAGTTTCCTACTGCTGTCATTTCTACACTATTTTTCCTGACTTTTACATTATAATCACCTACTATGGATGAATAATTTTATACTTCTTCACAGCTTCTTTTACAACCATTGATTAAAAATCAGGAAATTGTTGCAAGAAAATATCACATAATAGCTAGAAGTTGGAGTTAAATAAATATATATATATATATATATATATATATATATATATATATATATATATATATATATATATATATATGTGTGTATATATATATATATATATATATATATATATATATATATATATATATATATGTGTGTATATATATATATATATATATATATATATATATATATATATATATATATATGTATATATATATATATATATATATATATATATATGTATATATATATATATATATATATATATATGTATATATATATATATATATATATATATATGTATATATATATATATATATATATATATATATATATGTATATATATATATATATATATATATATATATGTATATTATATATATATATATATATATATATATATATATATATATATGTATATATATATATATATATATATATATGTATATATATATATATATATATATATATATATATATATATATATATATATATATATATATATTGTGAAGGTAATACTGGGAACTTCTTCAAAGTTTGCTACGTCTAGACCCTACTAGCTAGAAGTTGAAGTTGAGACTTATGAGCTTGTTCAAAGGTTCCTACCTCATTAATTCTACCTCTTGGGGACAGACAAACCAATAACCAGACATAAGATACTACATATATATAAAATATTATTTCTTTCATTAGCTTTATATAATTTCCATTTTGTTTTTTAATTTAATTTACAAATCAAACTCATACTTATTAAATGTATTTTCAGGCTTCAAGATAAACTTAGTGTGGTGCAAACAAGAATTAATGACATCTTCACTCTGAACTATGGACCACAATGGAAAGTATATCTTAAAACCAGTGCAGTGAAGTAGATATATAATGTAACAGGTTTTTGTTCAAAACCAGTGCCCATATTCTTCTTTCTAAACTCATGGTTCATCATCCTATTTCGTATGGATGCATTTACACTTGAATATTTTACTGTGAATGGACTGAATGAACAAAAGGCAACAAACAAAATTAGTCCACTGATGATTTGTCACCCAGCTCAGCTCAGCTCATGCAGATATCACATTTGGAAAATTTCAGCAAGAATATGATTGCAATTAGAATATAAGAAACTAGTTATAATTTAAATTCCAGCACAACTATAAATAAAATTGATAACCTACAGTGATTTCGATTAGATAATCAGTTCACCTTATGGCCAACCAATGTTTCTTATTATATTAGGGATCCATAATATATTTTTATGCTATGCTGAGGATTTCAAAGGAATGTATACATCTTATGTAAAAAAGTACAGAAAACAACTGTGAAGGTTCTTTAAAAAAAATGTAAGTAGAATGATGGTAAATATTAATGTGCAAGCAGATATATTGTCAATTCTTTGGATGTTAATTGAGTGAGGCACCCGCAAGCTTGCTGGCAGCCTTGGTTCGTCTTTTGCCATGTAGGCATCTTAGAATCTATTAAATAATATTTATTTTTTTCTCATTTGATTACCCAAAGTGATATTTCCCAGATCCGTGACTCATTACCCCAAAAATTGTAATTTAATAGTAATGGAGGTAATTTTATACACAATTTCTGACATACTGGAGGCATCTTCCTCTGTAATTAGTCTGCCAAATTCGGTCAAAATTCCCAAGGTGCTCTTCGTTGTGGCTTTTGACTACTGTTAGAGTCAGCTTCATGAGTATTATTGGTTGGGTCACTAAATGTCATGTTAGACTCCTCAGGTGCTCACCAGAAGCTATTTCCAGAGGATATGTTATATTAATTAACATAGCAGCTTGGTTTGTCTTTAATTTGATTGTTTGAATAATGTCAGAATTATCAGGGTGACACTCCACTACTTTACCTAGAAGCCAGCAATCCCTAGGTTTTCCTGAGTGAATCAAAACTACATCCCTTCCTTTGCTTAAACATTAATATCAGTTTGAGTGTTCTTATGCACATGTCTATCCAAAAAGGATGCAAAATATTGGGTTTTTAAGGCAGGTCCCCAGGTCGGACTGCCCCTCTGTAGAAGACCTTGGGTGTCTTGACACTTCCCCTTGTACTTTTTCTCTTGATTTCTGCAACATTCGTGGCCTTAGATCTAATTTACAATCTGTGGAACACCATCTCTCCTCCACTAAACCTCATCTTCTCTTCCTACTGAAACACAGTTGTCTATGGCTACTGACAGCAGCCCCTTCTCTGTTCCCTCCTACTTTCTCTATCCTCTTTTTCAATCCAAAGCTGGCTGTTGTGTATATGTGCGTAACGACATTACTTGCTCTCGTGCCCACAATCTTGAATCTTCAGAATTTTCTACCATCTGGCTAAGACTTCAATGTCACTCTCTAACTAAATACATCTGTGTTGTATATCTCTCACCTAATTCCTCTGACTATGTAAAATTCTTTGACTATTTGACTTCCAAAGTGGAGTACATCCTATCTCACTTTCCTTATGCTGAGATCTCCATTTTAGGGGATTTCAATGTTCACCACCAGCTTTGGCTTTCATCTTCTTTCACTGACCAACCTGGTGAACAAGCCTTCAACTTTGCTATCCTTCATGACCTAGAGCAGCTGGTGCAGTTCCCTACCCGTATCCCTGACCGCCTTGGAGACACATCCAACTAGGCATATTCCTCCACCCTCTGAATACTTAATTCACAAAATTTTAATTCTTCATTATGACGTTTTCCATGCCCTCTCTGGCCTTGATTCTTGGAAGGCTTACTGTCCGGATGGACTCCCTACTGTTGTTCTCAAAAACTATGCTTCTGAGCTCGCTCCCTGCCTGGTCAAACTCTTTTGTCTGTCTTTACTTCTACCTATCCTTCTTGCTGGAAGTTTGCTCGCATTCAACCTGTCCCTAAAAAGGTGACCACTCCAATCCTTTAAACTACTGCTCTATAGCTTTGATTTCCTGCCTTTCTAAAGCCTTTGAGTCTGTCCTTAACAAGAAGATAATGAGGCATTTATCAGCTTACAACCTTATATCTGATTGCCAGTATGGTTTCTGTAAAAGCTGGTCTCCTGGTGATCTTGTTTTTCTAATTGAATCTTGGTCATCCTCTTTTAGGGACTTCAGTGAAACATTTGCTGTCGGCCTTGACATATCGAAAGCCTTTGATAGAGTCTGGCATAAATCTTAAATTTCTAAGCTACCCTTCTACAGATTCTATCCTCTCTCTACCTTCATCTCCAGTTTCCTTTCTGACTGTTCTATTGCTGCTGTAGTGGACGGTCACTGTTCTTCCCCTAAAACTATCAACAGTGGTGTTCCTCAGGGTTCTGTCCTATCACCCACTCTCTTTCTATTATTCATCAATGATCTAAATCTGACTCAATGCCCTATCCACTCCTATGCTGATGACACCACCTTGCATTTTTCAACGTCGTACAACAGATGCCCAACCCACCAAGAATTAAGTGATTCAAGGCGAGATGCTATAGGATGCCTAACTTCTGATCTATCACTAGTTTCTGATTGGGGGAGAGCAAATCTGGTTCTGTTCAATGCCTCAAAAACTCAATTTCTACAACTATCTACTCGACATAACCTTCCAGATAACTATCCCCTCTTCTTCAATGACACTCAACTTCCCCTCTCCTCCACATTAAACACACTCGGTCTATCCTTTACCAAAAATCTAAACTGGAAATTTCATATCTCTACTCTTGCTAAATCAGCTTCCAAGAAGTTAGGTGTCCTATGGCGTCTTCGTCCATTTTTCTCTCCCTCTCAGCTGCTTGCTCTGTACAGGGGCCTTATCCGCCCATGTATGGCATATGGCTCTCATTTCTGGGGAGGTTCAACTCACACAGCTCTACTAAATAGGGTGGAGTCTTAAGCTTTTCGTCTCATCAACTCTCCTCCTCTAACTGACTGTCTTGACTTTTTAATTCACCGACGCAATGTTGCATCTTTATCTTTTTTCTACCGCTATTTTCATGCTGACTGCTCTTCTGAACTTGCTAACTGCATGCCTCCATCCCTCCCGTGGCCTCACTGCACAAGACTTTCTACTTCTTCTCATCCCTATTCTGTCCATCTTTCTAATGCAAGAGTATCTTCACTCTGGAACTCTCTTCCTTTGTCTGTTTTTCCACCTGCCTATAACTTAAACTCTTTCAAAAGAGGAGAGTCAAGACACCTCTAACGTTAACTGGACCTCCACCCCTTGCTTCTATTTCTCCTACTGCCCTCTTTACAGGATCTGGCGACAAGCGGTTTCTACGTATTTTTGTTTGCCATTGACCAGTACCTTTTTAATGTTAAAATAAAATTTTTAAAAATTATTATTTTGGATAATTTTTTTTATGTTTAGCGTTCCCCTTAGTTTATATTGAATTTTCCGTTCTTTCTACTCCAGCCGAGCTCAGCCAATCACAATGCAGCGTTTCTCTAGCCGTGTATCGATAGCCCCTACCCCCCCTCCCTTGTGTTCAGCGGGTTGGGGGGGGGCAGGATTTGGGCTACTGGACGCTGTTGGACAGTGAGCTACGTCGATGGTTTTTTTGTGTGTGTGTGTGTGTGTTGAGATAGTCAGCTGACTGATCCAACATGGCGGCGCGCCTTTTTCGTGGGCACCCTTATCGCCGTAGAAAAAAACTTGCTGACTAACATATAATAGAGTCTGGAGCAATTATAGCCGCAGTAAATGCAGTACTTAGATGGCAAGAATATGTGAGAAGATAAAAGAAGCCGTAAACTCCTGTGAGCGTGGTGATATTGCGTAGATGATAGTGTGGCTGGTAAATTTTTAGTTCTTCACAATGCACCTGGATGTAAATAACACACTTTTCGTATAAATATTGATCCATTTCGAAAGATTTTGACATTCATTTTTGTCGCAAATGCATATATAATAAGACATCCTCATCAATCCCCAATAATTCTGGGGACCTGTGGGAATGCGGGGTTCTGGTGGGGAGAGACAAATGATTGTCAGAAAGTAGTTTGGTATTTCCGCATAACTACTGCTTGGAGGATATCGATATAAATATGAAATTGTACATAGTGTACTCAACACACTGATTGGTCGCTGCTCTCCCGCCACCCTCCCTCTCCTCTCCCTTCGTTCTTTCCTCAAACACACACACACACACACACTCGCGTATCTCTCTCTCTCTCTCCCTATATATATATATATATATATATATATATATATATATATATATATATATATATATATATATATATATATATATTGTTACGGCACACCCCCCTTTTTCACTTCCCTCCAAGGCAGGGTGTCGCCAAACACGTTACCTCTCCTATACCTGAGGTAACGCCCTCCTGGGACTCGTGTAGCGGGGGTTGGCGGGACGGGAAAAGGGGGTCTTAACACACAAATCACACACAGACAACAACACTATTCCTTTCCTGGTATATTTACAAACAACACGCTTACAGGGTACAACACAACATTACAGACTCAGGGCACAAAGAGTTCTCCACAAGAGGTTCACCCAGAACACACAGCCTCCACAAGTCCACACACAGCAGCCTCCACACAGCCATGCTGGCCACCCACCCCCCTCGCGAAGGCGAAACCTAAGGAAGCAAGGGCGCCATTTCTCCGGCCACCCTCTCCACTTCCTTCCAAGGTACCACGCCCTTCACGCGTCCAGGAGTCAGGCAACAACCTCCACACAGCCAGTCAGCCACTCCCTTAGTGAGGACAGGCCTAAGGAAGCCAGGGATGCCATTTCTCCGGCCACCCTGTCCACTTCCATCCAAGGCCCTGCCCTTCACCCGCCCAGGATCGGCCTTCCTCCGCTGTGTCCCTCTGTCTCTGTCTCTCTCACACTCCTCACTCTCTCACTCCCTCGCTCCTTCTCCTTCCAACAACCAGCCACATCTCTCAAACACACCCCAACACGACTGCGTATCGCTGAAAACACAGATACGTAGGTCGCCTTATCTCTGACACATGTCAACTCTCACACGGACCCCTACATCCCCAGGGAGGCCTGAGTGACCCACCGCTCCCTGCCTCTACACAACTACACTTACAATAACTATTTACACAACACTATTTACATGCTAAATGCGTCGCCGCAACAATATATATATATATATATATATATATATATATATATATATATATATATATATATATATCTGAATAATGAATCAGTAGTTCTACTTAATCAAATTGTAAAAAAAAAAACCACTAGAACACTGGGAGATCAGATTACGAAATTAGAGAATAATGACTTCCAACGTGTCAAAAGAGGGAGTAAGATTGAAATAGGTGCTAGTTATAGTAGTGTTGTTATGCGGAATAGGTTCCAGGTATTGGAAAACAAAGGTTCGTGATGAGCCTGGTGTAGTACTTATTGGCGATAGGAGTTTTGTATGAAAGGACCAAGGAGGAAAAAATTTTTCTATCCGGGAAAGAGTTGAAAATATAACGAAGATACCGTTTTTGTCTATCAAGTTGGCACAAACAACATCGTTAAGGGTAGGTCCGAGGAGGTGTATGAGAAATATAAGGCCATGATAAAAAAAGATTAAGGATAGCCGCAGGCGGTCAGTGGTCTGCGGTTTGATTCCCAGATATGATGTTGGTCCACTCGTCCTTAGTAGAATGTTAGGGATAAATACACGTCTGGAGAAATTATGTAGTATGAAAGATGTGATGTATATTGATGTGTGGGATCATTTCAGCAACGATAGGAGCTTGTTTAGCAGGGATGGCCTTCATTTAAATAAAGTTGGAAAAGCGAAATTAGGTGTGAAATACGAGTTAATAAGAAATAAGGCGAAATTACCAAAAATGGGGGCTCAGCCTGTCCAAACTAGTCGTGAGGTAGTTATAGGCGAGCCAAACGAGGTCACTATAATAGATACTCAGACAGATGGCCAGGTAGAGTTTAGGCCCGTGTCTGTTGACAGAAGTACAGAAACAGGCAACCAAGAAGTTGTGAGGTCTGATGTGGTAAATTTTCAAAGAGGGCTCGAATAAACACTAAGTATATAGCCCTAAAGCGTCTGAGAAAATAAACATCTTTTACGCTAACGTAAGGAGTATTATTCCGAAACTAAATCAGTTGATAATACATGCGACCGTCGAAAACCCAGACATTATTGTGTTAACGGAATCGTGATAAATACACGCGACAAACATCAAATTGCGGAAGTGTCATTAAATGGTTATAACGTATTCGAGAAATGCCATACACATAAAAATGAAGGTGTTTTATTATATGCAAAAAATTATATGAAGGTCGTTAAGATCAATAAAATAAATGTGGATGCATATGACACTCTCTATGTTGAAATTACGGAAAAAAATAAGAAATACATCCTCGGCGTAGTATAGCTACAGACCTCCAAAATTAAGCGAAGAAAATGATAAAATTTTTTATGATGAAATTAAATCTGTTATTAAAGATAAAAATGCTTGAAAGCAGCTGAAACTCTTCTTTTTATTGATTTCGCCTCCCACTTTGTGAGCTTTTCCCCCCCACGCTCCTCCGGGAGGAAGAGCACGGGCTGACTAAGAGCCCGTCAGTGTATGTACATTATGGTTAGGGTTTCTATCGAGGTGGAGGGTAGTTTGTGCAGATGTCGAGCAGCGCTGCTAGAGGTGAAGAGGCGACCACCCGTGCAGCCTGCTCGTACTCGGGATCAGGGGACTTGGCAGCCCGGGAACGTAGTCTGCAGGTACTTGGGCAGTGAAGGACGTAGTGTATTAGTGGGTCATCAGGGACTGTGAGGCAGTGTGGGCAAGGGTCGGAGTCTGTGTTTGTTATCTGTACTTTGTGAGCTGCCTTTGGTATTCTATTCTATCTAAGAATTTATTTAACGGGTAGGCTTCGTCCAAAAATCCTTCAAGTTTTCTTTTAAATCTCTAGGTAAGCCCTGCCATACTTTACGTTTAAGGTATTTATCCCGAATGGGGAATTTGGATTCTAGGGTGGCGTATTTGCAGATGACTCTATTACAGAACGACTGTGGGCTTTCTCCCTATTCATATTACTCTGCCTCCAAGTCCTGCCAAGCTCTGTCTACGTTAAAATCAACAACAAATTCGGTTTTCAGGTTTCAGAATTCGTCCCAAGTAAGATAAGGTTGTTTCCGTTGTTTGTTATGAATTAGCATGGGTATTTCTGGTCCTAATCTGCTCTTGGCTACCTGTACCCTGGATGGTCCATGGGGAGTGGCCTGTTGAATTAACTCGATAAACATTTGCAAACGTGCTGAGGCCTCTAACCCTTCCAGAAGCATGAGTTCAAGTATTGGGATTTGGGATATCACGAGGCTTGGTCATTGAAGGACTAGTGAGCTACTGAGCCTCTAATGGTGCCATAAATGACTTAAGAAACTATTGAATGTAACGTAGGCACATACATGAAACACTACATGGTTTTATAATACACTTATGGTGGTAAAATGGTTAAACTTGTTTTTTAATCCACGAAGCTAGGCATATACGTAGTACATTGCATTTTCCTTTGTTTAAAGATAGCTGATGTCACTGGAACCTTTCCTGCTTTAAACTTCGAACAATGTTAGCAAGATTCATCATAGATATATAACTTAGGTAGTTTATAACGAGTTTAGAGTGAGCATGAATGAAGAACATAAGTATTATTTCGAAAATTTTAGAAATATATGATTTATTCTAGTAACCTCTTATGTATTCAACAATCAATAGCTATGCATATTATGGTAATTGTATGAAACCCTGTTGGTGTTGATAAGATAACATTAAAAATATTTTGGTTTCTAAGAACGACTACAAATGTAAAAACATAAATATATATTAGAAGAATATTAACTTATAAAAAAAGGCAATTTAAATGCCTTATATATATATATGTCATGAATAAATATGATGTAAAATGCAGGTGAAAGCTAATACAATATAATATAATATATGATGTTGAATTCTGCAGAACTGCCAACACTCCTCACACAACGCTCATGGCCGGCGTTGTCTGCGAGATTTTAGGTAAGCTGTTTCTTGTCATTTATAGGCTCCAGCAAACTTAAGTAAGTGGACACGAAGTTTTGTGATATGCCAATGTACATCCTCGGAACTAGGCTATATGAAAAGAGAAGACTAGTCTTCTAAGATGTTAAAACGACATGATAGGAGGCGTGGGTCTAGAAAATGGCAGGTCGCGGCGGGAAAATTCATGGTTTGGGAATTACAAAGTATTAGATTAGCGTGTTTGGTTAGTTACATGGCATCTTTTCAGAATCTCGATTAGTATTCAAGGAACCTGTAATCCTTGACAATAAGTGTTTTCTGGGAAACTGTGAAAAAGTTTGGTTGTAGTATTGCATCCTTATTATGATTTGTATTTGTATCTTAACATGCACTGGAATGTACTAGAAAATGCAAAGTTGGAAAGTGACGAAGTAATAGATTATTAACGACCTCCTAACACAGATGATTGACAATGTGTATGGTCTTTGTATTTTCTAATCTTGCTTGTCCAAGGTAAGGTCAATCATTGTTGCTTTATATATATATATATATATATATATATATATATATATATATATATTTATATATATATTTATATATATATTTATATATATATATATATATATATATATATATATATATTAAGTAAAGACCGAACATTGTGTTTGTAATGCAGAAATAGTATCTAAAGGATATAATGTGAATATAATGTTTTCTATGCAAACAAACTATATTCAAGGGGATTGATTTAAATGATTAACTTGTACCAGTATTCACAATTTAAGATTGGGTATTATTTTACATCTTCACCAGAATGCTCTAGAGAATTCAGGGTTACATTAATTCATAACCTGATGAATTCTGGAAAGGTTTTCTTAATTACATTTCCGTCGCAAATTGGTAGTTTGTGAGATATTCAATGTTTTCTATGAGACCTTATCGAGAATAAGGTAAAGTTTAGTTTGGTTTGAACAAGAATGTTATTTGTCAATGCAGGTTAAGGTTTGGTTAGGTTAGGTTTAGGTTTAGGTTTAGAAGCTGTCAAATGTTTTCTATGACTAAAAGTTGGTGGTTGGCGAGGTGCAGACCCCATTTTGTTTCGTAGCCACACGCCATTATGTATAAGATGTGAAAATTTACGTAAGATTGTAATACTGAATATAAGAAATCATGGAGATACCCCTGGATGACAGTTGGGATAATATTTAGATAACATTAGAGTCTTCTCCCGAGGTTAATACTTGCATGTCAGATAGAATTAAGGTTGCAGAATATCATGCAATATATATCAACTTCCGGAAACTTGTTAGGGTTAGGTTAGTTTAGGTTTGGGTTAGTGTTATGTTATTTTAGCTTAGAGTCCCGCAGGGTTAAGTATAGTAGAGTTATTTATGCTGCCAACGATTCTAAATGCAAGAAATAACATTATCTATAGGATGAAGCGATCTTACTTAACCCTGTGGGGCTCTAAGGTAAAATAACCTAACCCTAACAAGTTTCTGGAAGTTGATACATATTGCCTGATATTCTGCAACCTTAATTCTATCTGACATGTAAGTATTAACCTCAGGAGAAGACTCTAATATTATCTCCATATCATCCGACAGTTCTTTGGATTAATCTGTGAAGGTTTTAGTGAGCGGTCGCTTCCTTACTTAACATGTACTGTTTGATTTGTAAGTCCACTGATCTGATAGAATTAGAGTTAGGTAAGCTTGGGAAGGTCTGGGGGTCTATTCACCACTGGGTCAGTTTAGTTTAGGCGACTGCTCACTAAAACCTTCACAAATGTTCAGTACAGTAAGTATCCTGTGCAGTGCAACAAAAATCATTACGATCGGTTTAGAGGTGTTGTTCTGCAGATTTACCGTTCTTTGAAATAGCTCTGCCCCCAGCCCCGTCAGACATGGAAACCTATTGGAAAGTAAGTGTTCCTCACTTTCCAACAAGTCCCCAAGTCTGTGGGTGCGTAATGAGTATTTTGCATGCAATAACCACGTTATAACTAACCTAAGTTAATCTTGTAGGGCCAATCAGACACACCTTATGGGACCCTCTCAAAATGTAATATTGAAGGCCCTTGCAAAACAATATTAGGGGAAACGACAATGTGTACAATTCAATAACTTAAATTTAGTGTGAAGAATATCAGTTGTGTAGGTAGATACATCTTGGCCATAGTGATGAAGGCACGATGGTAGCGTTTTGACATTGATATTGCCAAATAACCAACAAAAATTAATTTTTTCTACCAAACACTGGTACCTTTCTATCTATCTATCATGGACTTAGACATGGGTTGGGGATCACCCAGTATAGACTGTTGGTGTAGCTCTCAGATCGGCGTTCTCCCACACTCACCTGCTGGAAGAAGCAAAGAAAGGGGCAAGAAGCTAAAATTTTCACCACTTTTCTACCAGAATCACACTTACTTTGCCCCTACCTATCATTTTCTCTCATTGGTATTCTGCATGCATTCTCCAAAACCTCTTGGGGGCCGGATGACTCTGTTGTACAGTACTGGACTCTTGATTTAAAGGTTGTGAGTTTGATTCTGGCTCACGGCAGCTTAACATGGTGAGAGAGGCAGTGCTCTCTTGTTAACCATAGCAGAACTAGTTTGAGGGTATTATTTATTTAATCACCTTTTAATCTTAAGACTCGTCACTGTAACACACCAATGTCTCTCCTCCAATCAGAACTCGGCTCCAGCAGGTATTCCTTCTGCCTACTAACACTCTATCAATCAATCTATCAATCACTCTATTTATCTGTTTGGTGCATGTTCCAAGGAACTCCCCCACTGGGGATGGACATGGTAGAAGAGTTTTTTTTTATAAATCTGAACAACAGGGATCCACGTTTAGCTGATTCAAATGTTGGCTCTATGTACGTATTATACTTGCTGTCAATAACATATCTGTGAAGATTTTTATTGAATACTAATCCCTACTTTTCCTACATGACTGATATTGAGTTGCCCTGCAATGGATTAATTTTTTTGCAAAAAGATAACTCACATATCGTCATCTTCCTATAACCAACAAGTATATTGTTGCGTTATCAAAGATAGAACAAAGCTTAAATCAGGAAATGAAATAATCACTGTTTCCAAACAAGGTTTTTATTGTTTCATGTAATACAAAACTGCAAACTTGCTTTTGTTTCCAAGTCATACACAGTAGATGATCCAATGCCATAGTACTCACAAAGTCTTTACAGGCCTTCCTTTCTCTAAATTCTTTATTAACTCCACCTTTAAAGCATAGATAAAGATTTATGCTTACACTTCTTACCTCTAGCACCATCATCTGCACCTCCTGCTCTCTTGGGTGGCCTCCTGATAGGGTTAATATGCAGCTATATATAAGAAAGGAGCAAGACCATATCACCAAAACATTGCTGGTGTCGGCTGCTGCAGAAAGTTGTGAGCGTGTGGTGCCACCCATGTAGCCGCTCGGTGCCAGACCATGGGAGTTACGGGCCACGGAGTGCACGATTAAAGAGTTTTGCCTGTAGTTAATAGTTAACAATATGAGAAAGTGAGGGTAGTGGCAATGATGTGGCATATCCGCTAATCCTGCCAGCCATACCTTAACCCTTAAACCGCGGGGATGTTTTGGCGTGCCTGGCCCCCACCACGGGCATATTCACGCAAAAACATACCTCACTTCAACTTCCTGTAGCTTCTCTCCCATTAAACTCACGTTACTGAAAGAAGCATCATTGTAAAGTCCATACCCTTAGCTGTCTTTTGACGTTAATTTGAACGCTATATGAGCATTATTAGAACGAGCACGGAATTCTGAATTAGGAACTGTGAAAACACATTATAATAGACATATCCACCCCTACTGAATTTCTTTCCTATTAGTTAGCAATAAAAAGCATCACTTTTATACCGTTTATGTGAAACACACCCGTGAAAAGCTCAATTTCCGTTTTATTGTAAAAATCAATGGTTAGCATTACTTGCTAAACTTAGCAATGGACCAGCATCCTCGCTAGAATGCAGCAACTGGTAGGCCTAGGGATTGTGGGTTGGTATTATTTGAAAGAAAACATGTTTACAGGACTTGAGGACAAACTAATCAAATTTGACGGCGCGTTAATTCAAAAAATGCCCTGTCCACTATTGTGGACACCCGCACTTGGAGCCCACGCACCGGGTGTCCACAATAATGGACACCCGCGGTTTAAGGGTTAAGTAACTTGATAGATTGGAAATGCTATAGAGAAATGTATCTTTTTGAAATCAAGTAACCTAACTTTTGATATTTGGCTCCTTAAGGCCCCCACACTGGCCAGCCAGCAACTCCTGTCCTTCCTATCCATTTTAAATTTCATATATAATCTAACATGTGTGCAGTAAAGGCTTTTTGTCTCAAATTCATCGTCCATTACACATTACGCTGGACTTGGTTTTTCTCAGGTAACTGCAATTTAATATTGACTGAGTGGGTAAAAAAGGGCTCAGCACTCCTTAGAATCTTCACAGATGTGTTAAAGTCAGTAAGTATAGTGTATAAAGCCAACATTTAAGTCGGCTTAGCTTGGAGCCCCTGTTCTTAAGATTTTTCAAGTTGACATTTGTTCCTATTCTTACATTCCTTATTTGCATGCTCCGATTCTCTCATTCTCCTCTCTTACCTTTTGATTCTGTCTTTGACATACTCTAGCACTCTTTAGCACTTAGCACTGTCTGTCTGTCTGTAGGAGAAGGTGCCCATTTAAAAAAAAAAAATTTCCCACTCATGTTTAGTGTTGTTGGTGTGGGTTTTTGAGGTGGGTTTTACAAAGTTCTTATGGCTGTGCACTTAAAGTGCAACATTAGATAATGCTGAAATGCTACAGTAGTTCAATTTGTATTAGTTATGTCTCACACTGGAGTAAATAGCTGGTAGAGCATAACATTTCTCATGCTGCAACTTTATTTGGTAATGTTCGTTGAGTTTACTTAGGGATTTTTGTATTCAAGATGTGCAAGAAATGATGCATTGTAATTTGTTATGTAACTTTACTAGTCTGCACATAGAACACCAGGGTAAGAATTCTTGTGGAAAATTTGATGTCCTAAAATCTTTTGCTTTTCATCCTCCAGAATTTTCAACACCCTTATAGAATCATGAAATTGCACTATCAGCATATCATCATCAGGAGCATACTGCTAACTTTCAGAATCTTAATGTTATCAGCCAATAGCTGTCTGCAAAAGGTGTTGCTTGAGTTCTTGCCTTTGGATAGTAAGATTTTTCATGTCAGAACCTTATTTGGCAATGCCTATTAATTTTGCTCTAGTCAGAGGAGGCTTAAGGATTTTTGTGACCAAAGAATGCCAGAGAATTATACAATGTGCTATTATTCAGCAGCTGACATTCTAGTTACCTGCACTTAAAATGCCAGGACAAGAATTTTTATAAAGAAAATACACTTAATTTAATGTAAAATGACAAGTAAATGCCCTAAATAATAAGTAAAAAAAACTAACTACATTTGGTTAATATTACACGGGAGTTGGAGGTCTGTACAGGCGATAGAACTTCACTCTACTGTAATTTTATAATATTTTGCTTGGTATATTGTACTATAGTCATCAATTTTCAGAAACCAATATAAATGTTTATATAAATAAGTATTATTATATAGATGGACCATAGGGCAGGGACACACCCTCCCTGTCACAATAACGTCATGCTGCATACAAAGACCTCAGCTGCCTCAACTATCCCTCACACAGAGAACCCCCTTTCCCCCCTTCCCTTTGTTTTAGCTTTACCTCAATTGTTGCTCTTACAGTGTTTCTTTTATTCTTCGTTGCCTCAACACTCTTGACTGCTATGGAAATTGGACATTCATGATGCTTAGAAATATACAGATTGTTTTTCACTTCCTGGATAGAGATGTGAAAATGTTAATTATTACTGTGATTTGACAAAAATTGGAATATGCAGAAGTTATATGGTCTCCTCACAAGAAAGAAAAAAAGAAAGCACATGTCAAAATTGGTAACAATACAGCAAATTGCAATTGAAATGGTGCCAGATTTGGAAGATGTTTTATGAGGAAATATTAAAAGAAATGCAATAATAGATAGAAAGAGAGACAGGACCACACAAGTGTAGCTCAGGCCCTGTATACTACTAGTTGATACACACATAAGCTTAGAGCTGCTCCTCTCTAAATGGTGGGATTTTTCCCAACTAAACGTGTGGTGATTATAGTAAAGGAATGGAATGTGTAGTGATGGTCTAACACAGCACTGAAAAGATGGTCTTGTTCGCAAATTATGCCAAAAAGTTAGATGACTAAACGTGAGCAAGGTAGAAACGGTGGGTGCTAAAAGGATGACCTCCAATGAAATGGGACCGATTGCTAGAGTATATGAGGGAGATTGAAAGGATTAGATCATGCAAAAAGGGAATGCAAAGATAAAAAGTAAATGGAAACTTCTGCTGTGGTCATCTTCCACTTCCCTGAGAGGAGTTCTTAGGAACAGGCATCAGATAGATAGAGTCCATTATGTTTGATGTATATATACTTATCTCTTAGTCCATCACTACTCTAACACTAAAAATGAGAGACTTGTACATATAGTTATTTAATGCAAAGAACGAAGAAAACAAAATTTTTGCTCGTGTAGTGGAATGCTTTTTAATATAAAACCATGATTTCAATGAAAATTAAGTTTTTGTGAGCTTTTTATATATGTTTATATACATTTAATATATATTTCTAAAAGTTTTTCATCTTTGTAGGTTTGTGATTCAATTTTCAATATACACTTAACTAAGTTGTCATTGTTAATTACAAAAATTATTCACAATGCACTGAGTGTTTATGTACATTATATAAAATATAGGCATTTTTAGGCAGTGGATCTGAAACTCTTTCGTCTTTGCATATTCCATATTCTCTATTTCAGTATTAGAGAACCTGATCATCATAACCATCAGTGGTGTGTGATGAACCCAACTGTGTTGATATTATGGTTTTCACCAGTAACCTTCATTGGCTGTCATTTTTTGTTTGTGATAAGAGGAGTCTCATGTGATGCAACCCAACATCGATCCTTGTGGGAAACCTCTCTGTCTGTCTTGCCTTGGCAGACTTGCTGCCTTGACCAAGAAAATAATACTAATAAAAAGTCTGCTCACATTGCAGCTCACAAAACATCTTAAGTGACCAATTTATTTATCAATTGTAAATTAGTGGTTGTTTGATATTTTGTGTATGAGAATGAAACTAGAAGTGAATGCTGGGAAAAGTTAGGTGATGGGTTTTGAAAGGAAGGAAGTAGAGGATTATGACTTTATTATGACTTATAGGGTGAATATGCCAGCTGTGAGGTAGTTTTAGGAGAGAGAATGGAGTTGGTGAAAGAGCCTCCATAACTATGTACAATATAAAAAGATGGAAAGAGAAATACTAAAGAGGGCTGTGAAAGGCAGGTGTGTCATAGATAATTATAAGAGGAAGGGATGTGTCCTGTTTTAAAGGGAAGCGTCACACCATTTCTTAATTATCAGTTGTCATGATTTTTTCTGTCAAAAAGTATGCTTATGCTGAAATAATCCTTGCTCATTTTCAGATCCGTAGCTTGATACATAAATGCAAAAAAGAATTTTTTTTCTAATATACACCCATCCCTCTGTTATCACACCTAATAGGTTAGCACAGATGTGCATGGTAGCAGAAAACGTGATAGCAGAACTTAATAATAAATAGGCTTAATTGTAATTGGTTTATCAGCGGCCAATTTCCGCTGATTTGTTCACTATTCACCTATGATTTTGTATCAATTACGCCTACAACATGAAATATAGCAATGATATATCAGCTATAACTGTTTAATTTTTGTTGATTTCTTTATAATACCTTGTCACAAGCTTGTCAACTATGTTTACAGATATTTATAATTTTTTCTGAAATTAATGTTTGCACAGTGTGCACAGCACCGTGCTGACCATTTCAACGCTGGGCCAATTTAAAAATTTATTTGATTCTCTCAAAAAAATCTATTATTAGAAGTAATGGGATAATATGTAAAAACCAGTTTAGCAAAGTGAATCGTTTTTGAAACTTGCCTCATAGTTTGTATAACATGATGAATAGTGGTGTGAGGGGTGTTAGCGGTTTGTTTTCACCACTAATGTTGATGAATGATGATAGTTTCTATATTGTCTCGCCACACACATGCAATTTGTAGGCTACCTGTATATGAGCGAGTGAGAGTGGGTGAATTTGATACCGCACTGCTGATACATACAGGATAGGTAGGCTGTTCGTATGTAAGCGAGTAAGTAATAACATTCCATTGTCACCAAACGTGAATATCTTGGCATAATTCTGTTCATCACTCAACCCATGGCACGTACAACAATTGTACAACCACTGACTCGCTTGCCACTCATGCTCAGTAAAGGGATCAAATCAACAAACCAACTGATTCAAGGGGTAGGGCAAGGCTTGGAGTACATGCAGTGTGTTTTCTGTTGAGTTCCATTAAGAGATAATCATTCAAAATATTTCCAAAGTTGCCTCCATAAATTTACGGCAGTGACACTGAGTGGGGTATGCAAGGTGTTGTAATTTAACTTCATTGGCACTCTGTGGGTTAAGGAACAGTATTCTGCTGACATTGATCAGAGGCTTTGGCATGGAATATGGTGGAAGATAAGAAACCATAAGGATTGCGAGGAGCTGCTGAATTATATAAACAAGATATATGAATGGAACAAGACATGGGAAATGGAATTTAATGAAGAAAAAAAAACATTTTGGAAATGGGGTAGAATGCAATGAGATCCTCATGGACTTATAAGTTAGGACAAAATGATATATCAATACTAGAAGAAGGGAAAGATTTGGGAATAGTAATACAAGACAACTTATCACCAGAGAAACATATAGATAGAATGTTTGGTGACAGATTCAGGATGCTAAGGAATATTCAGATGGCTTTTCACTTTCTAGATGAAATATGATGAGAAAAAATTATAACTACAGTGATTAGACCAAAACTGAAATATGCAGAAGTAATATGGTCCCTGCACAAGATAAAACATGTATATAAATTGGAAAATATGCATAGAATAGCAACTAAGATGGTGCCAGATTTGGAAGACCTAACATGTGAGGAAAGGTTAAGAAAAATGCATCAAACAACACTACAAGAAAGAAGAGAAAGAAGTGACTTAATCACAATATATAAGTTGATGAGCAACCCGGAGGAAACAGAAAAAATTTAATATTGAAAATAAATGGAGAGGCTAGATATTTGAGGGGACACCAGAAAAATAGTAAAAAGGAATTTACTTGAAAAATACAGAAAAGTACAGTTTTCCACAAAGAAGTATGTATACCGTATTATACGGCTTATAAGTTGCACTTTTTTCCCCAAAAAATGAAAAATACCCATGCGTCATCTAAGATTAATGTTGTCAAAGGTTAGCTTTGGTAGCTATTTAGTTCAGTCTCTTATTATAGGTAACCTCAGTACTTACCTGTTACAAGTATTTTGAATACCATAAGATGTTCAAATCAACTAATATTGTTAACATGTGAGAAAAAAATATGTATATGAGTGTATCGTCTGCTAGTATTGATGTATCGTCTCTTATGTCAAAGCATAAAAGGTTTGCCAACACTCTTATGTTGTGAAAAATATGATTTATCACCAGACTGTCACACTTATCACAAGCTTTTTTCAGTCTTGGAAATTATCACAGACGAATTCATCAAAACGATTTACTTATACTATTACATATAAGCTAGAAGTTATAGGATATGCCAAAGACCATGGGAATTGAGCAGCAGAAAGACATTTTGGACCACTGCCTGTCGAGAAAATGATTCGGCAGTGGAGGAAACAAGATCTGAGTACAGTCGGTAATAGGTGGAAGCACAATTTACATCAAGTTAATATTTTTTCTCTGAAATTTATTTCCTAAATCAGGGTGCGTCTTATAAGCCGTAAAATACAGTACGTGGAATAGACTGAAGGAAGAGGTGATATTGGCTAAGAATGCACAGTGTTCCCTCCAATTTTGTGTGAAATTGGTCAACAT
>JAPQNM010000003.1:12066339-12091339 GCA_029783475.1 Metacarcinus magister
AAATGCATATATAATAAGATATCCTCATCACCCCCAACAAGTTTGGGGACCTGTGTGAAAGCAGTGTTCTTGGGGGGATGGGGAAGATGAAATACAAGGATTTACACTATAAACAAGGTGCCAGAATCACTAACATAACCTAACAGTGACCTACTGACGAACGTGCAGTGCACTGACGGTCACAAAACCTGGCGTGTGGCTACAATAAATATGGCGTCTGCACCTCGACCAACTCCCGATTTTTGGTCATTGAAAACATTTGATATCTTCTATATTAACATATAACAAAACCTAAATTAACCAAACCTTAACCTATATTTGCAAATAACAGAATCTTGTTCAAACCAAACTAAACTTTACCTTATTCCCAAAGAGAAGTTCTCACAGAAAACATTGAATATCTCACAAACTAAGAATTTGTGATGGAAATGTAATCAAGAAAACCTTCTCAGAATGCATCTGATAATGTAAAAATACAACCATCAATTCTCTAGAGCATTCTGGTGAAGATGTAAAATAATACCATATCTTGTGACAAGTTTCAAGAAAATCCAAGAAAACTTGTCAAAATATGCAAAAATTTAAACCTCAATTTTTCGTATTTTCATTAAAAAAAAGAAAAACAATTGCTCCAAAGGAACTTTATAGCTCATGAAAATTTGGTGCAGTTTGGTTCATAAATAACGAAAATGTCAACGAACTCGATCGTTCCCATTAAGTTATTTACTTGTTCATGAAAGTTTAATGTTAAAAATTCTACCAGTAAAAGTTTGAGTACTTACTTTACCTATTCGCAATTTTGGAATTTTTTTTTTACCTGATCTGAGTACCATGATATTTTTTACACGTTTTATGTAGCTGTTTGGTTTTAATATAGTATTCAAGTGATCATTCATTCATACTCAACTGTAAAGAACAAAATGCTTCGGTAGATACTGTTATTATGGTACGTCATTAAGTATCTGGAAGCAAGTAAAGCAAGGCTATCAAATTATGTGCTGCTAGCTTCTGGCTTTCACTTTTCTATATTTTAACGTTAATTATATTTTGATTAGTAATCATAAATATCATTCTGGGCTCATCAGTGCACTAGTGTGTCAAACAGGGTGTTAATTGTATTTTAATTAATAATCATAAATATCATATATATATATAATATATATATATATATATATATATATATATATATATATATATATATATATATATATATATATATATATATACACACACACATATATATACACACACATATATATACACACACATATATATACACATATATACATATATACATATATACATATATACATATATACATACACATACATAAATACATACACATAAATACATACATATATATACATATATATATACATATATATATATATATATATATATATATATATATATATATATATATACATATATATATATACATATATATATATACATATATATATATACATATATATATATATATACATATATATACATATATATATATATATATATATATATATATATATATATATATACATATATACATATACATATACATAAATATATATATATATATATATATATATATATATATATATATATATATATATATATATATATACATATACATATACATACATACATACTATTCCCATGATTTACAATTAGGTTACGCTCCTGAAAAAACGATCATTAATTGATTGATTGTATACCGAAGTATTATTTCAATGCGTTCCAGACCCGTATGGAAGGTGTTAGAGGGAATTATAAATTCCCTCTAACACCGCCCTACTACATTAAATGTATATAAATATACATTACGTTAAATATACATACATAAAGGGATAATAAGACACTGAGTTTCAGTAATTTCCTGTATATGTACTGTGTATTGAAATAATCCTCTCCTAGGCTGGAGGATGATGTTTCCTCCGAGGTTATTATCAAACAACTCCTTCCCTTGCTCTCGCTCTGGTCACACCTGACATCCTTCCATTCACACACTCAAACTCACAGTCACCTTTCTCTATATTCACCTTTCCCTTTCAGTTTAGTTACACTCAATGCTAACACATCAAACTTTGGCTCCACAAGCATTCTTCCAATCACCTCCCTTCTACCTTCAAGTGTACTATATCCACACACATTCAGAGACCCAATCTTCCGGGTTGGCGGAGACATTACTTCCTCTCTGTCATGTTTTTTTTAGTAGAGTATGCAGATGCTCCGTCCCTTTATTTATTTATTTATTTATTATATGTACCTGGCTTATATCCTTTTAAAAGGAGGTAGCAAAGATAAGGCAATTAGAGTTCATTGAGACATAGTTACTCATCCTTCCTATGTAGCCACACGTTAATGCCTCTGATAGTCATATATGATGCATTTTTTCCCCCAAAATATCTCCAAAAATCGCCCAGCATCTTTTACCACGGTGGTTATGTTTTTGTAGGCCATGGGATAAATGTTACTGGTACAAGGCTGGTACCTAAACACCCCAGTTTGACACAGTTCCTTGATGACTGGGATTCTGTGAAGACCCATGCAGTTGTTCAGTCTTTAAAGAAATGTGGCATCAGCAATGCCTTACATGGTACTGAGGATGATATTCTCTTTGATGATAATCTAGATGAAAGCAGTACTGTATTATCAGGTTTTGAAGATGATGACGGAAGTGATGAATTTTGTGGATTTGGAGATGAATAAAATCTTACTTTTTCCCTTTATTTCATCAAAGTTTGTGGTTTGTGTGTACGTTAAACAAAAACTGTTTATAATGAAGTACCATCAGTTAGCCAAATGTCTTACTGCATTATAATAAAATTTGTAGAGGGAATTGATAAATGAGTTGGCACTTATACAAGATAGATACCAGCATGTGGATAAGTTACCAAGTAGTATAATAAAAATAAACTGATAATGTTGGCCTTGCCAACTGTCACCTGTTTTTTTAAGGCTTTACAGTGCCATATTGTTTATGCCTTTTTATTTGGGTTGTAATCACCTGACAGGTGATTCCTGTATTTACCATAATTTTCAGTTAATAGTGGTAAATTATAGGCAGAACATGCCAGAATTCAGTTGATATTAGTGCTCTTAATGTACAGCTGGATGTTCTGGTCAAACTTTATGGTACATTCAGGGGTGCTGTAGATACATAAGCCTATACAGTAGCCTGTACAGCAAACTTTTAAACACACTACTGATAAATCATGGGTCATAACATCAAAAAACGACTAAACCATACTCATGTTGTGAGCTTCCACATGTGGTAGGTGCATAGGCCTATTCCGCTTTGACAATGCTTTACAGTAATTTGTGAGCTAGTTTATAAACCCCAACTGAGGAAAGGACTATGAAATATAACTTGGGGAAAATGTGGGGCTTTAATCTTAGATACCAGTATTTATAAAGTTAGTTGCATGTTTTGCTTAAGTAGTTCAGTAGGAGAATACTCGTTAGTCTATAATCTTTACTCAAAATCCTACTGAGGGGAGGGATTTAAAGCCCACGGAAAAAGTGGGATTTATAGTTTTTTCCCTGAATATTCCTTGAATACGGTATGTATATATATATATATATATATATATATATATATATATATAAATATATATATATATATATATATATATATATATATATTATATATATATATTATATATATATATATATATATATATATATATATATATATATATATATATTATATATATATATATATATATATATATATATTATATATATATATATTATATATATATATATATATATATATATATAAATATATATATATATATATATATATATATATATATTATATATATATATATTATATATATATATATATATATATATATATATTATATATATATATTATATATATATATATATATATATATATATATATATATATATATATATATATATATTATATATATATATATATATATATATATATATATATATATATATATATATATATATATAGACACACACATATGTATATGTATATGTATATCTGCATTTATTAAGGGACAACTGTATTGGCTTTATTTTCCTCCACATATTTATGATTAAGGCTTTTATGTAGTCATCAGTTTGTAATGATTTTATATCTTTTAACAGAGTGTACAGTTTGAGAATACAAAATCAAAGGCAACAGCTGCTGTCAATGAAGAGGATGTTCCTAACAGATGGGTGAGTATATGGTAACACTGAGATATGTGTAGCCAGTAGAGGCTTTTGTTAATAAGTGTTGACCATTTCTTACATACATGGTAGGGATTCAGGGATTTTTGTACAATTTTTGTGTGTGATTATGTTCATCATTAACCTATGAGTCCACTGCAGGACAAAGCCCCCCCCCCTCCCAACCATATCCACTCAGCTATGTGAGTTGCCTTTCTCTTCAAGGTTATGCCAGCAAAAGATCCTATCTCATCTAGTTTTCTGTTTGCCTTGCCTTCTTTTGACATCTATGGATTGCCAATCTGTTAGTCACTCCATCTATTATTTCACTTGTGTTTACACTGGGTACTGTATTTTGCAGCGTATAACGCACACTTTTTTCACTCAATACATACCAAAAAGTTACCCTTGCGCGGTATACGCCGAAGGTATAAAATTTTATAAATTTTTTTGTGTTGTCCAATAGCGACTGTAAACTTACCTTTATTATTGTTTATGATCCTTCATAGTCCATAGCTGTGCTTATAATATGTTGCCATAAAACACAAAGTGAACAAATATCCAGTATAAAAAATATGAATGGAGTCAGTTGAGGATTGCCCATGTCTTGTTTCCTCAAAAACTTGTGCACATGTTTCAACTTGATTTGCACATTTTAAAGATCAAGTGTCCATGAATACATTTATCCAATAATGAATAGCCTAAATTTAGTTAATGACACTCCAAATCAATTTCACACTAATTGGCAAGTATCTTGTGGATGTTATAATGAAAGTTGCTTATAAATTGTTGGTGGAATTGTGGATCTATATTTCAACATTACTTTTCTTTCAAATCATCTAACTTTTATTACTATTTTTCAGCTACAAAATGAGCCCAACTTAGACAACAACGATTATATCCGAGAATACTTTCAATCTCAGAAGGCACTTTACCGTCAGCAGATAGAAGTTAGGAGACAGTATAGAGGTGAGTCATCTTTTTTATATGTGAATTAGTACATATTTACCATATATTATTTAGTACGTACAAATACATATTTCTTAGGGAAGTGTGTGGGCAGATGATTAATAATTTTCTTAATTATTTTTAGATTTAATGAATATTAAATGGTCAGGAGGCATTTCATATATAATCTCTGCATTAATAAAGATACCAGTATCTTGATAGGAAAAGGGTTTTATGACACTGTGTGGTTAATGCATCCACTTAACTGTTAAGCAGCAGAGTAAAACTTTTCTTGTGCTGTTTTTTATTTTTGTTCAAATTTTTATACTTCACAGAAACTGCAACTGCTACAGTCCCTGGGACCCCTGAGCTTGTCAGTGGCTCCACCACTGACACTCATCAGCCATCAACTCCATTACCATCAGGATCACAGCCCACACAGGTGACAGAGCCCAAGGTTAGTAGCAAAGGAAATATTAATCCCGAAGTGAACCTTGAAAATAGTGGTTTGGACATAGTCACACCCAAGCCCAATGTAGTTCCCATCAGCAACTGCAATATCGCAACTTCAGTCACCAGTGCAATCTCAACCATTACCAAGTCTCCAGCAACAGCACATTTTCCCGACACAAAGAAATTCATCACATCTAAGGTTGCAGCATTTTCTGCTACAACCAAACTTTCCAACCCAGAGTACAGTGCTGCCCCAAAGGCCCTTGAAGGTTTCAGCAAATCAACTTCTACAACTTTACCCATCCCACTTCAAATCATCCACCCTGATAGTGGCAGGGAACAAGTGAGTATCCATGAAGCAAAAATAGATTACCTCTGGGGCTCCTACAGGAATCTTTTAGCTCATGGATGTACTTCCTTAAATGATTAGAGGTAAACAAAATGGGCTCAAATGTGCATCAGAGCATAGTTAATAATGGTTGAATATGGTCAGATTATTTATGACAAATAATAGTGTCGAGCATGGGTATGGAAGTGGATGGGAAGTGTGTGTGTGTGTGTGTGTGCGTGTGCGTGTGCGTGTGCGTGTGTGCAGAAAGGAATGGATAGAAAGGAAATAAAGAAGCAATAGACAAACTGACGAGATCAAACATGATAGAATTTGGCAAAATACCAAGGAACTTATTGAGTAAAGCAAGAGAAATTTTGAAGTTCGTATTGCTAATATCAGTAAGTCAAACCCTAAAGAATTCTACAGTTGTATTTAAAAGAAAAAAGTATGTATACCAATCGTTGGTCCATTAATTATGCATAATGGAAATGACAAAAGCTCATGGCATAATTGGTAACCTTTGTAAGTAGATAGAAAATTGGCTAACAGATCGAAAGCAACGAGTAGTATTATACGGAAAAGCTTGTGACTGGATCAGTGTGCATAGTGCAGTTCCTCAAGGGTCAGTTTTGGGTCCTATACCATTTACTATTTATATAGGTAAAAATGATGACGATGACTGCATCACTTGCAAAATATCAAAATTTGCAGACAACACAAGAATAGCAAACACACTTACTTCAGTTCAGTTCATACAAAAGGATTCAAATACTTTAGTGGATTGGTCATAAAAATGGCAAATGAATTTTAACTGATAAATGCCACATACTTCATATCGGAAATTACAACCCTCTGACAAGTTATTTGATGAAAGATGTTCAACTTGAAAGTGTAGATTGCAAACAAACTTGTTAGTTTGATAGGAAGGACTTAACATTTTAAATCAGAAAAAGTTATACTTACATTAGATAACTCACATGTGCATCCCCATTTAGAATACTGTGTACAATTTGGTAATTTTATTTCAAGGACAGGAAATGCAGTGCCATGTAACCAAAATGACGGAGAGATTGCTGGAAATGACTGAAAGGAAAGTTAGCAAAGATTAGGGAGGATTTAGTAAAGGAAAAGGCTGTTTGGACCAGATATTTGGAATTAAGTATGGTAAAGGAGTGCTTGTGGTAGGATTAAAAATTGTATGCACCCTTCATGGACCTAGAAAAAGTTGATAAGGAAGCTCTTTGGAATATTCTGAAAATTTATGGTTTTAGAGGACATTTGGTGTCAGGTTTGAAGGCATTTTACAGGGAGACAAGTGCGTGTGAGGGTTGATGGGGTGCTAAGTATAAAGTTGTTCTATCGGAGTTGAGATGAGACAACAATGTGATGTCAATTGGGTGTTAAATGTTTTTATGGATGGGTGTATGAGAGAAAAAAAAGCCAAGCTGGGAAATGTAGGTGCAAGACTAAAGATGAATGGAATGTGTTGGGTGGTGGTTGCATGCATGTTTGCAGAAAATATGTTATATGCACAGTGAAGTGGACTGTCAGAGGGTGGCGGATGTTGTGTATGTACGAGAAGGAAGCTAAAAGTGAAAGCTGTAAGGTCTTTGAAAAGAGGGAAGCAAAGTTTGTTGAATTTCATACATTTTAAGATGTATGAAATTCAACAAACTTTGCTTCCCTCTTTAAGCAGTAGGAAGTGTAAGGTAGTTCTAGGAGAGAAAATGGAGGACATGAAAGAGTTTAAATATTTGGAGCAATTCTATGCAAGCATGGACAGATGGCAGGAGAAATAAGAGAGGAGTGAAAGGCAGTTATATCACAGGATCACTTGCAAGTATTATGAGAGGAAGAGATGTATCTATGGAGGTAAAAGAAAGGGTTTAAGAATCTATTCTATTGCCAACACTGACAATGGACATGGAATAGGGCACAGCAGTCTAGAGTGCGTGCTGTGGAAATTAGTTATCTGAGAGAAGCATGCGGCGTGACAAGATTGAAAGGTGAGAGCAATGAACGTATGTAGGAAAGATGTGGCATAAGACATTGTGTAAATGGAGTAAAATGTGTTGTATTGAAATGGGTAAAAAAAACCATTTTTTAGAGGTTATTTGATCATCTTGAGAAAAAGAAAAAAGTGTATTTGAGTGAAATTGAGGTTCATAGGAGGAAAGGAAGACCAGTTATAAGATGGAAGGATAGGGTAAAGGGGTACATGATTGAAAAGGATCTGATAGAGGGATAGGACTTGAACAAGCAAGGAGTAAGTGGGTTGACAGAAAGAGTTGGAGGCTCTATGCCATGGTCATTCCCTTGGAAGACATTTTTGGAGGAAACGAGGAGTCATAGAATAGTGAGAGGAAATGCTTGTCAGTGCATAATTGATGGTAATTGTAGATTTAAATGTATTAGTGTTTTTCTTGTTAGTTACACTGAGTTCAGTGTTGTTTTTTAGCATAACTTGTGATGGTCGGTAATGAGATCAAACGTGTTCATTTGTATTTGTTTGTATGATGGTTAAAGGAGCTGATGATAATATATTCAGCTCTTTTTTGAGGAAGGTTCACTTTGTGTGTGTATTTACCTAGTTGTAAAATACAGGGCGTGAAGTACACTCGTCTGGTCCTGTCTCCGTATCTATATTTGTCAAGTTTTTCCTTGAGTTGTACATTCTTTATCATTATCACCTTTTCTTTCACTCCATTCCAGGTATCTATACTTCTCTTCATAAAGCTGTACTTTTTTGTCATTCAGGCAGATTCCTTTTTGCAATTTTTTTTGTGTCCTGAGATATCTTTTCTATCTGTTACTTCCAGGTTGTTCTTCAGTTTTATATTATAATTAAGTCTCTTTCTCGTCTCTTTTCTAGTGTGTTAAGTTCCATTTCTTTTATTCTTTCTTTGTATTTAGATCTTTCAATGCTGGCACAATTTTTGTTGCTATTCTCTGTATTCTTTCCAATTTGAGCACATGATGCTTTTCTTGTGAGGGCACAATTTTATTTCTGCATATTCCAGTTCTGTTCTAATCATTGAAGTTATGATTTTTTTCATCAAATTTTTTTTATCTAGAAAGTCAAAAACCATCCATATATTTTGTAGCATCATGAATGTCACCAAATATTTTATATAAGTTTAATACATAAATTATTATGTATTACCACTCCCAAATCTTTCTCTTCTTTTTCTATTGATATGATATTTTGTCCTAAGTTACATGTCCATGAGGGTCTCATTTCACTCCCCATTTCCAATACATGGCATTTTTTTTGCATTCAATTTAATTTTACATATCTTGTTTATATAATTCTGTATGCCTTTGCAATCCTTTTGGTTTCTTATCTTCCTTAATAATTTCGCAAACAGGTTTATGTATCTGCTTTCTCTTGTCAATTCATTTACATATACAAAAACATTATCGGTGCTAAGACTGATCCCTGTGCTACTTATTCTGATTTTTCATCCTCTACCACTGCTCTCATTTCCCTTCCTTTCAGGTAGCTTTCCATCCAGTTTTTAGATGTTTCCTTCTCAAATGTATTCCAACTTCCATAGTAATCTCCTGTGTGGAACCTTATCAAATGCCCTTTTTTAAATAGAAATATATGCAATCCACCCATCCATCTCTTTCTTGTTTTATATCTATCACTCTTAAGTCAAGACTTAATAAATTGGCAACACATGACTTTCCTGTTTTGAATTCAATTTGTCTATTTGTTATTATTTTCTAGCAGAGTAATTAATCCATTGTTTCTTGATAATATTTCACATCTTACGAACTATGCTGGTCAATGATACTGGTCTATATTTAAGTAGTTCTTCTTTATTTCCATTTAAAAAAAAAATTGGCATTACATTATATCAGCTGTTTTCCATTCTTTAGGGACTTTTCCTATTTTCAGAGAACATTGAATTATATCATGAATTTCTTGTGTGTGTGTGTGTGTGTGTGTGTGTGTGTGTGTGTGTGTGTGTGTGTGTGTGTGTGTATTCTATTTTATTTTATAGTTCTGTCCGGGAACATCCCCCACGTCAGAAGAGCCTCCACCTCTCTTTATCCATACACTCCCTCCTAACTTGTTCAATCCCTCCCCCTCTATCAGCAACTCTATCATGCATGTACTCTTCTACCCTATCTTTCCATCTTACAACTGACCTTCCTCGCCTCCTAAGACTCTCAGTTTCACTTGCATATACTCTCTTCACAAGCTCTTGACTCTGCTTCCTCTCAAAATGACCAAACCACCTCAAAGTATTTCTTTTCACCTATTCCACTACACCACACTTCATTCTATTTGCAAGAGTTCACATGCTACATCTCACAATGCTTTCATTGCTTTCACTCTCCCATCTTGTCATGCCACATTTTTCTCTCAGATGACTAATTTGAACAGCATGCACTTTTTACTGCTGTGCCATATTCAATGTTGAAGTCTGGTTCATCGTCAGTGTTGGCAGGAGAATAGTGTTCCTTAAACTTCTCTTTCCCTCCATGGACACATTCCTTCCTATTCATAACCTTTGTATGTGATGTGACACACCTGCCTTTCACAACCCTCTCTTCTATTTCTCCTTCCATCTCTCCATGTTTGCATAGCACTCTCCTCAAATACTTAAAACTTCCTCCGTTTTTTCTCCCTAAAGTATCTCACATCTTCCTACTGTTGGCACACTCACCATATAAGGGGTATTAAAATCCACCACCTGTTTCCCTCCGCCCAAAATCCTTCTTTTTTTCCCCAGCTTTTGTGTTGATCTAAATGCTTGTGTTAGTGATGAGGTAGTTGAAGACATGATTGGTAGGCGTGGTATGCCTTGGAGAAATGAAATAGAGAAAGACTGATAGAACTATGTGCAGAGAGAGAGTTAGTGGTTGGAAACACTTTGTTTAAGACGAAGGATATGTGGTATGAGACAAGATAATGGAAGGGTAATAGATAGAGCAATTATGGAGTATGTGGTTGTGTCATGGTATGTAATATTACGGTTATCAGATGTGAGTTTTGTGAGGGGAAGGAGAGGTATGTTCGACGACTTCTTTAAAGGGAAAGCTGAGGGTAGGTATGATATGGGTGAAGACTAGCCGAGTAGGGGAGGGAGAAAGTTCTGAAAAGTAGCGAGTTGATCAAAAAGGAGAAAGTGTAGGAATACAAAAATGATTAAGGACAAGTGGAATGTGGTGAGAGAAAAAAAAAAAAGAGAAAGAGAGGTGATTTGGAAAAGGAATGGTAATTGTAAGGCTGGTTGTAGCAGAAAAGAGACAGGCTTATGGAGCCGAGGAAGGATTATACAAGGAAAATAGAAATCAAGCTAAAAGGGCTGTGTGTGTGTTGCAAAAGTGACTGCAGGTGAAAGGTGAACATATGAAAATAAGGAGGCTGCAAAAGGCCAGTTGACCTACTCTAGGCAGCTCCTGTGCACCTAACACTTACCATCTGTTTTCTTCATTCATTGAAATATCCAACCTTATTTTAATAAAAGTATCTACTGTCCCAGCACTTTACCACATGTTTGCTGAGTTTGTTCCACTCCTCTATTACCCTATTAGTAAACCAATTTTTGCCTATATCTTTCCTGTATCTGATCTTGTCTAGCTTGAAACCATTTGTTCGTGTTCTTACTTTCTCCTTGATTATGAGAACCTTATTTATATCACCTTTGTTGAAACCCTTGACCCATTTAAACACTTCTATCAGATCTCCCCTTACCCTGTCTTTCTAAAGAGTGTAGATTGAGGTGTTTTAAGCTATCCCTGTAAGTTAAGTTCCTTATCTCCTGAATCATTTCAGTCATCCTTCTTTGTACTGCTTCTAGCTTGTCAATATCCATTCTATAGTACGGAGACCAGAACTACACACCATAATCTAAATATGACCTATTAACGCTAAGCAAAGTCTTAGTATTACATCTGCTGATCCATTACTTACCCTCCTGGTGATAAAATCCAGTACGCTGTTAGCTCTGTTCCTGGCACTAATACAGTGCTCTCTAGGTCTCAGGCCCTGACTTACCAACACTCCTAAGTCTTATTACAAATTTGATTTACTTATATCTACACCGTCTAGGATATATCTATTTCTTGTGTTGTGTCTACCTACGTGAAGTGTACTGCACTTGTTAATATTAAAATCTATCTGCCATTTGACTGCCCACTCGTACATTCTGTTTAGCTCACCCTGTAATACAATAGCTTATCCACAAATTTACTAATGTTGCTACTAATCCCAGAATCTAAATAATTTATATAGATAATAAAAAGTAATGGGCCAAGTACAGACCACTGGGGGACTCCACTATTTACTGTACCCCAATTAGATTTCTTACCGTTTTTTGTTAGTAAAAGTATATGAGGAAATTGCTAGGGATGGCTTGTGGAATGTCCTATAACTACATGGGCTAGGTGGCAGACTACTAAATGGTGTGAAAATAAGTAGAGCTTGTGTAAGAGTGGGAATTAGCATGAATGAGTGTTTGTTTGTGAGTTGGATTACTTCGGGGATGTGTGATGTCACCTTGGCTGTTTGATATTTATATGGATGGTGTGGTAAGAGAAGTCAATGCGAGAGTGTTAGGCAAAGGTCTCAGTTTGGTAAATTCTGATCTGAGTGGAAGATAATTTAGCTACTGTTTGTGTATTGTATGGCTGTAGTGGCAGATTCGGAGGAGAAATTGTGTCAGTTGGTGGAAGAATTTGGATGAGTGTGTAGGTGGATGAGAATTAGAGTAAAGGAATGAAATTCACTAAGGAGGCTGGTAGTAGAAGGATGAATGTTTCCTTGAATGGTGAATTGCTTGAGGAGGCAGAATGCTCCAAATGTTTAGGTTCTAAGATTACTGTGGAATGAGGGATAGAAGTGAAGCCTTGGATCAATGATGAAGGAAAGGTGTTGAGTTGAATGTAGAAGGTATTTAGTTGTAGAGCAATGGGATGAATATAAAGAGAAGTTTATATGAAGGATTAGCTGTGCCCACTGCACTATATGGGGATGGCAGTAGCAGAGAAGTGGTTGAATGAAATGGAGATGAGATTTCTAAGAAGGATGTGTGGAGTAACACATATGGACCGAGTGAGAAATGAGGAGGTGCAAAGGAGAACTGGTGTTACAAGAGTTGGCTCGTCGAGCAGAGCAGTGTGTGTTGAGGTAGTTTGGACACAAGGAAAGAATGGAGGACAGGTTGTTGAAGAAAATATTAGGATCTGATGAAGGAAGTGTGAGGCCAATAACAGGATGGATGGATGGTGTGAAATGAAAGAGGAATGTCTGTGGAGCAATGAATGATGATTGTGCTTGATAGTGAAGGGAGAGCAGTGGTGAATGTATGATTAACATCGCGGCCTTGACAACCCTTGGTGGAGGCTCTCGCACATTTGGTGTGACCTTTGGATCATATCTGGTGTGGGGAGGGAGAGGGCATGAGTTGAATATGAAGTGACTAGGGTAAACCTTTGGACTCTGTTGTGGATATGACCTCTGCCTTCTGTCCCATTTGCGTGACTGACCTGCCGCACAGTGTTTGGGTGGGGTGTACTTCTCTTCTGTAGGTGCCTATAGGCTAAGTTAGAGGAGTGTATATGTATGTGTACATGTGTATGTGTGCCTTGTCTGCTATCCCCCTCTTGGGGAATAACAGCTTGGTGTATAGATCGGTAGTATATATTATTAAGGCAGATATATAATACATCATTAATGATATGCTGATAGTTTTCTTGACAGCGCTAATTGATCATGGAAATTAGCTCAGTCTATTAAATGGTGGGGTGAAGCTTTGCTCAAGTGCAAACTCAAATAGCATCTATATGTATTTCCTAACGTCGAAGAAGGGATCAATCCACACCGTACCACATTGCTTGAGGGTCAGTCTTGCTGTATAGTCAGTAATGTCAGTGTCAGGATCCAACCGCAGAACTGGTTTACCTATTGCATATCAATTTAGATCCATCTCCTTCCTTGTACCTGACACCATGGAAAATAGAACCTTCCATCAATGCTGTAGAGGCTACGGCAAACTCGACTAAATAAAATGATTACCATGATTATCTTTATTCACAAGGGTGATCAATGTTAAATAGAACCACTTGCTAGAATTTATATCTTAGAAAGATGAAGCAAATAATATACAACATACTGTATATCTTGACATGCTCACCTTTCTATCTTTAGTCAGCCATGCAGCCATATTGATAATCAACTGCCTTTTGTTCTTGAATGATAAGATTTTCTGCACATATGGGCTTACTTTTGGGGTACACCTCTGTGCATCCATAGGTTAATATCCAAGGAGCCACCACTCAGTGTCTTCTATCATTCCTAAGGTTAGAATTGGAGAGTTTGTTACTATTAGTGCTTTATATATAGATGTCTGGGAGTTTGTTTATAAAAGCATGGGGTTAATAATTTTTTTTTAATTAATTTCAAGATTTAAATATCTGGTGAAGGTCATTTCTCTGCATAATAGCTTTAGTGATCTTTATATTACAAACTCTGTTGGATGTCATTTTTGATGTTGTCCTGGGTACTAGTTAGTATGAAAAATTTTTTGCTTTGAAAATTATTAATATGCATTGCATTATGTTACTGCATGGGATTATTTCAGTCCAGTTTTGCTCTTGTAGTTTAGTATCTACACTGGTACCCCCTCCATCGCGGGGGTTACGTTCCAGACCCTCCCGCGATAAGTGAAAATCCACGAAATAGAAATACCCTATTTAGATACACCTTAGGCATGTTTTTATAACTTTTAAGGTCTTTAAACACACTGTTAGAACAATAGAAACACATTTAAACACATAAAAGATATTGAGAGAGAGCAAGAGCAATGAATAACACAAAAATATTGTACAAACAGTATAAAAAACCCAACTACTATTTGTCTCAGTATTTCGGTAAATAGCATCCTCCAGACATCCTGACCTATTTCATCGTGTAAATCTTTTATCTTTCTGAGTATTTAGATAGTTGAACTAGGTAAGCAAATTAAGAAATAACCGTAATATTAAAATTTAAATGATTAGGGAGTCCAGTGGGCGACACCCCTGGTTAGGACTTTAGGTTAGGTTAGCTTTGATTTATTTTTGGTTTGATCATTTTACCGAGGAACGGTTATCATATTAATTCAAAATACATCAAAATCTATCAGAATAATATAGTTTTGTCTTGAAAATAAGAGGATACTGTTTTCTGAAAATTTTTCTTTTTCTCTCCCTCGTTGACTGATGATGAGTTCACGCTGCCATCCAAATTTTTCTAAAAAAAATTCATATCATTATACCCCTACAACATGTTGCTGTATTGTTAAATGATTTTTCACATATATTTCAGGAAATAATATTAAGTATAGGGGGATAAGAATTTGAGTTATTTGCTAAAAAATTGCTTTATTAAGCTCCTGTAGTGACACCCACATACACACCCACATGCACACACACCCAGAGGCTGAGCCTATAATTACAAGCTACTTGCCTGGGTGTTGCTACATAAGGATTGGAACAACATCCAGGCTTGGCTTTGGTAGTTTATTGCTGCACGAGTTGGTAGACACACAAGTAGCTTGTACAGTGGACAGAGAGCCTGGAGATGCTAAGTGATGTGTGAGGGGAACCCTGAGGCTTGACTCCCCGACGTGAGCTGTGGTGTTGGAGAGGTAGACTTGCAGTAGACTGACCCTGGTAGTGTGTGTGTGGCAGCTTATATTGGCCTCGCGAACCTGGTGGTCACGTGAGGTGAAGTGACAGGTGAGGTGAGGTCTAGTTAATCTGGACCTTGACTGCGATCTTGAGGGAAGTAATTATAAGCTCAGCCTCTGGGTGTGTGTGCATGTAGGTGTGTGGGTGTGGTGTGTATGTGGGTGTCACAACACTCCGTTGGGAAGGTCCCCCAGCTCCCAAGCCTGCGTTACCAAAGGTTACAATTTCAGGTATCGATACAAACAAACAACACCACGAAAGACGACTGTGAAATCGGATTTGTTGATGGTGGTGGAGATCACTGCTCATTGGTAACGATCACAACTATAGGAAGCGACTGTGAAATCAGCTCCTAGAACACAACGGCCAATCAGCGGCCGAGAAAACAATACCGACGCTCTGATTGGCTGAATCAGTACGTACGGCTATTCTATCATGAAGGGCGAGTTTTAAACTCATAAACAATGCTGCGGAATGCTGCGAAATGGTGAAAATATACTTGATATCAAAATTAATAGGTCTTACAGAAAAAAAACAGCGAAATACCGGGACCCCGAAAACTGAACCACAATATAACGGGGGATTAGTGTGTATTAGTGGAAGACTTTATCATGAGCTTGGAATTGAAATGAGCAGCCTATCCATAGGTGTTCAGATTTGATTTACTTAGACATGTGTGCTCTAGCTTTTCTTGTTTTGTATTTATCAATCAATCAATATAGCTCCTGACACCTCGTTCCCTCCGGAAACATTCCCCAAGGGAATGGCTATGCCAGAAGAGCCTTCGCCTTTCCCTCCCTATCCAAACATTCCCTCCTTGTTTGTTCAAGCCCTGCCCCTCTATTAGCACCTCTTTCATGCATGTACTCCTTTACCCAATCCTTTCTCTCCTAGGACCCTCAGTTTCATTCCCATGCACTTCCTTCACAATCTCTTTTTCTCTCTCTTTCAATATGAGCAAACCCCCTCAAAGTATTTATCACCCATTCCTCTAAACCACACTTCACTCCATTTGCACAAGGTCCCATGCCACATTTTTTATACATGCTTTCATTGCTCTAGCCATCCCATCTTGTCAAGTTGTACACTCCTCTCGGATAACTAATTTTCACTAATCTATACTACCTTCATATGGAGGAGAAAAATAATTGCCGCCTTCCATTCATCTGATACTTCTCTCTTTCTCCATGCTAGACCACATATCAAATACATCCATTCCACCACTCTTTCTTCTCCATATTTTAACAGTTCTGCAGTTATTCTATCATCACTTTCAGCTTTGCCACACATTAGTTGGTTTAGTGCTTTCTTTTACTTTCTTTCTATGAATTCCTGTGTGCACACAAAATTTTTCACCTATTTCCAAACCCATGCTTGAAACTATTGCTTCCCTTTCTGTCTTTTCCTTCATTAAGGGGATGCTAACCGTAGGGCAACAGTTCGGGTGCATATCACACATATATGTGTGTGTGTTTCACACATCACACACACCCATCCCCTCGCTCAAGGGGAACAGTAACCACTCTGTCAGTGAAAAATCCTTAGCGATCTGAGCGAGATTCGAACCCACTTCTTGCTGGATGATAGGCGGGAATGTTAACCACTGACCTATGGGAGGGGGTTAGTGGTTAACATATAATGGAGCTCCATAGCTTCGATGTTCTAAAGCTCATTATTGTGATTCAGCTTCCTAACCCAGGCAGCGGTAAAGGTGTGATAAATGTGGAGGGGTCTGGCTGTTGCTGTAGTGGAGAAACAAATTCACTATTATCTTTTGGTTCTTCCTCTCTTTAGTCTTCTTTCTCTTTGCCTCTACCAGTCAACCATATGCTTCACATGTAGACGTTTTGTCATCTTTTTACCCATTCTGGATGGTGTATTGTTGGCAAATAATAGGAAAGACAAGCCTGGTTTGACGTACATCTACTCATCTCAGAGGCTTGAAGGCCAACAAGTCGGTGTTATCTCCTCCACCCCCGCCTAAACTACTTGCCAGATACCAACACCACTGCACCATTGAGGTGGTGCAGTGGTTAGCATGTCTGACTACGAATCCGCTGGACTGAGTTTGATCCCGGATGAGGGTAGTTGATGCACAGCTCACCCAGCTGTTCATCCTCCCAAACGGGTGGGTCGATAAAAGGGTACCTAGGGCGTAACAATTCATTTCCACCACAGGCTCAAAGGCTTATGTGATGGGAGATGAGCACCTACGTGTGCACACTTTTTATTTATTTATTTATTTATTTATTTATATTTTTATTTCTTATACAACCGTTGGCGCCAGTAGGCTTTTATAGAGGCACAGATGGACTTGCCTCTTGCCTGTTATGTGGCGTAGGTTTTTAGATTTTTTATAGTGAATCGCTGCTAAAGCCTCAAATGCATATAACATTGTAAGTCCCGTCTAAGGACAGTATGGCAGCAATTTGGGTAGTCTTTGGCAGTGATATAAAATAATGAAAAGTGACCAGCAGATATCGGGGGATCAGACCTGGGACCCTAGGTTGTTGTCATGCCTGAACGCTGACCACTGTACCACCGCCTGTAACATGTGTGAGAGGAGTAAAAACAAACACCCTCCTACTCGTATTTAGGTGAAGATAAGCGTAAGAGTAGGAGTGTATTGGATCCATTCAGTGGCCACATCCTGTATAGGGTTGTTCTTGTCCCATTAAATGTATTTTAGAAGTGTGAGGAGAGCTGCACACACCAAAATAGCTTAGAGAACATAATCCTAATACTGAATTGGCATCTTTTGAAAAATTAGATTTTTCGACCCAATATGGTTAGCGTCTGGTAGGGTCCGTTTTTGCCTGTCTATTTTTTACTGGAATTTGCATAATGATAGGGCACATCATATATAACACTTTCATTTTTTTTTCTATACCCTTTTTTTTTTTTAAACTTCCTACCATTATTACAGCTCATTGATTTTCTTTCTAAAAAATCTCTGCTCCCTAAGAAATGACCTGCTGTCTACTTTATCAATTTTCTTCCAAGTATGATACACCAACTTACATTGTATGATCCCTTTTGATTGAACATTCTTCTAGTCATGTCAACTGTGCTCCTGTTTTCACTGATGCCTCTCAATCTCACTATATGGCTCTGGTTTTGGTGTTCTTTGACAAACTCACATTCTCTACTTGATCTAACCATTTCATTATAACTCCATTTTTTCTGTGCGGTTATCTCTTTGCTCTACCGTCTGCCTTTGAACTGAACATAGTGTCCTATGACCTTTGATATCTGGCGTTTGCTTTTTTGGCATCAATTCATTGGACAAATATAGATACGGAGACAGGACCACATAAGTGTAGCTCTTTTGTGTCCCCTGAGGTAAGAAAATAGGTGATGAGAGAGGGAAGTAAGCTATTTATTTATATGTGCATGGGTGAGGGGTAGAGAGAGAGAGAGAGAGTGTGTCTCCCCCTATTGATATGCTGTTGAGGTGATGGTTGTTCTAGGATATTCATTGAATTAAGTTCTTCATGAATATCCTTGTCAACTGGCCCAGTTTTTTCTCGGGTAGGTGGCATTGCTATGTGTAGATTGTAGTTTTTGCATTAATATGTTTGCTAGCTACTTAGTGCATAATGGTTTGACTTCCAAGAAAAAAAATGTTTTGGAATATTTTCTTTGAAATAAAATAAATAGTCTTATTATCCTTTGTCTTGTTATTCAGGAAGCTTTTTTATTATTATTCTTGATGCTTTTAAATTATGTTTAATTGAAGCTTAATATTATAGCATGGTAGGAAATTCTTTTTGAATGTTTATGATTGAGAAAATCAAGTTTGTATTCACATAACTCCCTGAAAGATTGGAAACTGTAAATTGAGATGTACTATTATATTTTTCTCTTATATTTAACCTATTATGTAATTACTTGTTTTTTATCCAACATTTAACTTCTATATTTTTTGTGTGTTAATGCATGAAATGCACAACTTTTTAGGATACAAAGGTTGCATTGTCAAGGGTATTGAGTCCTATTGGCAGTTTTGAGTTTCGATCATAATTATATATTTTGTATACACTACAGCCCATGCATTTACTTAAGTGATTATTTGCTTGAAGTGTAGTTTTATAAATAGTCTGCACCAAATTGAATAAATAAGTAATTTTTTGATAATGGTTAGTACAATGTATTATGGCGAGAAATATATTAGTGCAATAGACACTCAATTTTTGGTCCATAAGGTCAATGCCCTTTCCCTGTTTCTTTTTATTATTTATGACATTATAATGAATGATAAAAAAGTCTCCCTTTCGAATATGCCATATTTTTTGGTGGGTCATCAGTTAGCAGTTCAAACAATACAAATGCTAACAATTAGCATCTTGATTATACCATCATCTCTGTCTTTGTATATATCTTCGATACAACAAGTATTATTAATGCCTTGTGGAAGTTATGTAACTTTTTAATTGTCAATACACTTGAAATTGAAACTGCAACTGCTACCAATATATGTAGTATTTATAAATTTTTTTCTTCTTATTTTTTAGATTAATGGAGACTTGGCTTTACTTATGATTTCTCTTTATGCTAATAAAGCATCATGCATTCTTGTAGTATATGAGTTTGTTGGATGTCTTTGCTCATGCTGAAATGTCAACTATTGAAACAATTGAATTATTAATTTCTAAATTGAAGATAATTGAAATGTGTACAAGTGATGTTTAGTATGTATGGAAATAAATATGGTAAAGTTTTAACCTAGGGCAGCTTTAGAGTTGACATCTTGACAGTAGTGTTGTACTACCATAATGTACAAATTATGCTGTAGTAGTATCTTTGATAATTTAATTTTGTAACATAAATTTTTGAATTTTTTTCAGGTCAGAAAGTTGAAGATTGAAGCACCACCACCACTTCCAGAGTCCCCATCCACCTCTAATTGCAGTAGGCCCAGCAGGAGCTCTGCCCGTGCTGCCCGAGTTCTCAGTCGAGTATCCCTTGAAGACTCAGAAGACGACAACTCAGAGGAGGAGGACCATCATCACCGCCCTCAACCGTCACGCAAGCCCCGTAAACGTGTAGCCCGACATACCCACGCCCATCACGAGGGTTCTGATAATCAACCAGGTTACACCTCAAATGACAATATTTCTCTTGATTTTAAGGACCGTGTGCCGTCTCTTAAGATTAAGTTGCCAGATACTGTGCCTAATACCACCGACGAATTACCAAAGAGAAAAGAAGACAGTTCTAGTGCAAAGAGAGAATCAAGCAATTTTACTGATAACAGAGTCAGTGTTGATAACCAGACTCTGAGTAAAAAATATTTAATTGAACCGGTAAAGGAAATCTGTGTTCCTGAGAATTCCACGTCTGTGAGAGTACCAGTGACTTCAGTTATCTGTGATGATGCATCCGACCGAAAATTGTCTTTGAAAGTCATTCCATCTGTCTCTTCTTGTGGAAAAACATTGATAAAAGAAAGGGAGCAAAAGTATCCTAGTGGAGACTCATCTGTGACAGCAGTAAGTGCAGAATTACAACCTGTTGTATCATTGAAAAGGATACAGCACAGTGGTGAACAGACTGGTTTGAAAGACTGTGTAAAATCAGAAAGCTTAACAAAATCTTCTGACATTAACAGTCAGAATAAATGTATAAATTCAAATGTGCCTAGTGTAGAAGTACATGAACAACAAGAAAAAGAGAAATTTAGTGAACTAAGAATCAAGGAAAAGTTGTCTTCTGTTTCACCACAAAAACAGAAATATGAAGTAACCAAATCAACATCAGTAAATGAACCAATTGCAAAAGTTCAGAGTGATAAAGATTCCTTACCAATTGTTGAAACACATTCTGCAGTGAACAAGGCAAGTGTCATTAAAAGTGCTTCAGAAAGTGTGTTAGTAAAGGGTGAACCTGACCAGCGCATTACTGGTACAGTGCTGCATAGCATAAAGAAAGTTGAAAAAGCAAAGAAATTAGATTTTAATGCTGTGGAGGTCACAAATCAACTGTCCAATTTACTTACAAGAGAAGCAAATGATCCTAAACTTCCGAGTACTGTAACTGTAAGTAAACTTGATAAATTGAATGTTACAGAAGTTTCAGAAAAGAAAAGTGATCTGTTGAACACTATTGTAGTAAAAGATTTAGGTGAAATAAGAAAAGCCCTTTCCTGTGACAGTCTTTCTGTTGAAGTCATTCATGTACCCAAGGGAGAAACAGTCAGAAATGATTGTCTTGTTGAAGAAGTTTCTTTAAAATCTACAGAACCTTTCTCCCATACATCAGTAGCTCCTACTACAAAGGTACCATTAACACATGGCCCTGTGAAAGCTAAGATTTGGGAAAAGTTACTTGACACTGCACAGAAAAAGGGAGACCCAGTGAGAGACTTTTCCAAACAGGGATCTAAAGATTCATCACCAAAAGGTGACTCTGACCAGTCAGAAGGGCCGGAATCTTATAAGGTGAAAAGAGAAATTTTGAAAGAGGTTGAAAAGGAATCTGAAACCCAAGAAAGTATTCTCCAGAAACTTGTAATTTCAAAAGTGTCAGATTTTGAGCCAACATCTCATTCTATTACTAGTCTTTTGTCCACAAGTAATAAGGACAGAGAAAGAGAAAGAGGAGGCATAAAAGAAATAAAAAGACTACAGCTTGGAGGAGTAAGTGGAACAGAGGACTTGCAAACAAGTCATCATCTGCCAGGTTATACTCCACCCCTAGCATTGAGTACATTCTGTGGTGATAAAGAAGCCGACCCAAGTGTACTTCCAGAATCTACCCAGCAAAGCAAGGGTCTTTCAGACACTCCCGTTCTTTCAAGTGAAACTCAAGCTGAAACCCCAACATTAACACATTCACAGGTAGAGAAGACAGCTATTCACGGTGATGAGAAAGTAATCCAAGAACAGTTGGTTCCTGTTGGTAGGAGTTCAAATGCTCCTAAGCTCTCAGATTTGGTGGACGCAAATTATTCATCGGTTGCACAACCCAGTACTAAGAGTGCACTATATTCTGTGAAGAGCTTTTTACCTAAAAGCAAAAATACTTTAGAAGACACAAAATTACAAAGTTCTAATGAAGAACTAGATTTCCCACATACCACTGAAGGCTCCAATTCCCAGATCTCGGAAAGCAAATGCACCAAAACTTTAATTTTGAGCAGCAAATCAGAAGTATCAAATATTCCGGATTGCTCAAAACAGATTAGTAGTTCAACATCAACTCATATCAGTAAACTTAGAGGGAAGACCCAAACCTCTTGCACAGACACACAAAGTTTGGAAGCTGTTGGATCAGATAAAGATATAGATTCATCAGATATTTCAAAAGCAGTTGGGTATAAACCTAGCAAAGAAGTAAAAGCTTTTAGTTCTGTCATTCAGCCTCTTCATAAGTTCAAAAGTATTGAGAGTCTTATAAGTGACAAATGTGAAACTGAAAATAAAGAGGACAAAAAAGTAAAGCAGCAGGTAATAGTAGCAAGTGGTACAAATTTAGAATCTGCACAGAACACTCCATTGTGTGTTGAGGTTGGTGACAGATTGCATACATTTGCAGAGAAGGATTTATCAAAAGTCACAAAATCTTCTACAACAACTTCACTGACAACAAAACTTGTAGATATTGAAAGAGAAGAATCAATATCAAATTCAGAACTTGCACATGTGGCATCAAAATATATAGATATAGAAGTATCCTCAAGGAAGGAAGGAGAAAAGTCTGCTCCAATTGAAAAAAAATCTGTTGATGAAATTGATAAAAGTAAAACTTCTGTAGAATCCTCAACTTGTATTTTGGGACCAAGAGATACAAAGGTTGAACAGTTTGACACTCCTGTAGAAAAAACAAATGTAGAGTTAAAGACCTCTCCAACATTTAATTTCATTGTCAAAAAGGATTCCACTGCTTCAACTCCACCTTCAGAAAGTGCACATGTGGTAAAGGTTGAACCCAATATTGTTTCTGACTCTGCCAAAAGAAAAGTAAAACCAGAGGAAAAAACAAAATCCTCAGCTGAATCAAAATCATTTGAATGTCTTGCAGAAATTGAAGTTCATCTAGAATCAAAAAGGGAAGCAAAACTTGAATTAGATCTAGAATCAAAAGAATTTGCATCAAAATCTGTATCGGCTGGTGATCCTGAGACAAAAGCCCCAGAAGAAATTGAATTAGAAAGAGATCCTACTTTTGGATTGAAATCAAAGGAGGCAAGTGAAAAGGCGTGTTTGGAATCCACAACAGAGCTCGGGGACAAGTCAAAAAAAGAGGATAATCTTGATACTCAAAAATGTGTGTCCAATGAGGCAAACAATGAAACTGATGGTGTTTCAGTTATAGCTGACACACAGTTAAGCAGTGACACATCGGCTCAGAATCCAAAAATTGCTGCAGATAGCAAGTTGATTGTACATGAAGTTGGTGTTTCATCTGATTTGAAAGGAAAAACTTCAGACCTTCAAGATTTAAGTTTATCAGAGATTCAGACTGTGGTTGAAGATACTTCAAGGGATAACAGAAGCTTTGACAATAGTACTCTACCAATAAGGATAAAACAACTTAAGGAAGATCAGACCAATCCCCAACCAAGAGAATTACCACTTGAGTCTGATCTGAGGTTTGTTGATAAGTCGTTTGCTAGCAGTTTGAATACTTTTTGCCCACCATTTACAAGTGAAGGGAGTTCACAGGAAGCAGCAACCAGTAAAGTTTGCTGTATAGGAGAGGCTGCATCAGAGGTTGCAACATCATCCCTCAAAGTAGAAGTTCATCATATTAGTCCACCTGCAGCTACTCGTGTAACTCAAAAGATTGAAGTCAATCCTGCTGCAAGTTTTGGGTTTAAAAGTGAAAAAAGCAATCTGTCAACTGGTGAAAATAAGGCTGAAGACAATTTTGTGAGTAGAACTAAATTAAAGGAGCACAAATTTGAATCTCCATCCAAGCCATATAAACAGGAAAGTGGTATAGTAAATACCACTGAAGCAAATACTGTAGCAGAAACTTTACACAAAAATGAAGGTGATATAGTGTGTGCAGACAATATAAAGATTGTATGTGATACTGCAGTAGATAATACTGAAAATAGTAATATTGTCAAGGCTGAGTCTGCTAAAACCTTGAGGGTATCTTGTCCATTGAGTACAGGTGCCACTGATATTGAAGGCATCTCTGTTTCTGTATGTAAAGAGGAAGTTGATGAGGTGGACACAAACACCACCCACAGTAAAGATCATCTTGTGATTGGAAACTTCAAAACTGAAACAAACACAACTGCAAATTCTCCAGAGGGTGTAACTTGTTTAGACACTACCAAAACTGAAACCGATACCACACCTAGTTTTTCAAAGAGTGAAGACTGTCAAATTAGTAGTGGTGTAATTAAGCCTGAAACAAATATTACACCAGGTTTCA
>JAPQNM010000003.1:12101339-12103839 GCA_029783475.1 Metacarcinus magister
AATCCTAGTTAGAATGATTATTCAAATGGAAAAAAATGTGTATTTGCTATGGAGGAACTTGTAGATTTGATTAATTGATAATATAATGTAGTCTGTCATAACACCAGTACTAGTGTTTCAAGGGTTGGCTGGTTGAGCAGGGCAGTGTGTGTTGAGGTGGTTTTGACATCTGGTGAGAATGGAGGAGGACCAGTTGGTGAAGAGAATAGTAGGATCCAATGTGGGAGATGTGCTGTGGGCATGGTTGTGTCCCATGTCTTGGCTACCACCCTTTAGGGAGATAACAAACAGTCTAGTATATAGATAGATAGATAAAACGAGAAAAGGTAATGGGTGATGTCCTCTGTTATTTTCTCTATTACTCTCCCATCTACCACTATATTTACAGGAAAAAATCATTATACCAATTCACATATGTAGGAAGAATATTGTTTACTTTATTCTTATTTTGTATTTAAAAATATTCCAGATCTCCAGTAGTGAAAGTTTCAAAAGGTGAAGATGAACATGAAATGCAGCATGATGGCTCTCCGACAGAAGATTTGAAAAGGGATGAGAACAAACAACAGCATGAGGAGGAAGAAATAAAAGAGCCTGCAGTTACCATTGATTATTCTTCATTTAAATCTGTCAGGAAAGGTAACAACCCAGCAGTTGTGTTGTTTGCGACTTTATTCAATTATAAAAATGTTGATAGTAATTTTATGTAATTTATTTATCACTAAAAACAATGTTTGTAACCAACAATTCCAAAATCCCCCAAGTTCCGAATTCTTTAGTGTTTGGTTACTCAAGGTTTGCAGATTAAGAGATTATGTACCTATACTTGCATAGCACGTTCATGTCATCCAGTACCATGGTAACGCTTACACACATTGTATGCTCGTGCTACAAAACAACACTGTGGGTTTTAAGGGGTTAATGCCTACTGTGTGGCCAGCAAATATTATTTCCATAACAATATGGTATCGAGTATAGTTATATTTTTCAACTTGCAGCAAACATTAATATGCTGTTAGAATATCTCTCCCTACATCATCCTTTGATCCCTGTGGCATTGGTAAACAGTATATATAATGTACTGGATATCTATTTTTGATATCATGATCACTTGGAACAACAGCCACATGAAGTATGATTATATATAGTAATTTATATTGAAAAGTTAATACAATTTTTAAGCTTCATTAATATTTCAGTTAGTCTATCCAGAGGAAAGTCACGTGAAGAGGAGGAAATAGAAAAGCCTAAGAAGAAGAAGTGGGGAAGTTCATCAAAAAAACCATCCGTTGATATCTCTTCAGCCTCCTTGAAGGTATGTCTTTGGGTCTGTAAGGCTAATTGATTTTGTAATCTAATTTGCAAGGTAGATCTATTAACCTGTAGAATTTTAGATTTAAAAAAAAATTTTTTGCCTAGTTCTAGAATTATATCACTAAAATGTTTTGGTTAATTTTTTTAGGAAAATGGGAAGTTTGTTATTTTTTGTATAATGCACCGTTTTCATATTGTGAAGACTACTACTTCAGCTTGGGTGTTGCAGCATGTTTCATTCTTTTTAGATCTTGATATTGAACACTTCCTGAGCTGAGTTGAAGTGGTGTTTGTTCATTCTTTGCAGTAGTGATGCCTTCTCATATTCTCATATCCAAAGTTGTGGTCTAAGACTGCACTTTGGACAGCAAAGTTGATATTCCAAACTTTGTTTTTCTTGCTCGAGCCCACGTTTTAACATGAAAGCTCTCATTTTCATTATGAGCAAAGATGCCTCCGCTTTTGTCTGATCATTGTGGAGATTCTTGCTCCAATTTCTGCTGTTTGCTAAGGTCTCCCTTATCACCAATGAGCCTAAGGTACCTCTTTCTTTTTGAAGGCATCTCCCTCCCTGCACCTTATATGATCTAAGGGTCACACTAGATGCACGAAAATCTCCTGCAGGGGTCGTCAAGGGTGTATCATTAATCATGCATTCACCACTGTTCTTCATTCACTTCTGTCACACAATCATCTTCCCTTGCTCCACAGACATTTCTCTTTTATTCAACTCTTATTACACCTTCTATCCATCCCATTTGTTACTTTCCTCTCAACCTCACACATCTCACATCGGATCTTACTATTCTCTTCACCAGCCAGTACTCCTCCATTCTCTCATGAGTCCAAACCACCTCAACACACGCTGCTCTGCTTAACCAGCCAACTCTCATAACTCTTAAGGGTTCTCCTTTGCACCTCGTTTCTAACTCAGTCAATACACATTACTCCCCACACTTCTCAGACACTTCATTTCCATTACATGTAATCTCTTTTTCTCTGCTACTGCCATAATAATGATGAAAATAATCTTGTCAATTTCAGACCATAATTCCTGATGTGAGACCTCTGTCTGCCTCTGAGGTTCACATGGGAGAGGACTCGGCACTGGAGAGTGGAGAGGCGAGTGACATGGAGGGCCCCACCCCTCCACCAGTAGTGTTCCAAGTGACAACACTCAATGAAG
>JAPQNM010000003.1:12108839-12114589 GCA_029783475.1 Metacarcinus magister
CTCACTCTATTTCCCATTCTTATATATGCTCTACTATTCATATAAAGACGTTTCATTCACTTCAAAATTGTAGACAAAAACTTAACTTTGTTTCAGGAGCAGCAGTGTTCAATCCTTTCTAAATTACCATACCACTTAAGCATTCCTTGGGCTTCAGATGAATGAACTATTTCAGATTTTGCATTTGACTTGACTTCTTACTACTCCATAGTTGATCTTTCAAAAACACTTCCATAACTTGCAATTTCTTTTTAATTAATATGAGAATCATACACAATAGTTGCATAAACATTATTCTTTATTTCAGAACAAGAAAAGAAACCAGAAGAGCCTCCTGCCAAACTGTTGGATGATCTATTCCGTAAAACTAAGGCTCAGCCTGCAATATACTGGCTTCCTTTGACTGCAGAACAGGTTTGTGTATTCATCTTACAAGTAGCCTTCCTCTCCTAGGAACCTCATTTGCTTTTACATATACTTTCTTCACAAACTCTTCACTCTTCTTTATCTCCAGACTAAAAATGTGCTCACCTGCCCACCACTAGTATTTAGACTGATACTGAGGTAGGGTGACAGCCTGGTCACATCAATGGCTAGATTGGAAAAATACTGCCACTGTAATCCCTTAATGTAGTAAAGGTGACTAAAAGGGGTAGAGCAAGGGGAATGGGAAGCCCTTCCTCGGCATTGTTTCTTCCTACTATGAGACATGGTGTAGAGGGAGCAGATCAAATCTCCTTAAATCCTATAAAAAAACATTGTTTTGGCTACCCCTTTAAAAGGGATATCAAGCAAGTATATAAAGAGACCATTCTAAACTTAGAAAAATAAGAAACTGAACATTCTTGTGTGTTTAAAATTGTAAGTTGTACTAAACTAAACTAAATTTACTTGTCTTAGTCAAGCTTTCATTAAATGTTAGGATTTGTGTAGTGATTTACTTCTACTTCTTGATAATTTAGTTTTTACTGTTAATTAAGTTAAAATTATACAAATTTCAGTGGTGTCAGGTTTTTCAGTAACAGTTATTGCTGAAAGTACAATTGGCTAGTATTTTCATTTTCTAAAATGTGCAACTTCCATCTACAGATTATGGAGAAAGAGGCTCTTCGCCGTCAAAAGATGGCTGAAATAGAACGCAGACAAGCAGAAATGAAAGCAGCAAGAGAGAAAGAACAGGTGGAGTGGGAGAGAGTCAGAGCAGAGCGCAGAAAGGAGCGAGAAAGGGAGCGTGAGCGAGAAAAAGAAAGAGAAAGGGAGAGGGAGAAGAACTCACGTAAGTCAAGGTCAAGGTCACGATCACGCAGGAGGAGTAGATCATTACGAAGGTCACCCAGAAGATCTCCTCGACGATCACCAAGGTCATCAATCAAGAGGTCTCCCAAAAGGTCTCCAGGGAAATCTCCACGAAGGTATCTATTTATATAATGCTTCGTCCCTCTCTTGTAACTTCCTTGAAGGGGTTTCCTTGGTATAAGTCTCCATAATTCCTTGTTCTGGCATTCTTTCAATTTGTGGTCAAAGACCCTCCCGTCATCTCCAATATTTATCCACTCTTTATCAACTTCACTAGTGGTCTTTCTCCCATTTCACCCTTCAACTTTGTATATGTGAAATATCGTATATCGATGCATCTATAACACAGTAGTATGCAGTGTCAGTAATATAGACACTGTGTTTTTGTTATATTTGATATCATATATTTATGCTTGAAATACATATCATTGATCAGGTCTTGGAACAAAACCTATATTTTACCATTTTATTTTGCTACACAAGATTAATTTTACAAAGCATGCCAGGTGGAACCTAACTGCTCATATCTTTGGGACTTCCTATATATTGTTTTCACAAATGGGCTCTGATACTGATTGGCATTGGAAGTTTTCTTCTAGGAATTCTGGCATTCTGTGAGACTGATTCAATGGCAGAATTAGGGGATCAGTATCAAAGTGTTTGTCACAAGGTACTGTCCATTTCTATATCCTAAGCTTCAGATTGACTAAGATATTATTACAAAATCCCTTGGATTTATCTTTACACACAAGTTTTCTACCTATAAATCGTTTAGTGTCATCTACACTAGATTAAGCTATGTTGCCATACACAGGTAGCTCTCATTTTACATGAGTTTGAAATATGTATTTTTGGTTTAACACAATGTCAGAAAGCCAGTATTTTTGCTTTTATTACACAATTTCTTTTGAATAAATGCGATGCGATTCAAATCAATAAAAGCGTTTCTTGTTTATTATTATTGTATAACTTTTTTGTTAGGCACAGCGCAATGTCTGATTGAACTAAGTCTTAGTCATAAAAATTCAGTCTCATGAATAAATGAATATATTTTATACATATATTTACACTATAAGAGAAAATTATGTTTACATTATGCAAAATTAAAATGCGCAAATACTCCAGGAACACAATACTCGCATAAAACGAGTTATCTTATATGGTAGAACACCTCTTCAGTTGATATGACCTTTATTATAGAATTTAAATTTGCTACCACCGTAATCCCTGCAGGTTGTAAAAGGTGACCAAAGGGAACAGTGAGAGGTCTGGGAAGTCCGCTCCCTTCCTTTGTTCTCACTACATAAATACAGGGTGCAGAGGGGAAGGGATTAGCATATTCTCCCTAAACCCTAAATGCTTTGTCGTGGCCATCCATCTTTAAGGGGATACTACCTTGGTATATAGATAAATAGGTAGATAGATCAAGATTTGAGTTGCAGTGGAAAGAATGCCAAATGTTGCTTTCAAAATTAAGCTCACTGGAAAGTATGATAAAACATGCTATAATCAACTGTATAGGATCCTAAAGCCATGTTTTTTTTATACAATAAAATATTATTGCAAATTTGAATGAATAAAAAACATGTGAGAAAAAGTAATGTTCAGCAGTTTACATAAAATGGTAAGTACAAGGTTTAATGAATGGTATTAGACATTTTATTCTCTATCTTCTATTTTCCCAGGTCACCACAGAGGTCACGGCGGTCTCAGAGTAGGGATTCTCACAAGAGGAGGAGCAGGAGTAGATCTCGGTCGCGCAGCTGATCTCTTCAACGCAGTAGTAAAAGAGGGGAACTGATGCTTCACCAAATGGAGGGCAAGGAGAAAATACTATAAATATCCTGAGGCAATGAATAGTGGCATATTGCTTCCAGTAGAAGCAAAACAAAAACAAAACAAAAAAAGCAAAAAAAAAACAAAACAAAAAAAAAGACTGATTGAGAAAAAGAAAGGAAGGCAGTTGAGAGAGCAAGCAAACCAGGACTTCAGCTACACCAAACTGGCCCCTCAGCACCACCAAGGTTACTACTGTGCCCCCCTCAGAGTTTCATCTTGTTTCTCATCTTTCTCTCGTTCTCATACTTTCTCAACTCTGTCTCATATGTATATAGATTTCCCTTTTCAGGCATATCCACTCAGTGCTCTTCTGTGTGTGTGGTTTTTATTTATTTATTATTTTTTTATTAATGTTATTTTTTTCTCTCCTCGTTTGGTCCAGTTGGACCATTGCTATTTATTCTTCCTTTGTACTTCTATCTCTCTCTCCTCTCTCCTCTCTCTCCTCTCTCTCTCTCTCTCTCTCTCTCTCTCTCTCTCTCTCTCTCTCTCTCTCTCTCTCTCTCTCTCTCTCTTTATAAATAAAGGTTTTATGATGTAGTTAGGTGTGATATGACAGGTTTATCAAAATGTCCCTAAGAAAATAAGTTCTTAGGTAGTTTTTCTTTTTTCCTCTCATTTTAGTTGGTTTAAGTTATTATAGGTTAGTATTAGGATAGGTGAGGCTTACTTTGTTTTATTTGTATATCAGAAGAGCATTGGGTGGTAAGGAAAGTGTTGAGAAAGCGTTGTTGGAGAGTGAGGAGTGACGCACCACGCCGTTTGGCCAGATAACTACGATGATACTCCGGAACTTCGATGATCATCTGTAGAGAACGCCATTGTTATACTTCCTCATGGAAATGCTCGTCTTCAGAATTATTTGTGGGATGCTATGGCTGTATAAGCCTTCTTCATAAGCAAAGCTAAAACATGCAAATTATAAACCTTTGGAGATATAAAATCTATGTCTTCAATAGTACACATGCAAAAGTGATTTGACTTAAGTTGTACCTGTACCCATGTTTTTATATGTAGTTTAAGCAAGTGTGGTATACCAGACTAACTACAGTACATTTTCGTATGTATAAAGTGTGAAAAATAATAGTACCCATACCATTTACAAGTTTAATTTTGACTGCTCACTGATGTGAATGTTGTTTTTGACATGGGTTTGTTGATACTACTGCACCTGTATATAGTAGAAAGTAAAATCTGGGCAGAATTCATATTTGGAATAAAAAATTTATAATGCAGTAATTTTAAATATTACCTGCAGTGTACAGGATCTTACTTCTCCCCCCAGAGTATGGAGTACAAAATTTGTACATTATCATTTGTAAAGCTCCCAATTGTGTTGGGCAATACATGTAAGGCAAAGGTGTTAGAGTTTCAATCATATTTATAATGAAGTATGTAAACACAGTGATTGAAACTACTTCATAGTATTTGATGTTAAAACTAATGATTTTATGCACTAGGACTGATCAGTTGTCATGGTTACTTCTGGGTGACTTTATAACCAAGTCAATAAAAATACACCCTACGTTGAGTTTCTTTTATAAACAATGAATATATTTTATTGACTAACAATTCTCATAGTAGGTACGAGAAAGCTATTTGTTACCTGTTGCCATAAACTATTCTTCAAAGCAGCCAAACTGGCCTCATCACTGCAGTCATTATATATTATCACTTGTATATATATAATTTCATATACTGTATATTACATTATTTTATAATATATATCATATATATTTGGGGAGGTGGTGGTACAGTGGTCTAGCGCTTGGGTATGCGAGCCTAGGATCCCGGGTTCCAATCCCCGTTATTCGCTGACCACTTTTCATTCATTGATATCACCGCCGAGTGGCCAAAGACTACCCAAGTTGCTGCCATACTGTCTTTAGACGGGACTTACAATGTTGTATGCATCTGAGGCTGTAGCAGCAATTAGCCTCGCACGTTCTCAACATATTAAGAGAGAACGTAAACATTTGAGGCGTCACTATAAAAATGTGAAAATCTATGCCAAATAACAGGCAAGAGGCAAGTCCATCTGTGCCTCCATAAGCCTTCTGGCACCAACAGTTAATGATATAGAAAAAAAAATTATTATTTTATGATATAAATTTTATATATTATTTTATAATATACAGGGTGATCCAAAAGTCTTATCACCCCCTACATATTATTTTAACTTTCATTATTTGTAAGTTCTTATACTACATAAAAGTTATAGATACCTAAATTTGCAATACTATTTGTTAAGTACATTTTCCTGTATGACTAATGGTCTTAAAGTTTTTGAAGGAAAACAAACTTTTATACAATAAAGGGTAGTCCGAAAGTCTTGTCATCCCTACATATTGTTTTGACTGTGTCTTGTCACCCCTACCAAAAAGTAATGAGAACAATAGAACAACAAGTAATACAAAGCACAAGTACTGGATTCAGTTTATTCACTTGCATTGATGCTGTCAGACATCAAGAAGGTCTGTATGAACACCATCATTTTCGTGGAACAAAATGATGCGGCGCAATGTCCTGTGTGATGTTTTACAAGCTGTGCTTTGGTGATTGTTGCAAAGGCTGCCTCAACAGCGTCCTTCAATTGTTGGGTATTCTGGTATCAT
>JAPQNM010000003.1:12114689-12119689 GCA_029783475.1 Metacarcinus magister
AGAGAGGATGGAGCGAGGAAGTCGGACGACGAGATTGAGATGAGAGAAGAGAGACGAGAGGTAGAGAGAGGGAGAGAGGGTGACTGACGAGAGAGAAGTTGGAACGAGAGATGAGAGGGAGGAGGTGAGACGGGGGAGAGGATGAAAGAGAAGAGGGAAAAGATGACGAGAGGAGAATGAGAGAGAAAAGAAAGAGAAGAGACGGAAGAGGGGAGAGAGTGGAGAGAGGAACTGAGAGATCAAGATAGAGTAGTAAGAGAGAACGAAGGAAGAGAGAAGGGGGAGAGAGGAGACGAGGAAGCACAAGATCGAATGAGTGATCAAGAAGGATAGGAGAAAAGAGACAATTACAGATGCGGTGAGAAGAGAGAGGAGAGGTACGAGAGAACGGGAGAGATAGAGAAAGAGAAGAGAGAGAGATAGACAGAACCCGAGAGAGAAATGAGAGAGAGAGAGAGAGAGACGAGAGAGATGAGAGAGAGAGAGAGGAGGACGAGATGAGAGAAGAAGAAGAGAGAGAGCAGAGGGTAGCGAGCTGGAGCGAGAGACTGACGATGAGGACTCTCGATAGGAGCGTTTAGCGAGAGGTAGACGATGAGTCTTGAGTGAGCTTTGAGACAGTAAACAGACCGAGATGGAGAGGTACTGAGAGAGAGCGAGCGCTGGGAGCACGGCTCGAGGAGCGAGGACGCACGACCGCGTGCTCGAGAGAGAGATGATCGGAGAGACGAGAGAGAGAGAGAGAGACGCGTGCTGAGAGCGAGGGAGACGAGAGAGAACGAGAGAGGAGAGAGATGCGAGAGAGATGAGATGAGAGAGAGAGAGGGTGCACTGATGAGAGGAGGAGGTGCCGAGAGGAGAGAGGAGAGAGAGGAGGAGAGAGAGAAGAGAGAGAGACGAGGAGCGACGAGAGAGGAGAGAGGGAGAGATGAGAGAGGATGAGAGAGGGAGGGAGCAGAGATGACGGGGAGAGGAGGGAGAGAGAGACCGAGGAGAGAGAGAGATGACGAGAGAGAGAAGTGAGTGACCCGAGGGAAGAGAGAAGGGACGGAGGAGGAGAGGAGCGAGAGGGAGAGGAGAGCGAGGAGGAGAGAGAGCGATGCGGGAGGGAGAAGAGGGAGAGTGAAGGAGAGCGAGAGGAGAGAGAGAGAGAGCGACGCGGGACGAGAGAGAGAGAGAGATGTGTGAGTCGAGGAGAGGGAGAGATGAGAGAGGGACAGGAGGAGAGGCGAGGAGGAGGTGAGGAGAGGCGAGTATGGAGAGAGGGAGAGAGAGAGGAGAGAGAGACAAGAGAGAGAAGAGCGACGGAGAGAGAGCGAGGGGATGAGACGAGAGAGAGAGAGAGGATGGGAGAGCGAGAGAGAGAGAGATGAGAGAGAGACTGGAGGTGAGAGGAGAGAGTGAGAAGAGAAGAGAGAGACGAGAGAGAGAGAAGATTGAGAGAGAGAGAGGCGAGAGAGAGAGAGAGAGAGAGGGCGGAGAGAGAGAGAGAGAGAGATGAGAGATCGCGAGAGACGGATGAGAGAGATGAGGTGCGGAGAGGGAGATGATGAGGGAGAGAGAGGATGAGAGAGAGACGAGAGAGTCGAGAGACGAGCACAGAGAGACGAGAGAGGAGGAGAGAGAGGAGAGAGAGAGGAGAGAGAGAGAGAGAGGAGAGAGAGAGGAGAGAGAGAGAGAGAGAGAGAGAGAGAGAGAGAGGAGAGAGAGAGAGAGAGAGAGAGAGAGAGAGAGGAGAGAGAGAAGAGAGAGAGAGGAGAGAGAGAGAGGAGAGAGAGAGGAGAGAGGAGAGAGAGAGAGAGAGAGAGAGGAGAGAGAGAGAGAGAGAGAGAGGAGAGAGAGAGAGAGAGAGAGAGAGAGAGAGAGAGAGAGAGAGAGAGAGAGAGAGAGAGAGAGAGAGAGAGAGAGAGAGAGAGAGAGAGAGAGAGAGAGAGAGAGAGGAGAGAGAGAGAGAGGAGAGAGAGAGAGAGAGAGAGAGAGAGAGAGAGAGGAGAGAGAGAGAGAGAGAGAGAGGAGAGAGAGAGAGAGAGAGAGAGGAGAGAGAGAGGAGAGAGAGAGAGAGAGGAGAGAGAGAGAGAGAGAGAGAGAGAGAGAGAGAGGAGAGAGAGAGAGAGAGGAGAGAGAGAGAGAGAGAGAGAGAGAGGAGAGAGAGAGAGAGGAGAGAGAGAGAGAGAGAGAGAGAGAGAGAGAGAGCCTCTTTTATTTCCCTCTTTGATTATACAGTATTTATATGATTTTGTGACTAATCTGGTAATAGTTTCCTTCACGTTTACAGTTGACTATTACTCACTCATTTCAGGTTAATGAAGGATAAAAAAACATCTTGCACAACATATATTATTTAGCTCGCGATGCTTCCCTATTCTCATGTGGTTTTGTTGTTATTTTGTAGCATGGGATTGACACACTACTGCCGCTGATTTCCACAGTATTGTTAAATCATTGTGTCATAATATTTGCTTCACTGACCATGATGCAGTATTTGCACAAATTATTATTATTATTACTTGTTGCAATTTCTTTCATGTTTTTGCTAAAGTTAAGTGATGACGGAATTGTTTGCACCTTGATGTTACTACGTATTGGTGTTTAGTAACAATGCTGGTCAGGTGTTGCTGAAAAGTTTCCTTGCAACTCAATCGCCAATACCATCCATTTTGCTATATGTGACAAGCCTTCGGTTAAAGATAACATAGATTTTGCTACAAGACAGTTCCTTGTCATAGAAGTGGGTAGAGTTGTAAAAGGTGAAAAAGAAAGTATCAGCAGAGGAGATATCAAAACATTTTCAAAGGCTAGCCTAGTGGCTAGCGTGCGGGTAGGCCAGCTCAGAGTCCTGAGTTCGAGTCCCGCAACGAGCAGGCCACTTTTCTTTGGAAAAACCGCCGAGTGGCCAAAGATCACCCACGTGCTGCCAACAATATCCTCGACTGGGACTGCAACGTTATATGCAACGAGGAGCTTCCGCGGGCAGCATGAGCTTTTCAACGAGAAACGAGGCGTCACTTAAAAAATTCTAAACCTGTGCTACTAACGGACGGAGGCCGACCATTCAACGCCTCCATCAAGCTTACCGGTGCCAAAGGTTCAAGAGATAAAATATATATATATATATATATATATATATATATATATATATATATATATACATATATATATATAATATATATATATATATATATATATATATATATATATATATATATATATATATATATATATATATTATATATATAGCTACGTAGAAAAAAATGCATTAAAATAATTTGAATTTTGTGCAATGGAAGACGACCTGTTGAATGGTATTGCGTCAGTGATCGTCACGTAAACATCAATAAACAGGGGATGGCTCACTCATTTTCTTCTCGAGACTTGTGTTATGGTGCACAGTTTCGTGAGGTTATCAAAGTACGTGCATCTACTCCGTCACCTGTTCAGCAAGGTGCACAGTTTATACTCTTTCTCTGTAGTAAAGATAATTGAGGGTTTCATATGCAGCTGGTCAAGTAAGACTCTATTTATAAGGTTTTTTAATTGGTCCGTGAAACTGAAGTTGTCCCAGGGATCGAGTGTCGTACTGCAGAAAGAGCCTATTTGTCTTGTACAAGCAGACGATGGTATATTTCCTATGCTGCACCCGTCCGAGCCTCGCCATGTTATTGTATGTCTTAGTTCAGACTTTCCAACGACACTAAACTTATTTGAGATGGGAGAAACATTGCAATAATACCGCAAAACCTGTGTTATAAATTATTATCAAAGACCATTAACACAAGAGTCAGCATGTTACCGCTTGGCCGTGCAACACACCTGCTTCCCCAATCCTTGCTAAGGGACTTGGCTGTTTTGCTGCCACCGCCTGTCTCACCACTCGTCAGCTGTCATTTCTATGCTGCCGTGAAAAACAACATTTGACCCACTAATGTACAGTATATACAGTTTCAATTTAATTCTATTGAAAAGTTGTGCAATAGAGGAGAGAGGAATGGAAATCATATATTTTTCTATACAAATTCCATAGAGGGGTGGGTGGGAAGGATCCTTCTACTCTGCTGTCCTTTTGTCTCCAATATTTAGGTACTAGAGTGTAGCCACACGGGCAGCTTCATTAGGTCCAGTAGGACTGTTGATGTCTGCTCTTCCTTTGTACCCCTTTGTACTCTTTTGAATGTATCAGGAGAGGTCGGGAGGACAAAGATCCTGTACCTGAAATTATATACACAATGCTTTTACGCTTTACTCGATCGTATATTTGTACTTAATTTCTATCAGTTCTTTGTGTTTTATATGTATGGAAACTTGTATGAAAGTTTTATTCTCTTTTTTCGTCTTTCTCCGTGACATTATTGTAAAGTTATGTTGTATGGTTTGAAATTTTATATTTGATACTTGAAATTTGGGCTTTTGATATATAAAGAGTGTATTGTTAAAGGAAATTTGTTTTCGAATTTTATTTTCTCATTCTAACCTACCGTAAGAAAGTACAATTTAACCTGAAATTAATTGCATATGTATTTTGAAAGGTGAAAATCAACTTAAAATCATTTGGTTATTCAAAAAGCGGCTTCCTCGCACGCTCTGAAAAAATACCGCTCACTTTTACTTTTGGTGCAAGGTTTGGTGCCAGTAACACAGGCTTGTTAGTAGGAAATAGATAAGTCCCAGTGTGGGCGGCAGGGCAGGGCAGGGCGGATGTACATGTTCACCGGTCGTGGTAAGGTAATAGAAATGCTCGCTTGCAATTTCCGCTTCATTCCGTCAGCAGCGTCAATTAATTATTGTAAATTCGAGGAATCATTGCATCACCATCAGGTACTACGCGTTCATGTCAAGTCAAAACCATAGAAAGTCACACATTATGGTGTGTCATTTTTGTTATTGTATCCGTTTATTCACATATTTTACTCATTTGAAATAGTTTAAATATATCATGATCTTTGGTGTTCAACATAACTCATTCAGCTTCATGGAAAAAAAAGTGTTGTGGGAGAAGGGCAGAG
>JAPQNM010000003.1:12124689-12127189 GCA_029783475.1 Metacarcinus magister
GTCGAGCTGTTGTACATTTATCGCACTGTTCTCGGTATAATATGAAATTTTTCATTGGTCATGAGAGATTAAATTGTCTCTACTTACTATAGTGTTTGTATGAACAATGTTTTACTGATGTTTGTTGATATTATCAAGATTTATGGCATCCTTTGTGGTTCCTTCTTTGATTGTGATTGTGGTGCACTGGTGTGCTTGTATAGCTACGTGTGTGGACATAGTTATGTGCAGTCAGTTATGCGAGGAAGCATCGGAGCATTTATACAGTATGAAGAGGAATCACAAATGTTTTCCCGGCCAGTTTGAGAACCTGTAGCTAGATAATCTGAGTGGCGCCTCTAACTAGTATATATATATATATATATATATATATATATATATATATATATATATTTTAATTTATTTATTTATTTTTTTATATTAAAAGGGTAATAGCTAAGGGAAAACAGAAATAAGTAAAAAAAAAATCCCGCTTGTCGCCAGACCCTGTAAAGAGGACAGTAGGAGAATAGAATCAAGGGGTGGAGATCCAGTTAACATTAGAGGCGTCTTGACACTCCTCTCTTGAAAGAGTTCAAGTGATGTAAATACAGGATTCCCTCATTTGAATATTCAAGTATCCAGACGCCACAAACTAGTATTGTGACGTTTGATACGAAACTATTGTCATACACCAAAATATATCATATTTGTGATCAGGAAAGGGTGAACGTCAGCCCATATATGATCTTAGTGGCTGGCGGTGACCTGCGTAACGATGGGTGGCATTGCCTTAGTGGCGACAGTGTTATGTAGAGTTGATGGTGGTAATGTGGAGCTGACGGTGGTGGTTTGGGTGTGACAGGGTTGGTGTGGGATGGACGGCTACTGTATGGAAGTGACAGTGATTAGGGTGACGGTAACGGTATCGTGATGCTGGGAGTTAAGGTGACAAATAGCTCTGAAAGGACAGGAGGGCCGCTTAGATATGAAAAGAAGAAGTGCGGCATGGAAGGAAGGAGAGGAGAGAAATAGGAAGAAGGGGAGAAAGAGAGAGAGGAAGGAGGGAAGAAGGGAGGGATTCTCGGTAATGGCAAGGAAGCGAGGGTGAGACGAGGGTGGAGGAGGAGGGTTAGGCTGAAGGGGAGGCAAGATGGGTGGGTGAGGGAGGGATGGTAATCTTGGAAGGAGGGCGGCGAGGGGAATGGAAGAAGGGGAGAAGAAGAGGAGAAGGCGTAAAAGAAGGAAGAGGAATAGGGAGATGGTGGGAAGGGAGGGAGGAGGAGTAGTAGGAGTGGTAGCAAGGGGAAGAAAATGAAAGGAGGGGTCGGTTTAGAGAGGAGGTAGGGGTGTGTGAGGGATAATACAGAGAGGGTGGTGCACGATCTCTCTCTCTCTCTCTCTCTCTCTCTCTCTCTCTCTCTCTCTCTCTCTCTCTCTCTCTCTCTCTCTCTCTCTCTCAGGGTTTTCTGGAAATTGCCCAGGAGATGAGGGAGTGATGGGTAGCGTTTGGGGTCCCCTTCTCTATGTTGTTTGGTTCCTCTCCTTGTCCCTCTGTCTTGATGTCCGTCTCCTTTTGTCTCTTTCCTTCTTTCAATATATATTTTTCTCTTCCTGTTTGCCTTTGTTTTCGTTTTTTTCTGTTTTTTTTTCTTCTTCTGTGTGCGTGCTTGGGTGTGTGTTTGTGTGTGTTTGTGTGTCTACGTTTTAGTCTGCAAGGAGAAGCCAGATAATCGTCTCTTTCAACCAAAGCACAAACCCTTTGCTGGTCACATGCTCGGTGATAAAGTTACTCCCTCTCAACACAGCGCTTAAGTGGAGCGCTTACGGGTGTGGCAGCGACTGTTGTGAACGGGAAAAGGAAGAGGAGGAGGAGGAGGAGGAGGAAGAGGTGATGGTATTGGTGGTGATGCAGGAGGCGGAGGAGGAGAAAGAGGTGGTAGTGGTGGTGGTGATAGATGGAAGAAAAATATTAGAAAGAGGAGGTGGAGTTGATGGTAATGTTGACGGTGGAGGAAGAACACAAACAGAAAAGATGGAAGATGAAGAGGCAGTTGATATGAAGGAAGAGGACGAGAAGGAGGCGGAGGAGGAGGAGGAGGAGGAGGCGGAGGAGGAGGCGGAGGCGGAGGAGGAGGAGGAGGAGGAGGAGGAGAACGATTGGTGGTAGGCGAGGTATTGTGTGAAGTAATCTTCCTTGGTGATATCCTTTTGACCACTGTAACTGCTGAATGTATATTACGTGTGTGTGTGTGTGTGTGTGTGTGTGTGTGTGTGTGTGTGTGTGTGTGTGTGTGTGTGTGTGTGTGTGTTAACTTATTATTGTCTCTTCACACACACACACACACACACACACACACACACACACACACACCACAGGCATCCCCCTATGATCTTCCGTTATATGTGTAATGGTTCATTTCCCGGCTCCACCTCCCGCCCCTTGAGTGAAGACGGTCTGCTCTCCATGGAAGTATTATGCTCCTCTCCCTCTTCCTCTCCCTTGCTCCTTGCCGTGTGT
>JAPQNM010000003.1:12142189-12145155 GCA_029783475.1 Metacarcinus magister
AGTTCGTCTCAGCTGACCGTTTTCCATTATTATTATAATTCTTTTTATTATAATAGTAATTATTATGATTTTCATTATTGTTATTGTTATCACTATTATTATTATAAAAATGATAATGATGATAATTATTATCATTATTATCGTTATTATTATTATTATTATTATTATTATTATTATTATTATTATTATTATTATTATTATTATTATTATTATCATTATTATTATTATTATTATCATCATCATTATTATAATAAGCATTATTATTATATTATTTTACATTAGATTTACAAAAATATATTCAAAATATGCTTGAGATGTATTCCTAGAGAGAGAGAGAGAGAGAGAGAGAGAGAGAGAGAGAGAGAGAGAGAGAGAGAGAGAGAGAGAGAGAGAGAGAGAGAGAGAGAGAGAGAGAGAGAGAGAATACAGATTCATTGGTCCATAATATTTACCATGCATGTGTATAACCTTGAAGGTACATGAAGCCCAGCAAACACATGGTGAAGGAATGCGTTAGTGAAGGCTTGATGCATGGTGATGGAGTGAGGTGGTTAGTGGGGCAGGTGGAAGCAAAGTGTGGTGGGAGGTGTTAGTATTACTTTCCTTAAAACACAACTGATTAACTGGTATTTGATACATTCTAATCGTATTTGTTCAACGCCATGATATTATGACTTCAGGTGTTAGTGGCGCCCAGAAACAGTTAAGGGAATCATTATAATCGTAATTGTGTGCATTATATCACTAGTTCATGCTTCGGAGGCTTGCTTCTTTCTCACTTGTATAAATATTTTTCTATATCAAGAAAGATTTTATCCTGGTGTTGCTCTAGGTGGAAGCGATCTAAATTTGTTAACCTTTTCTCTCAAAATTTACTGCGCATGAAAGAGATCGTTGCCGCCCATCACAAAACAGGTTCATCTTTTTCAATATTCTTCGCGGGATGAAAATACCAGGATTGCACGACTTACTCTGGTCTGGTGAGGCTTGCATCAATAGGATATGTATATTACACTTTTATTCTTGAAACAAAAAATCCTTGCAAGAACCTATTACTGTAACGGCATCACATAAAGCCACACTGTAATGATGGGATAGGAATACAGGTTCACGTTACTGTAACACCAATTTTTTTCTTATCACTTTTATTTTTATCTTATTTTATTCTGAACACCTCGTGATGGAATGGTTTTGGTTTTGGTTTGTTCTCGACCAGTGTGACATTGATGCACGTTACGAGACACTTTGCTCTTCACGGACCACTCTACAATTTCACGCACGCCTCCATGAACACCACCTGAAATATTCTTGCTGAGAGGTTGCCGAATTTTCAGTCTGTTATATTGTCTCCCTTATTTTGCAATGAACTTTTTTTGAGTAACATCGGATATATCATTAATACAAATTGTGAATGATTATGTTCCAAAAGCTGATCGGTTTTTAGCACTACTAGGAAAAGAAAACTAGATCAGTACATTTAGAAGGAATCACCTGGACGGATAAGCACAAGGTCTGAGGCGGATCCGTGTATAGCGTTCCTCTGTTTTCGTTTCCTCTGACACCTGTGTGAATCATATGTCGTTTTTACCAGTGACACGTTGTTGTTTTTTTATTTTATACCTTGATTTACTGTGAGGTGCTTTGTAAAATGTTTCTTAGCAAATATATGTAAAAAATAAACAAAATATCCAACGATTGATTTACACCACGAATCAAAATAGACATTGACCTAAGTTGAATGTTTATAAATTTGATCAGCAAGACGTTTATATTTTGGAATGCATAAGTTTTCAAGTCTCTTTCGTATCAAAGAAATGTGAATATAAACAATCCCTTGTTGCTGATCTCTTGAAGTGAGACATAAATGTATTCAGTGCATACTACTAGCTTTAGAGAGCTCCACATTAAGTCCGTCTAGTTGGAAGGCTTTGGTTTTCATTTCATTTCGTTCTTGGCAAACCTGGCAGTTTAATGATGTCTCTTATACATGTCTGATACTGAGCGACTTGATGGTGATGCAATTGTCACCGCCAACCCTCATCATCATCATCATCATCATCATCATCATCATCATCACCACCACCATCACCATCATCATCAACATCATCAGCAACACTATCGCCAGCTTCACGGCTGTTACTGTTGCCACCATTACCATTAGGATCGTTATCAGCAATATTTCACCAACTGTCCACGCTATTACTATTACCATGATTTGTGTTTTATTTGCCATCAATGCCACATTAAACTGCAAGTAATGATCACTGCCACAACAATGCCAAACAACTATTACTACAGGTTTTAACATCACCGTGATTGTGTCTGTCAACATCACTTTCATTCCTCTACATCACCTTAGCCAGTAGCTTTTTATTATGTTTGTTTGTATGTTTGAGAGAGAGAGAGAGAGAGAGAGAGAGAGAGAGAGAGAGAGAGAGAGAGAGAGAGAGAGAGAGAGAGAGAGAGAGAGAGAGAGAGAGAGAGAGAGAGAGAGAGAGAGAGAGAGAGATGACCGGGGAAAAAGGAGAGATAAAGAGACGTTGTGACACCTCTTATCTGTCACAATCTCAATGGTTTAGTAAGTGTTGGAGGAACGCATCCGGTTCTGAAAACGAAGTGAAGAGGAGGAGAAGGAGAAGGAAAAGTAAATGGAGAAGTATAAAAAGAATAAGAAACTGAAGAAGGAGGAGGAAGAGGAGGAGAAGAAGAAGAAGAAGAAGAAGAAGAAGAAGAAGAAGAAGAAGAGAGATGAAAGCGAGATGGGTAGGAGGAGAGGAAGTATGATTAAGCATCGAAGAGAAACAGCTCAGGGAAGAAGGGAGAGCAGGAGCGAACAAGAGAGGGAAGGAGAAAGAAAGAAAAATGGAAGGAAGGGACGAGGCAATGAAGAAGGAAAGCAGGAAGGAAGGAAGGAAGAAAGGAAGAAAGGAAGGAGGGAAGATTGGCCTGGCAAGAAGAATGGTGCA
>JAPQNM010000003.1:12157755-12160255 GCA_029783475.1 Metacarcinus magister
GGTAGCAGGGCGGTCGCTGAAGGAGGAGAACATAAGTAAGGGAAGAGAGGAATGGAGTATGGGCGTAGAGAGAGAAAGAGAGAGAGAGAGAGAGAGAGAGAGAGAGAGAGAGAGAGAGAGAGAGAGAGAGAGAGAGAGAGAGAGAGAGGAGAGAGGGAGAGAGGGAGAGAGAGAGAGGGCGCGCCGTCTCGCCACCAACACCTGGGAAAGGAGATGAACACCTTTTCTACTGTGCTCGTTTGTCCTCTCCCACCTCCCCCTTATCCAGCCGACGCCCACGGTCACCCACACACTCACTCACTCCCGCCGCCGCTGCTGCTGCTGCCTCGCTCGCTCCATACACAGCTAACACCCACACTCACCCACATCTTCCCACTCACGTCCTAGGTATCTCCACCACCCAAACCCACTCACGCCCACGCCCACGCCCTCACCCTCGTCCAGCTAGCCAACGGTCACTCAACTCCCTTCCCTCCCACAGTCTATCTCCCACGTTTCTCTTTCACTACCCTGGTGCCGTCTGTATTAAAGCGATGCCACTGAAACGGCCCTCCTCCTCCTCCTCCTCCTCCTCCTCCTCCTCCTCCTCCTCCTCCTCCTCCTCCTCTTCCTGTCTCCCACTTCCCCCACGCCTCCCACGATCGCATTACCTTATACTGCCTCCACCCATGACCTGCTTACCACAACCTTCTCCCACAATCCGTCTTCCGCACTTTACTGTGATGTAACACGAAACTTCCTTCATGTAGCTTGTGGTGACTTCAGTAGTGGAGTTGTAGTGGGGAATATTGTCACAGTTATATATTCTCTCTCTCTTTTTTTCTTCTCTCTCTCTCTCTCTCTCTCTCTCTCTGTCTCTCTCTCTCTCTCTCTCTCTCTCTCTCTCTCTCTCTCTCTCTCTCTCTCTCTCTCTCTCTCTCTCTCATATACTGTCGGTAGGCATAACAGATTATTATATCCAAAAGGTAACTGATAACCTTCCTCATTATAAGTAATGTAATAAAGACGAAAATTAGATAATAATGACTCACCTTAATGACACACCGCCCACCTGTCCAAATAAGTGGTGGTGGAGGTTGTTATTTGATCTACATTGAGATAATTTCGTCATTAGTCGGTTCGCGTCAATGTGTAGCTCTGTATACTGTTTGGTAATTGTGTAATGGTGTTAATGATGCGGAGGTGGACAGCGGACGTTCGCTCATCCAAGATCCAGATATATTTGGACCTTGCGCTCATCCACGTTCACTGACGATGCGAAAAACTGCGAACTTGTGTCAATGAAGTTCATGATCTAAAAAAAATAATCTTCTGTAATGCAACGAAGCAGAGACACAAATAATTTATGAAGTATTGTACGTTGCGTTGGATGCAGACTCGTTCAAAACCAAACATGTAATTATGCTCCTTTTCATGGGATTAGATTAGTTCTTCCTCTAATCCTAACTATTATTTTCAACTCGTGATGGGTCAGGAACATTACGAAATGAAATGTGTACCGAAAAAATGATCAAATATTATACCTAAGAGAACTTGTAGAATAAAGCTTAACATAAAAACATTCAGGAATATGAAAATCGGCGGAAGGGAATTGAAGAGAGGTGAGGTGAGGAGGTGAGGAGGTGAGGAGGGTGTGAACAGCTGCAGATTTCTACCCGCGGTGGTGACCTTACATGCTCTTACCTTCGTATGCAGGATCACCTATATTGCAAGTCACTCCTATTGATAAAAGATTAAGTCAGGCTTGAATCCGTACTGGAAAAAATACGATGATTACATTTAAGCATCATCTCCATCACCACACATTGGTATTCCCTAAATGTCGAAGCACAGGTCACATACCTAATCAGCACTGCATTATAATAAGAAGGAACCGCAACGTCTGGCCGTAAACTCATTGAAATATACATATTTAATTGTATTTGCAGATATTTCTCACAACATCTCGTTTCATCCTTACGATACACCGGTCTCCTATATACATTCTCGCCCAAGTCACCATTCTCCCGTGTGTGGTGACCGCTCCGAGTCATGCGGTCCGACCAGTCACCTGTTGAGATGTATATTTTGTCCAATCAATTAGGCATCAAAGTTTGACTTTATGGACCTTTTAAACAACAAACCAATTAGTCAGGGTGTCTTTTACAGGATCATGTAGGCAGATATTTGAAAAAAAATATATAATTCCTTAATAAGTTTCCTTGTAAGGTTCATTGCACGAAAAGCTTCTGCGTAATATGTTTGCATACTTGTTTTGACGTCAGGGATGGTGCAGACAGCTTAATGTGCCACCATGACAGTGGACGGAGGCATCAGGTACAAAGTCTGTGCCCTCTCAGTTTACAGAGACTTCAAACTTTGCATCTGGTGCGTAGTGGGTTCATCAAATCCCTTATCAAACAAATGTAGATGAATACGATGTCCTGTTTTGTCCTTTTACTACGGAATCTACAAATATTTTTCTTTGGGTTTTAGCTTTCCGAGGCTAATATAATAATCC
>JAPQNM010000003.1:12165255-12172755 GCA_029783475.1 Metacarcinus magister
TTATCTCTTGGTCTTTGTATGTCATTTGTTTGCATCTTCTGTTTACACTTTCAGAGTTTCACGAAGAGAGAGAGAGAGAGGAGAAAAAAAAAAGAGAGAGAGAGAGAGAGAGAGAGGATATCAGTTCGCTTAATCCCCGTTTGACTTTCCCTAATGCAATGCGACGTGCAAGCACACACTGTCTGCTTCATCACCCACGCCCACCAAGAAACTCCACCTTCACCAACAAGCTTCCTCTCATTATTGCTTGCTTCTCTATCTCTCTCTCTCTCTCTCTCTCTCTCTCTCTCTCTCTCTCTCTCTCTCTCTCTCTCTCTCTCTCTCTCTCTCTCTCTCTCTCTCTCTCTCTCTCTCTCTCTCTCTCTCTCTCTCTCTCTCTCTCTTTTCTTTCGTTTTACTTATCATTTCTTACTAACTTGTTTTTGTTTGTTTGGGAAGGATAGCGAAGTGGTAGTAGTAGTAATAGTAGTAGTAGTAGTAGTAGTAGTAGTAGTAGTAATAGTAGTAGTAGTAATAGTAGTAGTAGTAGTAATAGTAGTAGTATAGTAAAATGCAAATGGTTGGGGATAACAGTCATCATCATCATCATCAGCAGCAGCAGCAGCAGCAGCATCGGGTGATCTCCTCTATACAGACTTCAAAGGTAATCCTGATCAATCCAATATCAATGCGTTCTCCCCTCTGTCAATCTCTCTCTCTCTCTCTCTCTCTCTCTCCTCTCTCTCTCATCTCTCTCCTCTCTCTCTCTCTCTCTCTCTCTCTCTCTCTCTCTCTCTCTCTCTCTCTCTCTCTCTCTCTCTCTCTCTCCCTCTCTCTCTTTATGCACACTCACCCCCCCCCACACACACACAACCCCCCCCAACACACCCACACAAACACCCACACACACCCCCATACACACACCTATATACACACACACACACACACACACACACACACACACACACACACACACACACACACACCATCTGCTACTTTCCCCTCTCTTTTCTCTCTTTCCATCCTTGCAGCCAACATTTCCGTGACATTAGTGTTGACTCTCTTTTTATTTTCCTTGGTGTTCTATAAGGTCAGGCTTTGTTGTCAGCCTCGCTTCTCTTACTCAACTCGCCTCCTCGATATAATAGTTTGAAAGTTTGTTGAAGTACTTAGTCTACCTTGGCGTCTATAGAGGAAGGAAAGTTAGAGGAATGATTTGTTTTGGTTGTAATAATCGTGTTTTTTGTTTTTGTTTTTTGTTTTTTGTTTCTAGTTTTGTAACTTTTTATTTTTATTTTCTGTCTTGTGTTCTCCTTTAGTGCATCTTTTTTTTTTTATCCCCTTCCCCATTTTTATCTTCTCACATTCTCTCTCTCTCTCTCTCTCTCTCTCTCTCTCTCTCTCTCTCTCTCTCTCTCTCTCTCTCTCTCTCTCTCTCTCTCTCTCTCTCTCTCTCTCTCTCCCCCGTCCCCCCCCTCCCCCCCATCATGAGTGTGCGGGGCGGGCGGGCGGGCGGCCGGTCATGATATATGCATTAGAGAACCAATTAAGCACCTTTCATGCTTCCTCCACCCCTTTCTCCCTCTCCCTTACCAAGAACCATCGCGTTCAAAGCCTCCTTCATCTCATCGCGGCGAGGCTACTGCGTGTGGTGCAGGGTGGGTGGAGGCAGGCTTTGAGGTCAGCGTCAGGGGTGTTTGTGTGTGTATATGTGTTGTTTTTTTTTACTCCATCTCGGTAGTTAGGGAAGATAAGTGGAAGATTTCTTGAGGTGGTGTGTTTGTGAGGCGCTCCTGACTTTCTCTCGCTGATGGTGGGATGGAGGGAGGATGGAGGGAGGGAGGGAGGGACTGGGAGGGTGGCGGGAGAAGTGGGAGGGACGAGTAAGGCAAGGGCGTCACCTCTACACTCGCCTCCTCCTCTTCTCCTCCCTCCTTCTTCTCCTTCTCCTCCCTTCACGCCCTCACCTAACTTGCCCACCTGGCGCGAAGCATCATAGAAGAGACCACCTACTCCCCTCACACACCTGGTCCCCACAACCCACTCCTTGGTATAAACTCCTTTCCTTATCCTCCTCCTCCTCCTCCTCCTCCTCCTCCTCCTCCTCCTCCTCCTCCTCCTCCTCCTCTCTACCCTTCACTCACCTACGCAGCCTAGTTCTGCCTTACCTCTTCCTTGCTTCACTCCCTCTGTGCCAGGTGAACGGGAAGAGGTGGAGGAGGATGGGGGGATGTGGGGATCAGCGGGGCACGTCAGCCAAGGAACCACAGAAGCATTGTGAAGAGTCATCACATCAATGTTATGTTAGCGAAAAACTGAGGAAGGTTTGTTTAACGGGTGTTGCATTGTTGTTATTGTTACTGTTTCATTATTATTTTCATTATTATTGTTATTGTTATTATTATTATTATTATTATTATTATTATTATTCCTTTAAAGAAGATGATTTAAATGCCTCTCGTCTCCGTGTTCCTGTAATGCCCCCCAAAAAGGTGATTTCAATGGACGATGGTAGAAGGCTATGAGACACTCCGTCGTTGGTAACTTTCCTTTCAAACAAAACCAAAAGGATTCACCAAAGGACTGTTATTCTCTCTCTAATCAGTACGGTCGTCTTTTTCTTTTATCCTGCCTCATTATTAACGCCTTTTCAAAACTGTGTGGGTGGACAAAGAGAGTTTTCATAAAAAGAATTAACTATTATTTTGACTGTTTTATATAATTTGTGTATAATGTTTGATAAGGGAGCAGCTGTTCATCACGTGTTGCAGTGTGGCGTAAACCTTTATTAGTCCTTCGTAGCAAATGTCAACGCGTAAACAACACACACACACACGCACGCGCACACGCACATACGCACACACACACACACACACACACACGCACACACGCACACACGCACGCACGCACGCACACGCACACGCACACGCACACGCACACGCACACGCACACGCACACACGCACACACCCTCACACGCACACGCGCACACACACACACACACACGCACGCACACCCGCACACGCACACGCACACGCACACGCACACGCACACACACGCGCACGCACACACACGCGCACACACACGCACACACACACGCACACACACACGCACACACACACGCACACACACACGCACACACACACGCACACACGCACACACACACACGCACGCGCACACACACACACACACATACTATAACAGTTATGGAAATGATAATATAATAATGATAATTATTGTAATAATAATGATAATAACTATAATAATAATACGTATAATGATCATGATAATAGTAATGATGATAATAGAAATAATAGTAATAATAGTAATAATAATAATAATAATAATAATAATAATAATAATAATAATAACAATAACAATATTCATAATAATGGTATTGATTATAATAATAACAATGATAATGATAATGATAATAATATTAATAATGATAATGATAATAATATTAATAATAATGTTAATAATAATAATAATATTAATAATATTAATAATAATAATAATAATAATAATAAAAATAATGCTAATATTAATGATAATAATAATAGTAATAATACTGATCATAATAATAATAATAATAATAAAAATGATGATAATATTAATGATAATAATAATAATAATAACAATAATAATGATAATGATAATAGTAAAATTAGTAATAATAATGTAGTGTTTCATTGGTTTGAAAGGCATACTACAATTTCACATGTGTCAATCTTTGTCAGCCAATGGCAGGTCGCCAAGCTGTATAATTGTGTTACGAGTCTCTCACTGCATTTGTTTTCTATTGCCTCTTTCCTATATCTTCCTTGGTCTTTCCTTAGGCACTTCACCTTTAACTACAGAATGCTGAATAAGCCTCACTTAGTCATTCCGATTCTCTCTGCCTCGGATTGGGAACCGTTCCGCAGGGATCTGTTCTCGGATATGTGCTATTTATAATTTGCATAAATGACATCGATGTTGGACTCAACAATTTCATCGCAAAATTCGCAAACGATACAAAACTCGGAAATTCGGTAATCCCAGATAGGTAAAGGCAAAGTCTAGTGGAAGGTTTGCACACAATCTCAGCATGGTCTGATAGATGAGAAATACTTTTTTTTTTTTTTATCAACAGATGCGATATTATTGAAGTGGGAAGAAAAAACAAAAAATATGAATTCGAGATGAGCGGAATGCAACTTGGAAGCATACTATATGTCAAAGATGATTTTTGTTATGATTGGGTAGAATAAAAAATTCTTATATCATTGTAAAGACGCCGGTAAAGCTAATAGAATGGTGGCTTGTAAATTTTTTTTCCGCTCAAGAATAAAAACAATATAACTTTTTCAATCTTCATCAGGTTAGTCAGACTTCACCTGGAGTATGCAGTGCAGTGCAATTTTGGTTGCCTCACCCTGCAAAGGACACCAACATTAGAAACTGTCCACCGTATGGCTTTAAAGATGGTAGGATCTATGTGTAATATGTCTTATGGAAAGAGGCTGGTACGACTTAACATGTTATCTCTATAGAAATGTTGCCTATGTTTTAAAATACTTTAAAGGTTTACAAATGTTTGACGCCAATAAAATGTTTTCAATCAATGACTCATCACGACTGATAAGTAACGGAGTAAAACTAAGATGTAGACAAATACAACTTGACTTCACTAAATTCTTATTTACCAATGACGTCGTTAGAGACTAGAATAAACTTCCACCTGCCGTGGTGCAGTGTATCACAATAAATTCCTTTCAACACAAACTCGACTGTTATCTCCTCCTCCAAGGTTTCCGATAAAAGCGATATGATCCGGCGAACTGCTGGCTGTTTGACTATGTTGCTTCTGACTTCTTTTACTTGTGATTGTTTGCATTAGATCGCGTTTACTTTAGGTTAAGGACAGACCACCCAGCTTGGAATATAGGGTTTATGTGGTGAGATTTTCTATGTAATTCTCTCTCTCTCTCTCTCTCTCTCTCTCTCTCTCTCTCTCTCTCTCTCTCTCTCTCTCTCTCTCTCTCTCTCTCTCTCTCTCTCTCTCTCTCTCTCTCTCTCTCTCTCTCTCTCTCTCTCTCTCTCTCTCTCTCTCTCTCTCTCTCTCTCTCTCTCTCTCTCTCTCTCTCTCTCTCTCTCTCTCTCTCTCTCTCTCTCTCTCTCTCTCTCTCTCTCTCTCTCTCTCTCTCTTTTTCACATGGTCAAACCAATACAATTTGTCTTATTGATGATCTCAATCCTAACTTTGTTTCTCTATTCTCCTTCACATGTTGAAACGTTTTGGAGAGTAACATTAAATATCCACCTTTTCAATACGTGCTTCACGTTATAATATGTAACAGGATAAGCTTCACTACCATGAACTATCGCATTTGTTACACATGACATGTGAGATATACCTTTCATGTGAAGGGAAAACCTTGTCATTGTTAGAAGGGGGAAAAACTCCCTGAATTTTTCTAATAAATCTTAACTCTTGCTACCAAGCTAGCTTTTGCTCCGCCTACTGCAGTAATCCTATCCTTCAGGTGAAATGATCTGCCATTACTTTGCAGATTCTCTTTTTTTATTATTACTTTCCACTCTTGATTCCATTACTCGATTTCCATTGTTCTCATCCCACACACTGCATGGATAACAAATTACAATATTCACACTGACCGTAGCGTCATTTCATCTTTAGTGTTCCCAGTCACCACATACAATGCACACGATAGAGTTACCACCTTCAACCTTCTTGCATACTGCACTTGGCCAAACACCATTCCTTGACACTGACACACTACACTGCTTATCATCACCTTAACTTTACTTTGGTATATATTCTGTAGCAGCAGCATTAGTAGTAACACTAACAGGAACAGCAGCAGCAACAGCAATAGGAACACCACCACCTCCACCACCATCACCATTATTACAAATACCATCACCAACAACTAGCAAAAAAGAAAAAAAAAATGCAAAGGATCATCATCATCATCAGCAGCAGCAGCAGCAGTGGCAGTAGTATAATCATGATATCATAACATGTACACAAAACCCTCATCACACAAGTACTACTCGTCCATCAGCTTCCCCTTAATATGCTGCTCTCACTCCCACACATTCTATTGTCTAGACGGAACACCTTCCCCTTTCACCTGCCAGCCTTTGATTTGCCATCTGCACCACCTATTTTTTTTTCATGTCGCTCTCTGTCTTTCCTCCTCCTTTTTTTTTTCTTCCTTGCCACCGCCACCCTCACGCCCATACCCACCCAACCCCTCCATAGTGCACCCTTCGCAGCCGTCACACGCCCTCGGTCTGCCCGTGTGACTGAGCAGCTTAACGCCAACACAGTGACAAGCCAAGAGCAGCGCCATAAACTCGTAATGAGGAGAAATGCGTCTGGTCGCCTGACATCAAGCACCACGTATGTGACTCGCTGCCCCTCTCATCACCTTCCCCCTGAGTCCATTGTGGCATCCTCAATACTACACTCTCTCCCCTCTCTCCCCTCTCTCTACGTCCACCTAACTTTCCTATTCACATTCTATCCTTCATCCTCTCTCCACCTTGAGTCCACCGCAGTAACCTGGTCATCATTTCTGATTCCCCGCCACCCTCACACCCACCGTCAGGATGTCTTTGCTATCACCAATTCTACCTGATTCCTCTTACTTCTCGCCGCTCCGATGTGCGTGTTCCTCTGTTTCTCATTCCCGTTACTTATCCAAGCCATTCGGTGGAAGGAAATGCGAGACCAACACAGTACAATAAATTCTGCTGTGAAATGTGCGTAATGTAAACTATTTGCATGCAAGGCGTTAGGGAATTTAGTGTAGTTGTAACTAGTTAACTAAAATCATCCCCAGCATTGTAACGAGAGGCAGCCGGGAACACTAACGGAACGAGAGGTTTATTGAATGTAAAGACACGATACAGCTGTACAGACGACCTTTCATTGCGCATTTATGGGGCGCAGTAAAGGTTTGTTCAGCGTGTCTCGGCGGGGATGTTCCAAAATTAGAAGAGTTTAAACACAAGAGGAAGAGGATGAAGATGATTCCTCCACTGTGTAATATGAGTCTTTTTTTTTTAAACTTGTCTTGTTATCCTCCTAGCTCTTGTTACATCAGGCTCAGATAATCAAACGCATGAGTGAGGTTTTTAGAGAACTGAGAGCGTGACGCAATATATTTTCCATACAATCGATAATAACTTCCCCCACCAATACGATGCTCATTTTTTTTTTTTCTTCTTCGTAATAAGTAAAGGAATCCAGACTAAAATAAAGGCAAGTAAGACATTTCAAACTCTGTATTCGGTAGGAGAGATATTCATAGGAACTGTTCTATTTTTAATTTGTTGGTAGTGACCATTTTATCTCTGGTCACACGTTTCACATTACACCACAAAAGCTCCGCCGCCCACTGTCACCTGCCCCCCCACAGGAAAGTATTCGTATGAGCTGATGAGTCTAATTGATTCTCTTTATTTAGGTCAAAGATTCATGGAGTAATGGAGTAAAGGGAAAAAGAAGG
>JAPQNM010000003.1:12182755-12187755 GCA_029783475.1 Metacarcinus magister
TGTCTGTGTCTGTGTGTGTGTGTGTGTGTGTGTGTGTCTGTCTGTGTCTGTGTCTGTGTCTGTGTGTCTGTGTCTGTGTCTGTGTCTGTGTGTAGGTGTGGGTGTGGGTGGGTGGGGGTGTGGGGGGTGGGGGGGTGTGGGGGGTGGGGGTGGGGGGTGGGGGTGGGTGTGTGTGTGTGTGGCTTCCTCTAAGAGCCTAGTAATGGTCTACGTCATACCCTGAGTGGTAAAACAGGCTTAGTATAGTGAAAAAAAGATATGTAATACATATATGTATATATAAACAATGCATTCCACCATGAAATAATGCTTCTAATTAACAGCAGTCAGGAGAGATCAAAACTAATTAATTTGAGAACCACATGTAATATCTCTTCACTGATGACAAAGATGGCACAGATAGACTTGGCTTTGTTAGTGCCTCCTTTTGTGGCATCAAAGTATTTTTTTTCCTTTGTTACTAACGAGAATGAGAAGATTCAGCTCATACAGTTGTAAACATACATAATTAGATTATATGAAGTATTTACAAATAATGTTATCAGGAGTTTGTGTTCCGCCAAAGAACAGAGACAGACACCCTACCTGCCACCCAAACGATAGTGTGGACCATTATTTTGTGGTGCTCTCTCTCTCTCTCTCTCTCTCTCTCTCTCTCTCTCTCTCTCTCTCTCTCTCTCTCTCTCTCTCTCTCTCTCTCTCTCTCTCTCTCTCTCTCTCTCTCTCTCTCGCTGATGAATGATTACTTCCTTGTATTCCTTTTGTTCTTTGGAATGGTGAATAGATATGCACGTGACGTGTCGTATAAGTGGTATTATAAGTTATTCTAATATTCATCAAGAAAACTTTCTCCAATGTATCATCATCATCATCATCATATGTACTGTATATATATATATATATATATATATATATATATATATATATATATATATATAGACACATATATGATTATATATTCATAATTTTCATTTCATACCTATCTACGACATTCATTAGCGGTCCACCACCACGTTGTTTTCTCTTTTAATCTAAACATTCCCATGAATTGTGGCTTGATTTGCATTAAAATGTCCAGCTGGTGTATCAAGTGCTTTTTTCCTGTAACAAAAAAAAATCTGCCTTATTTCATCATGAAATGTATAAATTTTCCCATCTGAAATCGGGGAATTGTTTGTGTGTTCTAAAGTTCTGTCATCATATTTTCAAGTTTGTATTGTTCTCTTCAGCTTATCACGAATAGCTCTTCATGGCCTTGTATATTTACTTAATTTCCAAGACTTTGAATGGCTCAGACAGTGATCATTCGCTTTAGCTGACTCATTGTGAATATGGTTCGAGTTTTTTGTGATGACAGTGATCAGTAGGAATGCCTGACCAGAAATACGGGACCACCGTTAACTGACTCGCTGTCTTGATGTAAATATCCAGCTACACGCCATAAAATCGTACATGGCAATGACTTTAAAAATGCCCAAAACACGTGTAGCAACGCAGAGTAGAATCCTAACATTTTTGAAAAGCGGAAAAAAATGTATACTCACTTATTCCTATTGCAAGAGTATAAAAAAGCTATGCCAGAAATAACTAATACAGCACACATTCCATTAAAATTTATAGAAGTAGAGCAGTATGGTCTTAAGATAGTCATCATAATTTTTCATACGAGTGAAAATCACTTCACCTTTAACTTTGACAACAATTCAATGCTAAAATTCATAAACAACCAAAGCAAGGCAAGTGCAGCAAATTGTTCACACATAGCACCGAGAAGACTGGGAATCATGACGTCACGTCGTCTTCCACTTTGATAGCGTCATGGTTATCATGGTTGTGGCATTACTAAAGCTTCTGGTAATACATACCTTTTTGCCATCTTACACAATATGTTGAGTGTAGCCTTACATACATACAGAGCTCCACACACTTCTGCGCCCACAAAACCTAACGTTGAGACCTATAACTAGTTTTTTTTCTCTATCTATCTATCTATCTATCCATCTATCTATCTATCTATCTATCTATCTACCTATCTATCAGAGGCGTATTTTAGGGTGTGCTAGGTGGGCGCCGCACACCCTCAGCCAGAGAGAGAAATGCATGATAGTTATAAATAAATTCAGCAGTAAGTGGGAAACGATATTTTTCTTATTGTTTTTAGCCCTGTTACAATATTTTGCACTATAGGTGTTCTGTAGAAGCACTGCACACCCAATAATCAATTGTATCATTATGTAGCAAAGCGCGTACGGTGGAGTGGGAGGGCAGACTGTTGAAAATATGGAGCTGGGTGTGCGGCTCTACAAATGCACAGTGTGCGTCAACAGTACGCAGCACTGCAACGTCTGCTGGAGAACAACAAGGACGACCTTCGGGTTGTGCTGACTGAGAAAGAAGCTTTGGCAACACAGCTTGAATGCGAGAGGCCCAGGACAAAGTGTCATTCACTCTTGAAAACAAAACACGAACATAGAACATGTGCCTGCGCCGCACGGAGAGAGAGAGCTGCAAAGTCAAGCCAACGAGTATCACAGATCTCTGTAAATGCGACTGTAGCGAAGCTGAGATGCTGCGCGACTTCGATTACGCACAACGAGAACTCGAAAATGACACCTTTCTCTGCCAGCATTGAAATTGAACCTTACTGCACGAACATGACTGCCACTAATTAAAAAACTTCACTAAGATTCGCCATCTATGAAATTTGAAATAACGGTTCACTAAAGAAAACTGGGCATTGCAACACTTTTAACTGTTACTTGCACTAATAACGTGACTTAGCTAATCGTGATACCGAGTGCTTTGGGTGGGTGCTTTAGTCTGTCAAGTACAGGAAAAATGGAAACGGATAAACAAGGATCAAAACCCTGTGTCGCAAAAGATGACTCGTCCCGTCGTGTTGCTATCTGTGGCTCCGTTTTGCATATGACCGCGTGCCCCCTGGGGGGACTAGTGAGTTGTTCTCTAAGAACACGTAGCTCGCCACGTACGGCGTTGGCTGTGTGCCCCCGGCCGCGGAGCCGCCTGCAGGAGGCAGCACGGAACCTGACTCTCGTCCAGCTGGTGACAAACAACCCAGAGAGGTGGACAATCACTATAAGTTACGTTACGTCACAAAAGACAGAACAACTTGGCGAGAGCACAGAGACAGTGAATGGTTCTGAGCATGCAACATGGCAGAACATTCCCAGCGAATGAAACAGTCACGAACCGAAGAGATGATGATGGATTGAACGACATTGGATGGAGTCGCCAGAGACCAAAGACCCAAAACTCGACTTGGAATGAAGACTCTGGAACTGCCATGTGACGAATTACAAGAGCTTTTAACTAAAAGAAAGGGAAGAGTTATAAGACACAAAAAAGTGGTCTATACAAATGATAACTAATAAACTCACTACTTACACATGACTTTTGATGGACGAAATACACAAATAAGACTACGAAAACTAGTCTATTCTACAACACAGGAAGACTTATAAGACAAAGATAAACAAATCAAGTCCCACTCACCTTGACATAATGACTCTTTTGAAAAAGTGGACGAAATACAGAACTTAGTTCTCTTCCCTTAGATACTTTATCTACAAACAAGGAAGACTCTTATAATGAACACCACAAAAGTCTAAATAACTCACAAAGTACTAGACTACTATACATGAATCACTTCCTACACATTATTACAATGACGTGTTTTTGAATGGCACGGCACTAATACGCAGAACTGATGCTATATCAACTTGCCATCTCTCAACAAAAACAATAACCAAGGAAGACGTTATCGAGATCTATACATGCACAGAAAACAAAGTCTAAATAGCAACGCTCTTACATCTAGTAATATAAATTCTAACCTTCACTGTTTACAAATTACTTTTTGACCATTAGCTTTCTAAAATGACATGTACTAGGTGTATCTTAGTACATTGCAGTTTATTCTTTGGTGGTTGTATCTACTAAATATTTTTCCTTATTTGATTACTGGATTAGTACACAGAGTGTTAAGACAAAAAGATCGAAATTGTATTGCAGCATTCCTCTAAACTTATAATATTTAAGCGATTAGATCAGACCTGGGGTGTTATGGGGGAGTGGTAGGGATGGTGGGGGGTGTGTATGATGTGTGTGTGTGGTGGTTTTTTGTTGTTAACGTCGTCTGTCTGCAAGTTTGCGTTCCTGTCCTATACTTCTATCTAATATTTATATTTGAGTTATTATTTTAAAAGAGACAAAAAACAAGAAAAAAAAAACACAAACCAAAAAAAAATAAAAGAAAAACAAAAAACAAAAAGCAGAAAAATTAAAAAAAAAAACAGAAAAAACAAAAAAGACAAAATAAAATCAAACACCTCTAGAATAAAAATTTTACACAACGTACATTTCAAACAATACAAACCTCCTCCTCCCTCCTCCTCCTCCTCTCCTCCTCCTCCTCCTCCTCTTCCCTCCTCCTCCTCCTCCTTCCTCCTCTTCCTCTTCCCCTTCCTCTTCCTCTTCCTCTTCTCTTCCTCTATTCCTTCTCCCTTCCTCCTCCTCCCTCTAGTGAGTAGTGGTGGTGGTGGTATTGTCTAGTGTTCAGTTTAATTATAGGACACTGTATGTTAGATTACACACACACACACACACACACACACACACACACACACACACACTCTCTCTCTCTCCTCTCTCTCTCTCTCTCTCCTCTCTCTCTCTCTCTCTCTCTCTCTCCTCTCTCTCTCTCTCTCTCTCTCTCTCTCTCTCTCTCTCTCTCTCTCTCTCTCTCTCTCTCTCTCTCTCTCTCTCTCTCTCTCTCTCTCTCTCTCTCTCTTCTCTTCTCTTCTCTTCTCTTCTCTTCTCTTCTTTCTCTTCCCTTTCGTCCCGCACTTTTTTTTTTAACCCTTTCCTCCAACACTCCGCGACCCTCCTCATCCTCTCTTAGAATTCTCTAACCTGAACAACAGTTGCAGTATGAATCCTACTGGTCTGTGTCTACTGCACTAGTTCCCATTTGATATGAG
>JAPQNM010000003.1:12210255-12212755 GCA_029783475.1 Metacarcinus magister
AGCTTACCTTTGGGTCAAGCCGGCCAAGAGGAGCGCCAAGAGCTGCCTTGGTGGATGGTCTTTTGTAGAAACTCGACAATTAATATATTCACGACATTCCTTATTGACTACTTTGCGGGAGCCTATTATGAGTACTGCTGGAATTTTTTTTTTTCTTTCATCATGGAATTAATTTTATGCAGCCTTGTGTTTTTAGAGATGGCTGATGAGGTAATCGTTGACATTAGACTCACAATATATAAGGTTTTATTATTCAAGTTGATATCTGTTCATATGACCGTAGCCTGGATTCCTATCAGGTGGCCTTGTTTGGGTCACTGTCAATACTTCCTTGGCTGTCCTGTGCTTGCCTACATGTGTGTTAACTTACTGCAGTGTGAAGCAAGTTAACAATTTGATCAATTCATGACTGTTATCACTTATGACAAAACTTTTTCTTTGCAATATGCCTTTTTTTTTTGGTTTTCACCCACCTACACAACTGGTAAACTCTGTGATTCAATATAATAGATAATGTGTGACCTCTTATTTTCATGGTGTATTTTATCAAAGCAGAACCCTTTGAGGAGGCACTGGAGATTATATTCTGTTGTTGTTTCTAAGCGTCGTGTTTTTGGGTCCATATCCATAAGGTGAGACTCGATTCTTCCTGACCAGAAGTGGTGCCAACTTGGTGCTGGATAAGGGTTGTGTCCACTCGCTCGTACACCAAGAGGTAGGCAGGCAGGAAAGGGGAGAGGTTGGGAGGAGGAGAGGAACACACACAAAAAAGGGAAAAGGGAGGGAGGAAAGAAAGAAGGAAGGAAGGAAGGACGGTGAGGAAAGGAGGTAGTGATGGCAAGAGGGAAGGAGGGAGGGAGTAAGGAAGACATGGAGGTGGAGTAGGGGGAGAGAAGGGAGGCAGGCATGAAGGGCGGGGAGGGAGGGCGCGGCCTCGACCAACACCCAAGATGTTTCCTTGGACACACACACACACACACACACGCACACACACACACACACGCACACGCACGCACGCACACACACACACACACACACACACACACACACACACACACACACACACACACACACACAGCCTGTTTTTTTTATATTTCTTTAGAGGAGGGAGGTATGTTTTGAAGCAGTAGGAGGCTCCCGGTGATGGTAATGTTGCGAAACCATTTGAAAGCAGTTATTTCCTATTCTTTTAACTAAACCATTATCCCCAAGGAACCTGACATCAAATAAGCAAATGTACGTTTTGAAATCAAACTGATTGTTATTCTGAGAATCTTTATTTCCTTTTTCCTAATATCAGTGTATTAGGAAACCCATTAAACTTTGACTGCCAAACAACCACTGCAGAGTCACTCCTCGGTCTGCGGTCAGCACCAAGTTGGGCTTCACCGTCAACATCAGGTCAGAGGCTGAGCTGCGTCCACCAAACATGTCCTCCGAAGATGATGAGGCGTTCCGGGTCTTTTGGTCGTGTTGCGTCACTAGGTGCATACACGTTCAGGAAAATCTTGACGTCACTATATATCCGTTTTGTCACGCGGCGGCGGCGGCGGAATGATACGTAAAGGAGAAGGAATTTATTGTTAAGCCTCTCGAATCACGTGAGGCTACCCTGCGCACGACTCATGGCTTGCCGAGGCAGGTCGTCGTTCATTGAGAAGCCAATACAGACGAGACGGACTGGCTGTGCTGGGTCGAGGCTGCTGTGTATTCATTAATAAACATTTTCCTCACTGCTTACTTTCTGACGTTTGAATAGACATATACACTGAATAGAAGAACTACATACAAACACTACATTCTATATCAAATATGCTGCAGCGGTTTGAACCTTACCTACGTATATATATGAAGTAGAGGTTTTGTTTACATCTACACGTTAAGTGAAGTACTTGTATACATCATAATTGAGTCTGAACCATCAACACTACCGCCACCGCCGCACAAAAAGTCTCAACCCCAAAAGAACTTGCTGGCATACTTGGGAACTCATCTGTGATCGATCCAATGGTGAATATGTAGCTGCACCTCAACTTTTTAAGCCGTAAGCCAATATCGAGGACATTCCCTTCCCCTCGCTCGCCATCACAGGAAAGGCGACAGGAGGCTGACGAGCAAAGGAAAATGAGACGAGAAAACAAAGCAGTGAAAAGAGAGAAAGGTGGCGAGAGTCAGCAAAGCGTGTAACAAACATTTGACAAGGTGTAGCATGGCTGAGTACTGGCAGGGGAAAGTGTGCTAAAACTAATAACAATGAGGGAAGGGAAGTGACGCCGACGGGGTGGGCATCAAGCAGGGGAGTTGCATCTATGGACGGCGAAGAGCAACAGGTACAACGGGGAGGGAGGAGCAGCCAGAGAATAAGAAAGAGCAAGTGAGAGATGGAGAAGAGACGATTAATGTGGAAAGAGAGAGGAGGAGGAAGGGAAAGGAAGGAAATTCTTGAGAGAGAGAGAGAGAGAGAGAGAGAGACAGATAGGAAAGAGGAGAAGGGGGAGGA
>JAPQNM010000003.1:12227755-12235255 GCA_029783475.1 Metacarcinus magister
CATCAGTAGACCGTAGTGGTCTTTCTTCAAGACCTTGAGGTCATTAACCACAGTAAGGTGGTTAGCCGCAAGGATTTTGAAGTCTTAATTATGCCCATATAATGAATGGCAAAGACACTTTATACCTTCTAGCCAATATAAAATTTCAGCAGCAAAAACGAACGCAAGCAGTGTGCAATTGTAGAGCCACACACCCAGCTCCATATTTTCAACAGTCTGCCCTCCCACTCCACCTTACGCGCTTTGCTACATAATGAACCTAACCGAACCTAACTGAACCGAACCTAACCTAACTTAACATAACCATAACATAACCGCAATCTAACCTAACAATCTTAACCTAACCATAACTTAACATAACCTAACCAACATAACCTAACATAACTTCAAAGACGTTTTGCGAGGTAAATAATGGTGAGCACCGCCTGAAACTTTCACAGATGTGTTGAGTACACTATGTATAGTATGTAAGACTTCATATTTATAATAAAGAGGTGGAGCAGTAGTTGTAAAGAAATACCCCTTATTTTTCTATATGTCTAACCTATGGCACCGATAGGCTTACCCTGGTTAGGTTAGATTTGAGTAAAACTTCACTTTCACACCCGCCCAAAAAACCTTACATTCCCACATGTCCTCATGTTTATTGGGAGATGGGGAATGTGGATATCTTATTAACTATTTATTTGCGACGGTAATGAGTGTCAGAATCATTTGTGTATATCAATGTAAAACTCCCGAGTAGAGCTTCCCCTTAACCAAAAAAAAACGTTGGGGATATCTTATTTAACTGTTTATTTGCTACGGTTATACATATTTTTGTACCTACACTAGCATTTATGCAACATTTTTTTTACCATTTAATCTCTTCCACGCACATGTAAGTTGTTTTCTTGGGAGTATATATATCAAAATTCAAAGAAAACAAATAATCCGGTTAGAGGCTGCTGTTATATTTCCTTTCTTTCTGATATTCATCACCATTATTATACAATTTTAAGCCTACAGCAGTATTTCTGCAACGTTTCTTTACAACTTAATATCTTTCTCGTATATATACACTGTTTTATGGGAAGTATATATTAATAATTGATTCCGAGAAGAGGCTGCTGTTATATATCTCCTTTGTTTCTGGTATTCATCACCACTATTATTCAATTCTGTGTCTACAGCAACATTTCTACAACGTTTCTCTACCGCTTACTATCTACCGCTTACTATCTTCCTCGAACCTTACGTTCTGTTTTATTGGAGGTATATATCAATATTAAATTCTGAGAAGAGGCTGGCTCAGGCTGGTGCAAAAAACCCGCGAACGAGTGTCGTCTGCTATAACCCACCTCCAGAAACAGATTCGACGGATTCATGAATCTGTTACAGATCACGGGTTAAGATGATAAATAGAACACGATTTTGCGGCTATGCCCCGCCCAGAGCGGCCAAGCCCCGCCCAGATTCAGTAATCTGAAACGGATTCACGCAAATAGAAGAGGCCTTTAAAGTATCCTGTGTACTACAACAAAAACTATTTTGATCGGTTTGGAGGCGTTGTTCTGCAGATTAATCGAAGAGGGAAAGGTTGGTAGATAATTAGGCTGTTTAATAATATCAGTAATAATAATAATGATAAACGGTTTATTAAGAAGGCAGTCGTAGACTGAAAATATACATAGGAGTTGAATTAATAATAATATTAACATTATTACTACTAATAATACTAAGAATCAGTGAATTATTTTAACTCTAGATATAAAGGGAAAAGTGTAGCTATGTGTTTAGCTATGTAATATATTGTGTGTTGATGTGTTTGTATATTTTATTATTGATAATGGAGTATTAATTGGCCTGAATGACAAGCTATCGTCTGGTGATAGCCTAGTTAAGTAGTTAAGAGTTGGTAGGGGAAGCTCTTCTAGTTTCAGTTTCATTACATTGATTTACTTTTTTTTCTTCGTAAATTTGACTCATAATGCTCCCTTTTCTTTTCTTATCCGTAATGTTTGTATTATTAGTAAAAGATTATTCTTCATTTAGTTTTGCTTCTTGCCGCTCATGGTGGATGGCGCTGCCTTAGATATCGGTGGTCGACGCTTCAGTCCAGGTAGTCATCGTCCAGGAAGTGATCCACGAAGAGCAGCAGGAACAGAATCGCCAGAGTCCATTTAACATAATACTTCACTGCCCCGAACATACCGTAGCGTTGAGGCGTACGCACAAAAAGGCGGGGTTTCATCTCCTCTTTATCTCCTTCATGTTGTTTCAAGTCGTCCTCGAGAACATGAGTATCGTTCCCTTCACTTGCCTTCTCGAACCTCCTCCTAGTAATCTCATTCTCTTCAATATTCACTTCTTCAATATTAATTTCTTCCTCTGCCAGACGTTGTTTTTCCATTACTAAGCAGGTAATGATTTCTTCAGTTGTGTTACTGTATACTTCGACCTCGACCTCAGCCTCGTCGGTAAAATACTCTTCTTCACACAAACTTTTGTTCTCATCCTCACCAAGTTTACGTATTCTTCGTCCGTGTCATTGCATTCTTTGTCCTCCGCCTCGTCGGTAAAATATTCTTCCTTCGTCAGACTTTGGTTCTCATCTTCTTGTGCATGCTGCACGTTCATCACCATCTGATGCTTAGTCACTTTCCTCTTCTTCAGTGTTCGTATTTTCATCTTCGTTGTTGTCTTGTTCCTTAACAACTTCACCTTCTTTTTCTTCCTGTTCATTTCGTTCGTCCTGTTGTTGATCATTATCTTTCGGTTCCTCATCCACGTAATTGCGTTCTAACATTCATGACAGCAATCTTCCCTACCACAAGACAATCTTTCCTTCATTTAAGTCCTCTTCTATTTGTTCCCAATAATCTACTCCGGATTCTGCTCTGAATCCGAATCCGTTTTGGATTCGCTTGGTGCAAATAGAACATCAGAATCTGTTTTGGATTCGCTGGATCAAAACAATAACAATGAGAGGCCAGTCGCTGCCCAGCCGTCACACTAGTCACTTCTCCGAGGAAGTGTTGAGAGTTACAGCTTTCATTACCTGATGCATTTAGGGCAACAGCGGCACCCCTAATTATCAGCAACCTGCTTATTGTACAATACAAAAAATTATATAACTAAATGTGTTATTGAAAACACCATTAGATTCTTGAAAAGTAGATTCAGGTCTAATGAGCCGCGAGGTTAATACAAAGTGTCTTGGGTTTAAATAGTGCACATACTGATTCTTTCATTATATTTATGATATTGATTGATAGTCTATAATTAAGACATTTTATTCCTGACTTTAATAAGTGCCTTATTACCTGGTTATGACTTGGATTCTTTCAAAAGAGGAGTGTCATGACACCTTTGTTAACTAGACCTCCACCCCTTGCTTCTATTTTTCCTACTATCGTCTTTACAGAATGGCAACAAGAGGGATTTTTTTTTACGTATTTTTGTTGTCCCCTAGCCAGTACCTTTTCAATGTATAAAAAATATATACTATATATATAAACTTTTTTTTGTATTTCTTTACAAATACTGCTCCACCTCTTTATTATAAATATGAAGTCTTACATACTATACATAGTGTACTCAACATATCTGTGAAGGTTTCAGGCGGTGCTCACCATTATTTACCTCGCAAAACGTCTTTGAAGTTAGGTTATGTTATGTTAAGTTATGGTTAGGTTAAGTTTTGGTTATGTTAAGGTTGTTAGGTTAGGTTACGGTTATGTTATGGTTAGGTTAAGTTTGGTTAGGTTCGGTTCAGTTAGGTTCGATTATATAAGATTTTTACATTTTATTACCTAAAAGTTAGGGTTCGCAACTTAGATTTGTTCTGGGTTTGGGTAATAAAATGTAAAAATGCTATATAACTGAACCTAACCTAACTTAACCTAACCATAACATAACCGCAATCCAACCTAACAACCTTAACCTAACCATAACTTAACATAACCTAACCAACATAACCTAACATAACTTCAAAGACGTTTTGCGAGGTAAATAATGGTGAGCACCGCTTGAAACTTTCACAGATGTGTTGAGTACACTATATATAGTATGTAAGACTTCATATTTATAATAAAGAGGTGGAGCAGTAGTTGTAAAGAAATACCCCTTATTTTTATATATGTCTAACCTGTGGCGCCGATAGGCTTACCCTGGTAGGTTAAATTTGAGTAAAACTTCACTTTCACACCGGCCCAAAAAACCTTACATTCCCACATGTCCTCATGTTTATTGGGAGATGGGGAATGTGGATATCTTATTAACTATTTATTTGCGACGGTAATGAGTGTCAAAATCGTTTGTGTATATCAATGTAAAACTCCCGAGTAGAGCTTCCTCTTAACCAAAAAAAAAAACGTTTGGGATATCTTATTTAACTATTTATTTGCTACGGTTATACATACTGTGTACCTACACTAGCATTTATGCAACATTTTTTTACCATTTAATCTCTTCCACGCACATATAAGTTGTTTTCTTGGGAGTATATATATCAAAATTCAAAGAAAACAAATAATCCGGTTAGAGGCTGCTGTTATATTTCCTTTCTTTCTGGTATTCATCACCATTATTATACAATTTTAAGCCTACAGCAGTATTTCTGCAACGTTTCTCTACCACTTAATATCTTTCTCGTATATATACACTGTTTTATGGAAAGTATATATTAATAATTGATTCCGAGAAGAGGCTGCTGTTATATATCTCCTTTGTTTCTGGTATTCATCACCACTATTATTCAATTCTGTGTCTACAGCAACATTTCTACAACGTTTCTCTACCGCTTACTATCTTCCTCGTATATATACACTGTTTTATTGGAGGTATATATCAATATTAAATTCTGAGAAGAGGCTGGCTCAGGCTGGTGCAAAAAACCCGCGAACGAGTGTCGTCTGCTATAACCCACCTCCAGAAACAGATTCGACGGATTCATGAATCTGTTACAGATCACGGGTTAAGATTGTAAATAGAACACGATTTTGCGGCTATGCCCCGCCCAGAGGGGCCAAGCCCCGCCCAGATTCAGTGATCTGAAACGGATTCACGCAAATAGAAGAGGCCTTTACATGAAGGATAAAGATCTGAGTCGCAGGATCCTCGGTCAACAGTTCACTGAGGAAGTCCTGCAAGTGTACGAAGGTGACGTGCTTACCTCCGCGGTGCCACGTGACACTCACCTTCACCCTGGCCTCAAAAAAGATCCATTGGGCCTTCAGAAGACTTTTCATGTCCAGTGTTGCAAGGCGTGAAGTAGCGCATCGCTTGCCTTCACCGGCTTTCATCTTTTTGAAGGTGAATAATTCCACCTGTTTGTACGGATGCACATCGGGAAGCCAGAAGGTGGATCCTGGATCCCCAAGAGAAAGTTTCACTTTCAGGGGATATTCCCGCGCCTCTCCAGCCTCCAACATGCAGAAGCCTGTTGTCAGCATCTTCTGTGTTAGTTTAGTGTTCATCCTTTACTTGCATTTTATCACAAGTGGAAAAACTGAGGGGGGAAATTATATAACTTGATTTTCAAGACTCCAACCTCACCACAAACCTAAACTATTGAATAAAATTTTAACTGGTAACTCATCTCCAACCTCACCACTCTGACGTGTTGGGATTGGCATATGTATTTATATATATATATATATATATATATATATATATATATATATATACATATATATATATATATATATATATATATATATATATATATATATATATATACATGTATACATTTATATATATATATATATATATATATATATATATATATATATATATATATATATATATACATACATACATACATACATTTATATATATGTATATATATCACGCATCTCACCCTCAAAACAGCTGTACAGGGAGTTATTTGGGTGTCATACCCCTGCTCTGGTAATTGTTTACGAGCAGTTCGTCGTTGGTGATTTATTTTGGCTTCTAGCCTATTGTTTGCCATTTGTGTGTGTGTAAATATATTCGGGGTATCATACTCCATGATTTTTCTTCCCCACAACTCTATAAAAAGATAATATTAATTGTTAGTCACCTCGGCCCTGACATATTGGCGATCTCGCCAGGATAAGAACTACCAATTATTTATTATCATTTTACAGATTGTGGGTTGTTATCTGTAAGTCGCTGCTGCGCGCCGTTGCTGCCTGAGGCCCGGGAGTAATGTTATGAGAGTGTTTTGATTGCTGTCAAACTCTTGCTTTTGCCAGATTTTGCACGTGAGGTGTTGTCTAATTTTTTGTTTGTTTGTGTTGTGTTCTCTGTTCGGTCTTCTCCATGTCTTCCTTTCAAGAACTGAAGGAGCAGGGTGAAGCCCTCGGTCTGCATGGCAAGGAATTGGCCAGTGGATCGTAGAACAACAGAAACACGAAAGGGAAGAAAGACAAGCTGAGAGAGAGAAGGAGAGAGAAGAAAGACAAGCTGCGAACGAGAGAGAAAGAGAAGAAAGACAAGCTGAGAAGGAAAGAGAAGAAAAACAAGCTGAGAGAAAAGAAAGACAAGCGGAAAGAGAAAGAGAAGAAAGACAAGCTGAGAGGGAGAAAGAGATCAAGCTGGCAGAAATTGCAGCTAAAGGTAAGCCCTCAGTCCTACCATCACATGATCCTGTTTCCAGACCTAGTCTACCACCATACAAGAATGAAGAGGACATTGCCACCTATTTAACTAGGTTTGAGCGTGTGGCCGAGATGCTGGTTTTACCCAGAGATACCTTTGCCGTTCGTCTGGGTTGCCTCCTTACTGGTAAAGCTGCCGAACTCTACACGTCCCTTCCATCATCCACCACTGAGGATTACGAGTTGCTGAAGCAAGCCTTGTTAACAGGCTTCAGTAAAACTCCAGATGGCTACCGGGTGGATTTCAGGTCAAACAAGATTAGAGTAGGACAGAACTACCATCAGTTTGTTACCCAGTTATCGAGGATGTTTGATTCTTGGGTTGAGTCTTCCTCTGTGGCCAATGTTTATGCTGATTTAAGGGAGTTTATTATCTTTGACCAATTTTTGTCCTCCTTATCAGCAGAAATACGCCTATTCATCAAGGAAAGAAGGCCTACCAAGCTGAAGGACGCAATACAACTAGCGGATGACTGGGCATCCGCCCACAACGCCTATCCTAAGGTCTCTTCCAACAATAACGCTAAGAAAATCTCCCCTCGAGTTGCTACTCCACTCCAGCCTCTACCTTCTCCTGGGAGTCAGACTCCCTCAACCGTGACTTGTCACAATTGTGGGGAAGCAGGACATATACGACCACGCTGTCCCAGAAATCCTCGAGCATTCAAGGATGGAACTACTACCACGCCCCCCTATAAGGTTGGATTTTGTTTAGAGGACCATAAAGTACCTAACTTCTCAGTTACGGGGACTATTAATGGGTCATGGTCTTCCTCTATAATTAGGGATACTGGATGCTCTGGAGTTGTAATTTCTGAGGAAGCCCATTTTACACTGGTTGGACAGATGCTGTAAGGGCCCCAATTAAATTTGC
>JAPQNM010000003.1:12247755-12252755 GCA_029783475.1 Metacarcinus magister
CCACTCACCACCGCCCACTCGCCGCCCACCTCCACCACTGCTTCCATGGTAACGGCGGGGGCGGTGGGCGGCAGTGAGGGCTAAAGTGAAGATTGGGGTAGAAGGAGCGTGTGTAGGTGGCTCAGAGTCGCGTAGGAAGGTGAACGGGTGGAGGAGAAAGAAGTGTGCTTTATTATTATTATTACCATTATTATTATTATTATTGTTATCATTGTTATCTTGTTACTACTTTTATTATTATTACTTGCATTATCATCCTTGTCATTGATTGAATTATTATTGTGGTTATTATTGTTATTGTTATTATTATACTTTTTGTTATTATTTTTTTAATTTTCATTATTATCTTTATTATTAGTAGTAGTATTGTTATTATTATTATTATTATTATTGTTATTATTATTATTATTATTATTGATAGTAGTAATGGTACTATATTAGAAGTAGTAGTAGAAGTAGTAGTAGTAATAGTAGTAGTAATAGAAGTAGTAGAAGTAGTAGTAAAAGTAGTAGTAGTAGTAGTAGTGACCATTTTCATACACATATGTAATTTTTTTCTTCTTCTCGGTGCATGTGTTACGTCATACAAAAAAAATGTTCCGTGATGAGAGACTGTGCGTGTGTGAACTATAAAAAGAAGAAAGATCAAGAAAACCTCAATAAGAGTGTGGGAGGAGCAGCACAGAGCATATCGTGACGAACTCATCCGCATGAAAATCATAATAGAGAATGAAAGTCTAGCTAACTTCATCTTTGTATTTTATTGTAGGCGGGAACATAATAGAATCTGAGAGTATTTATAACTATTTTCTGTTCACTTTGTCATGTACCGTTCAAAATAACACCCAGGAGTCCCTTACTGCCTAGAGCTATTTCAGTCATTCTCTCCCTCTGTTTTCCTCCTAAAGTGTGACGTAAGCCTTGTGGGATCCTGTTCACTCTTGCGCATTATTCCTGACTCGGCTTGTGTTGGAGAGACATAGGTGAGTGGCGACCGGGAATAAGAGTTTTAAGGCGATTTTAAAGTACGTTTTGAATCTGTTGTGGCTAATGGCATGTACCTGCGAGATAAACCCACGCTTGTTGGGGTCAAATATCTTTTTTAATGGAGTCTACCCTGCTATAAGAGGCTGAGGTTGGTGTTCTGGAAATTCGATACTGGTACATAACTATCTATATACTACGTTACATCAGCTACTGCAGATGAGCTTTGTGAGAAAACCTTGCTATTATCTGTTTGGTGAAATCACTCATCCTTCCGACTGTTCTCCTTGAAGTAATCAGCTGCTGCCTGTGTTTTTGTGTCAAATGTCTGTTTTGTGCGGCAGACTGGCTGAGGGTGATGAATGGTGGTGAAAAGTATGTGTGTGGGTGTGGGTGTGTGTGTGTGTGTGTGTGTGTGTGTGTGTGTGTGTTTGTGTGTGTGTGTGTGTTAGAGAGAGAGAGAGAGAGAGAGAGAGAGAGAGAGAGAGAGAGAGAGAGAGAGAGAGAGAGAGAAAGAGAAAGAGAAAGAGAAAGAGAAAGAAAGAGAAGAAAAGAGAAAACACAATTATAGTATATCATTTAACGAGTTTGTAGACTTGCGTGCCTAAAAAGTATTTACAAATATATTATGTTGTTTATGAACGACTTGGAATTGATAAATGAATATGGGTTGTATCAAATGATCAAGAAGCACTAAAGAGAAAGTTTTAAAATTGGTCTTAAAGTGAATGTAAAGGAAACCAAATTAACATTCTTTGATCAAACGTTCGATTGCCAAATTGAAGCTTAAGAGGTGCAGCTGATTGGCTTATTTAGGACATGTAAGGAATGTTTGGTGTTTGAACTGGCACAGAACATAGGTTTTATTGAAGGGATGTTGCAAAGTTTGTAGGGATGTGTAGTGTTCGTGTGGAAGGACTTGATCATGTGTATTCCTGTGACTTCTCCTTCATGAATGGCTCTCCAGAAACTTCTTGCAGCTGTTGTTGTTTATGGTGCCCTTGGGATCTATTAATGTGACGCCACTTATGATGGGTCTGGATGTGACAGATTTGGTTGGAAGTAATACGTAGATGATGTGACGCACGTTGATAGAGGACAGAACTTTATTGTTGTTTAACTCGACATTCAGCATCATATTTATGTTGACCTGCTGCGGCGTAAGTCATTGTTATCATCTGGTCTTGTTGCCGTCACACTGAAACCAACTTCTGGCTGCTCTTTTTCAAGTGTTTACCTCTTGCTTCTTGGTTGTTTTTTTCCGCACCAAGTGTAAGGAAAAGTTGTAAGCTTCCATGTTTGTCTGACGGAGTTGTGGCCTTGAACTCCGATGACAACCATCTCTGTGTGGGTGTGTGGGTGTGTGTGTGTGTGTGTGTGTGTGTGTGTGTGTGTGTGTGTGTGTGTGTGTGTCTGTGTGTGTGTGTCTGTGTGTGTGTGTATGTGTATGTGTTTTGTGTATGTGCGTGTGCGTGTGCGTGTGCGTGTGCGTGTGCGTGTGCATGTGTATGTGTATGTGTATGTGTATGTGTATGTGTGTGTGTGTGTGTGTGTGTGTGTGTGTGTGTGTGTGTGTGTGTGTGTGTGTGTGTGTTGCTGCAAAAGTCCAAAAATGGTTTACGCCAAGCTACGTGAATATAGAAAATAATTAATTAAGATTTGAAATAGATAAATAATATACAATAGTAGTTGTAGTAATACCAAGTTTGATAACAACAACAACAATAATAACAACAATAAAGATAATATTAATAATAATAATAATAATAATAATAATAATAATGATAAGATAATAGCAATAATAATAATAATAATAATAATAATAATAAAAATAATGATAATAACAATAATAATTTCAATGCCTCATGTTTTAAAATTTTTGTGGAACCATCTCGAGGGTAGCCATAAGCGGAAATCGAACCTTTGATAGAACACTCAATCTAGTATAAGACTTTGTACTAATCATTCCATAACAATCACCAAGGCGCCTAACACACACACACACACACACACACACACACACACACACACACACACACACACACACACACACACACACACACACACACACACATACACACATACACATATATTGATGTTCCGCTTGACAAATGGTGACATAATGGTGGCATGGCATTAGGCAACCACTCAGGGAGGTTGAGGGACACGGAGGGGTGAGGATACAGGCATAGGGTGGGTGCGGGGAGAAGGAGAAAAGGGTGAAGGAGGGAGGGAGGGTGTGGGAGAGAGGGAGGGAGGGAAGGGTAAAGTTGTTTGGGGAGATATGAGGGGAGTTAAGGAATGGGGGAGATATGTGAGGGGAAGCAGAGACGAAAAGAGGGTGCATAGGAAACATAGAGGGGAAAGGGGCGTTGTTCATGTAGGAGTGTGCAGTGTGAAGGTGGGAAACATTGGGAAATAGGAAAGCATGGTACTGCAGGTAAGGGAGGAGATTGTCAGTATGTAAGTAATAGTAAGGGAAGGTTATATTAGTGACGTGGGAAGATGATTTGAATTTTTTTTTTGTCTCTCTCTCTCTCTCTCTCTCTCTCTCTCTCTCTCTCTCTCTCTCTCTCTCTCTCTCTCTCTCTCTCTCTCTCTCTCTCTCTCTCTCTCTCTCTCTCTCTCTCTTTCTTTCTCATCTTTAGTGTTTTCTTTTTACAGTTGTATTGTTTTTTTCTCTCTTTTGGGTGTCTCATTGTTCTTGATATTTTCTTTTTTTTTCTTTTTTTCTTTCCTTTTTTTTTTTTTTTTTCCTTATTTGCCGTTTTACATACTCTTTTTCTTTCTTTTTTTTCTTTCTTTTGATCTATTATCCTGTCTTTTCGATGATTGCTTTGTTTAAGATTGTCAAAGGGGTCGTGTGGGAACCGAAAGGTACGGTTGGTTACCACTGTTCACTTTGCCGAGGGTGTGTGGGAAGAGAAGGAAGGATGAGGAGGAGGAAAAGGAGGAAGAAGAAGAAGAAGAAGAGAAGGAGGAGGAAGAGGAGGAGGAGGAGGAGGAAAAGGAAGAGGAGGAGGAGGAGGAGGAGGAGGAGGAGGAGAGTTAAAGGGGAAGAGGAGAATGTGAAGTGAATGTGCGTAGAGGGTGCACAGGACACACACACACACACACACACACACACACACACACACACACACACACACACACACACACACACACACACACACACACAGACACAGACACAGACACAGACACAGACACAGACACAGACACAGACACAGACACACACACACACACACACAGACACACACAGACACAGACACACCACACACACAAGGGTTACTGAATTTTGACATAACTGAAAAACATATTTTTGACCAGTTGACTTGCTTGTTTTTGTCTTCGATGTGAGAGGGGAAGGAGGATGAAGAAGAGGAGATGAAGAAGGACGAGGTGGATGTAGGAGGAAAAACAAAAAGAGAAAAGAGGATGTGAGGGTGGAAAAGAAACAGGATACTGAAGAAGAAAAAAAAAAATGGGTTTAAATAATCAGAAAACAAAAGAGCAACGCAAGGGTCGTAGGAGGCGTTACATTGTCCTTGAAAAAATAAAACATATGGGTAACATTTTCTTGAAAGTGAAGTTGATGGCGTGGATGATGACGATGACCCGGAGAAGTATCAGGAGGAGAAGGGGAAGGAGGAAGAAGAAGGAAAACATAAAGAAACATTGTAAGTGGGTTTATCCAGATGATACATTTTTCCATGAGTGAACCTGTTACAAGGACACGATCTATGTTGTGTCCGATGAGGGAAAGGCGAGGAAAAGAGAGAGAGAGAGAGAGAGAGAGAGAGAGAGAGAGAGAGAGAGAGAGAGAGAGAGAGAGAGAGAGAGAGAGAGAGAGAGAGATACGGAAGGAGAAAGGGAGGGAGAGAGGGAGAACGAGACAGGGAGGATGTCGTAGGGGCCGAGGCTTAAGATTATAATGTGATGGCCATTAGCTCCGTCCGCCCACAACACACACGCACATACCGAGGTCCTCTATGACGGTAACTCTGACTATCAGTGGC
>JAPQNM010000003.1:12262755-12310255 GCA_029783475.1 Metacarcinus magister
GGGTGCCTCATCAGAAACTGTTGACGAAAGTTAAGGCCCACGTGATAGATGGTAAGATCTGTATTGGATTAAATCGTGGCTTAGTGGTAGGGAACAAAGGGTTCAGTTATACGGTAAGAAATCTAATTGGGCTATAGTAAATAGTGGAGTCACCCAGCGGTCCATACTTGGCCCATTAATTTTGATTATTTATATGATTATTTGTATTCTGGGATTAGTAGCAACATTAGTAAATTTGTGGATGACACTAAGATAGGGAGACCAATTAGTTCGTATCGAGAAGCTATGGTGTTACAGAGTGAGCTAAACAGAATGCATGAGTGGGCGGTCAAATGGCAGATGGGTTTTAATATTAACAAGTGCAGTACACTTCACGTAGGTAGACACAACACAGGAAATAGATATATTCTAGACGGTGTAGATATAAGTAAATCAAATTCGGAAAAAGACTTAGGAGTGTTGGTAAGTCAGGAGCTGAGACCTAGAGAGCAGTGTATTAGTGCCAGGAACAGAGCTAACAGGGTACTGGGTTTTATCAGCAAGAGCATGATCAGCAGATGTAATACTAAAACTTTACTTAGTGTTAGTTAGGCCTCATTTAGATTATGGTGTGCAGTTGTAGTCTCCGTACTATAGAACGGATATTAATAAGTTAGAAGCATTACAAAGAAGGATGACTAAAATGATTCAGGGGATAAGGAACTTAACTTACAAAGATGTGTTAAAACACCTCAATCTACACTCTTTAGAAAGACGTAGGGTAAGGGGAGATCTGACAAAAGTGTTTAATGGGTCAAGGGTTTCAACAAAAAGGACATAAATAAGGTTCTCATAATCAAAGAGAAAATAAGAACACGAACAAATTCAAGCTAGACAAGTTCAGATACAGGAAAGATATAGGTAAAACATTGGTTCACTAATAAGGTAATAGATGAGTGGAACAAACTCAGCAAGCATGTGGTAAGTGTAGGGACAGTAGATACTTTTAACAAAAAGTTAGACAATTCAATGGATGAAGAAAACAGATGGTAAGTGTTAGGTGCACTCAAAGCTGCCTTGTGTATGTCAACTTGCCTTTTGCAGCCTCCTTATTTTCATATGTCCTTATGAACACACACACACACACACACACACACACACACACACACACACACACACACACACACACACACACACACACACACGTGTGTGTATATATATATATATATATATATATATATATATATATATATATATATATATATATATATATGTAGGCTATATACTAGGTGCTTTGCGAAGACGGATTTCAAGATGCTCGTTGGGGCATGCTAGATAAAACTCGTAAAGGGCCACTAGATGCCAAGTTTGATGAATCCCGCCCCAGATCTCGGCGGTGCGTCGCCCCTTTATATACAATATGGCTCCAACTCACTTTGTTCCGTACATGCGTATCACCTTCCTGAATGCATGGACCCGTGTGGGTCAGTGCATTCTTAATCTTATCTTTCCAATATCCTTTCTTGGTCTTCCCCTCAGTCTTTCACCTTCTGCTCTGGATATGCATTTTTTTTTCTTTAAATCACTCGCCCCCTCCATTCTTTCTATATGACCAAACCCTTTCAGCACACCATGGTCTAACCTATCCACCAACATACGCTGACATCCACACATTCTGCTTTAGCATGATGTCGTATTATGTTAACTAAAATATAAAATTAAAGATTTCTTGTAGTTTTCAACCGTCACTGCTAATTGTGACCGTGTCGGCAGTTTTCAAATTTCTCACCATGGAGGAAAGGCACGTCAAAAACACAGATTTTAACTCCTGTTTACAAAATATGTGATATTATTAAAACATTGGTTGGAGGTAAAAACATGTACGAACACTGATTGGAACTTTTCTTTTTTCTATCTGTTACGTTCATTGTAGACTGATCTTTCTGTATATTTGTTATCGTTATCATTATCATCATCATCATCATCATCATCAGGCTTTGAATCCACTGTGGGACAAAGTCCTCCCCTATCCTTCACTCGTTACAATTGGCTGCCCGTCTATTCCAGGTCACACCAGCAAAATTTACTATCTCGCCTCTCGATCTAGTTCTCTGTCTACCCCGCATTGTTTTACCTTCTCTTGGTTACCATTCTGTTTGTTTTGCAAAAATACCTTAGAAAGAATTCCAAACAAAAGTGTTGCCCCGTAAAGATTCCTTGTTTTAGGTTATGTATTAAATAAAACAAACGAAAATACATAAATAAATTCAATAGAGAAACTGCATATATTTCAAAGGTTGGAGTGGTGTGGTGAATGTGTTGTAGGAAATTTGTTTTATAAATGTGGCTCTAAAAACTATAATTTATCGAGGAGAGGTGTTGTCGTGGAGATCTAGCTCATTATGTGCAACCAAGAGTAATCTTTGCTGAGATTCACTCCGTGAGGAGTATGAAGGGGCCTCTGGTAAGCTATGTTCGTTTTCTATTATAAGTTCATTGGAACATTTTCTTTCTTTGCTGCATGAATAACTATATATTTTTTTGCATAAACATATAATTCATCATGGGCTGCAGAATCACACGCTGGATTTGTGATTGTCGGCCAATAGAGTTCGTTAGCTCATAGAGACGGATCTATGAATAAAACTGATGCCTCGCACACATCACACAGTGTGTATTTGTATTAATTTATAGTTGTATTTAACTTGATTGATTTATTGATTACGTACAAGTATACAAAGTATATGAATAAATGAAATATAAATATAACAATAGAAACAAATATACAAACATACAATAAACATGGTAATGAAAGCGGCTTATAAAAGAGATGAGGAGCCTTGGGAGCTCCTCTTCTGTTAGATCCAGGCTCTCGTCTAGCAGGAGAGCTGCAGCCTCTGCTTGCATTAGGATTCCAGCTAGTTCCTGTGTGGAGCAGGCGTCGCCTTCTTGGGTGCAGCAAGCGCGGCCTGCACCTCCGCCTTCTCCTCGCTTACAGGTGGCAAGGCCTTCTGCTTCCGTGGCCGCTTCTTCTTGGTGCAGGCTACGGCCCAGCCCTCCGTGGGGGCGTCAGGGTCCTGGCCGTGCACGTGCATCACTCCAAGCATCAGACCTTGGCCCTGCATGGCTTCCTTTTCTCCTGTCTCTTGTTTTGTTCCTTTGCCACAGCCTCGGTGGCAGCGTCCTTGACGTGAGGCTCCTGTGGGAGTGTCAGGGACAACACTGCCCCCTCCGCCACTACATTCCTGAACTAATCCGATAATTGCCCCGCACCCCTCTACATCTTGACCTTTCTTGAAGTTTCTTCGGCCTCCCACCCATCACGAGATCAGGTCAAGTTGCTAGAGGGCGAGTTCAGCGGGGTGGGGGTGGGGGGGGCAGATTTCGGCAACTGAACGCTAAAGGGCAGCAATGTACCTCGATTTTTTTTTTTTTTTTTCGTGTTGTGAATCACAACACGAAAATTTTTTTTTATTAAACCAAGTTACTAATTAAGAGGCATTACATATTTACTTGATGAAATAAATTAGATAAACTACCCCTAAAATATAGTAGTCTAAGCGAAATATAGATGGCGCTTTCAGAGGTTCCAGTTCTTATTTTGGGATGTGATTTTCTATTGGTGGAAAAGACTGCTTTCCTATCATTCTCTCTTATAGGCATTGCTCATATTCCTTGCGGGAGTCGCTACCGAACGAGGAAGGTGTTTCCTTCACTACAACTTTGCAAAAAAGTAGCCGTCAGCCTGTGTCCCAACTTGGGCTCCCCGCATGTGAGGGGTTAAGTTAACAATAAGTTCACTGTCGGCTGCATATTTAAGAATCCAATGCGATGATGTAATTTTGATTTCGTTTTACCATAGAGGGTTTTCTGGCTTTTATTTCCCCGCACTTGACGGGTTTAAAGTCACAATACCCTTCATTAATAGGTGTGAAGTTACTTCACCCAAAAATAAATCGTTTATTTAATAAAAAAATAATAATACCGTCACACAGACTATGATGAAAATTTTTTTTTATATTGCAAATGCTTTTTTTCTATTAAATTTTCTGAAGTATATATACAAATATTTACAAAGAAAATCACATAGAATATAATACATACATTTTTTATTATGTAAGTAAAATATCACAAATTACTACAGTATCAAATTTGTTTCTATTGAAACCATAACAAAAGATTATTTATAATGTATATTTTCAGTTATTATTTTCTATTTTAGTTATTTATCAGTCAAAGAAAACAGCCAAGAAGTTGAAGGGTAACTATATATATTCTCTTCCCATCTGATGTAGCATTTATTTACACATCTTAAGGCAACACAGTCAACATGTAGCATGCAACATGAATTGCTTTCAACAAAAATGTTACATGCGACTTTCAACAAGGAGACGTGTTGCTTGTGACAAGGCGACATCGTTGTTGCTTGTCGCATGTAACATCCTTTGTTGAATGTTGCATGTGACAAAACCTATTCCACCAATTCAACAAAAAACTAAGCCGTTCGGTAGCGAATCCCGCAATGATTATGAGCCGAGCTCAGTCAATCACAACGCTGCGTTTCTCAAGCCGAGCATCGATGGCTCCGCCCACCATCGATATGTCGGCTGATGCTCCAAGATCATCAGCCGAGGGGACTGGGACTGAGAAGTTCACCCAGGAACAATGCACAAAGATCCTTTGAAGTTATAGAATAAGTAATTAAGACAGTGAAGTCAATACATTCGTATATATGATGAAGTAAGACGTTGTTTAATATCGCCGTCTCGGTAATAAGGAATTCGTCTTAAAACAGATGGTCAAGAAACGCCCTAAGACCCGACTATCTATTAATAACACAACACCTACTGTACCTAACTGTCTATATACAGATAGAGGCGACATAGGGGTCACCCATTTAAAATTGCAATCACAAGATGCCGGCTTGATTTGCGAAAGAGGTTCTTTAATTTCAGATTAGTGAACCTTTGGAATTCATTGCCGGCCTCAGTGGTCTGCTTAGAAGATCTTGCCTCATTCAAATCTGCACTTACATCTCACCTTAGTGACCTTCTATTTGATTTTTACTAGTCCCCTGTTACTTTTGCCATCCATGTACTCCATGTTCTCTATTTTCTTATTTTTATTATAACAAGCTGCTTATGGTGCACCTTCCAACCCTTTCATAACATTGCTTTCTTTCTGTACTATATCTTTTTCGGGGTTGGCGCACAAGCAGTGTGTGGCTTCCTCGGTCCCTGTACCGAGCAATCACATTCAGGGTCCGGGAAGCCCACCAGGTAAGAATACCAGGTAAGGAACATACCTTAATTATATCTGACATGTAAGTATTAACCTCGGGAGAAGACACTAATGTTATCTCCATATTATTCCTCAGCTACTTTCATTTTCAATTTTTACACAGTGCAGTCTCCCAAACATGTACATACTTGTATTCATTAATATATATGGGTTTATGTCTTGAATGTTTGTTCATAATCTAAGATAATCTAATCTATTGTATTTACAAGTCAATAAATTTTCTTGGTTTTCTATCATGTTTACCTTAAAAGACATTATTTTCTAAGTAAATTACAACAATAATTTGATATGAATACCGAGATGGTTTGGACACCTAAAAAGACTGGGTGAGTTGCCAAGAATGATGTACAATGCTGGGATCACCTTCTGGGTAAGGTAATCCTTCAGATCACACTTAGAAAATAAATATATGAAAAAATAAAGCTCATTAAATGTATTCGAAACTGATGGTAAATCTACATAACTACTGCTCGGACGATATCAATAGAAATATGAAGTCCTACATACTATACATAGTGTACTTAACACATTTGTGAAGGTTTCAGGTGGTGCTCGTCATTATAATTAAATATAGGCCATAAGGTATCCGGTAAATTTTTCAAAATCAATTGCTCGACAGTAAATTGCTCGAAAAATAATATCTCGAACAATCAATTGCTCGAAAGGTAGATTGCTCGAAAAAAGTTAGTTTAATGAATAATATCCAAAAATAAGATAAAGAAATACAACTTTATTATTGTTAATTGAACAGTTAAAATCAAGAACGGGTACATTTCTATTTAGGTTAGGTTATTATTTAGAGCAATTTACTGTTGAGCAATTGATAGTTTGAGAAATTATTTCTCGAGCAATTGATTTCGAGTAATTGACTTAGATTCAGTCTTTAATATGGCAATCCAGAAAAAAATCTAGAGTGAAATGCCTAACTTTTGGGTAATGAAAAGCTTATAAAACCGAACCTAACCGAGCCAAACCGTACCCAACCAAACCTAATCTAACCATAACCTAATGTAACCTAACCATAACCAGTATTATTTTACATCTTCATTAAAATGCTCTAGAGAATTCAGGGTTGTATTTTTGCATTACCTGTTGCATTTTGAAAAGGTTTTCTTAATTAAAATTCCGCCGCAAATTCTTAGTTTGTGAGATATTCAAAGTTTTCTGTGAGACCTCTTCGAAAAGTAAAGTTTAGTTTGGTTTGAACAAGGTTCTGTTATTTGTCAATGTAGGTTAAGGTTTGGTTAATTTAGGTTATGTTATGTTAGGTTCAGGTAAAGATTCGGAAGACGACCCAGATTGTTTTTTGGACAAAGCCAATCTTTTCTGATAGATTTTGATGCGTTTTGAATTAATCTGATGTTTATTTATTATGCCAGGTATTTTTTTTCCCCAAGGTAAAAATTGCCACAAAAAAGTCAGATTAATTCAAAACCATCAAAATCAATAGGAGAAAAATTGCTTTAAGTAAACTTAATTAAACCTAAGCAAACCTAATTAAGCCTAACCTAACTAAATCTACCCTTACATAACCAAACCAGGTAAAGATTCGTAAGATGACCCACTCGATATCTCACTACCTGCAAATTCAACCTCAGATACTTGTTCAGATAGGTTAGGTTAGGTTTAATTAGGTTTGCTTTGGTTAGGTTAGGTTTGCTTAGGCTTACTTAAAGAAATTTGTTCTCTTATTGAATTTGATGGTTTTGAATTAATCTGACTTTTTTGTGGCAATTTTTACCTTGGGAAAAAAAAATGCATGGCATAACAAACAAACATCAGATTAATTCAAAACACATCATAGTTTATCAGAAAAAAATTGTTTTGTCCAAAAAACTGACTGGGTCGTCTTCCGAATCTTTACCTAGGTTAATTTAGAAGCTATCAAATGTTCTCTATGACCAAAAATAGGGAGTTGGACGCGTTGCAGACAGTTTATTTCGTAAACAGACGCCATTATGGTGAAGATGTAAAATTCTACCCCATAACCTAACCTAACATAACTTGAAAGATGCTTTACCAGCTAAATAATGGTTAGCACCGCCTGAAACCTTTACAGATGGGTTAAGTACACTATGTATAGTATGTACGACTTCATATTTATATCGATATCGTCGAGGCAGTAGTTATGCAGAAATACCAAACTACTTACTGACAATCATTGTATTTTGTCTTCCCCCAAGAACCCTGCATTCCCACAGGTCCCCAGAATTGTTGGGGGTTGATGAGGATGTCTTATTAGATATGCATTTGCGACGAAAATGAATGTCAAAATCGTTCGAAATGGATCAATATGTATACGAAAAGTGTGTTATTTACATCCAAGTGCATTGGGAGGAACTAGAAATTTACTAGCCACATAAGAACATAAGAAATGAGGAGACTGCAAGAGGCCAGTTAATGACCTACACGAGGCAGCTCCTTGCCCCCAACCCTTGGAATAATCCAATATTTAGCCATCCCACCTGTCATCCCTATCCATACTCTGATCCAACCGTCTTTTAAAGCTATCTATTGACTCAGCACTTACTACATGTCTACCCAGCCTATTCCAATCGTTCACCACTCTGTTAGTGAACCAATATCTACCTATGTCTGTCCTGAATCTAAGTTTTTCTAGCTTGTACCCATTTCCACGTGTCTTATCCTGACTACTAAATTCTAAAACCTGATCAATGTTTCCCTTATTAATTCCTTTTACCCATTTGAAAACATCAATCAAATCCCCTCTTGCCCTCCTTCTCTAGGGAGTGGAGATTAAGACGTTTTAACCTATCTTTGTAGGGTAAATTTCTCAGTCCCTGAATCATCTTGGTCATTCTTCTCTGGACTGCCTCCAAGGAGCCTATATCTTTCCTATAATAAGGGGACCAAAACTGAGCTGCATAATCTAAGTGGGGTCTTACTAGCGCTAAATACAACCTCAGAATGACCTCAGAACTCCTATTTGTCACACACCTACTAATAAATCCCATTATCTTGTTGGCTCTATTTCTAGCTATAATATAATTTAGTGGCTTCAGAATGTGAATTCAATGATTCAGAGCCAATTTATTAAGCCCTGTGGGAAATCGGGACCCAGCTAACGTGAGTTCTGGTTAGGTAAAGTTAAGTTAGGTTGGGTTAGTTAGGTTTATCCAGAAAATAGGTTTTTCATCTTAGATTTTTTTTCGGAGATACTCAAGTTCAATTAGGTTATGTTAATTTAGGAAATATCATGTTTATTTATTAGTGTAAATCACTATTTCGTCTTCCCCCACCCAAAAAACCCGATTTCCCACATGTCCCCCAAGATCATTGGGGATGAGGGCAGTAATGGGATTCAGCCGGTTCGCACCGGTTCGTAAGAACCTGTTCTTGGAATTTCATTGATCCCGAGAACCGGTTGTTAGCTTAAATCAGGGGTTCTCAATTTTTTTCCTCATGAACACGTTTTACATATAACTTACTTATAATAGATTGATTAAAAGATGTTTGAAGCCCAGAAAATAAATATTTTATAATTGCAAATAATTAATTGTTATAAAAATGTTAGCATTGTAATAGTCTAATGGATAACATTTGCAACTACCCAAACATTTTAATAGTCATTAACCATATACAGTCTGCTCAGTATTGATTATGCTTTAATCATTATTTAGACATTTTTTTTAAAGTTGGGAAAATAACTAAAATTGATAATTTCACTTACTAGACTGTAGCATGTGGCAACCCAAAGATCAACCTTTGCGCGTATATCGGGCCAGCCAGCATGGTTTGCTGCTAGAGACTGTGGTAGTGAGAGAACCTGTTGTTAGTGAGATCTGTAATGGGAGAACCTGTACTTAATTTTTTAAAATTCCACCACTGGATGAGGGGTAGGCATAACTTGAAAAAGAGGCACAACTTGAAAACTAGCCATTTGCGACGGAAAAGAGGTAGAAAATCAATCAATTCACTACATGTATCACCAGAAAGACATAAGGCACATCACAAAATCGTTGCATGAGTGAAACTACATATTGACCGTCATTAATTTATCAAAAAACATCGCGGGATACATTTGTGTAGAACATTTTTTTTTAATTTATATATATATATATATATATATATATATATATATATATATATATATATATATATATATATATATAAATGACACTACTTACCGCTAATTAAATGTTTAGAACACACACAGGTGTGCTCACATTTTTCATCAAGATATTGGCAACCCATTTCGCTCGCCTTTTTCGTAGCAATTCTGCGTGTTCTGGGCCCTCCTTTATGTGCTGACTTTAGGGAGACCAAATAAAGATACATCACTGTCCTTCTTGGAACAACTGTTGCAATTAATTACTGCACAATAAAGTATTTTTAAGCAATTGATTTAGCTATATGCCATTACACAGTAACAAGAGCGTTGTGCTCCAAAATGTCGTCATGACTGTCCTGTACAAAACAGTGACGTCACGCGAAAACTCGCGCGCAAGATAATGTTAATTTCCATAAAGACATTCATAGTACTACGTTATCTGTTCAACTGCCTGGCATCAAGAATGTAGGTGAACACTGAACAGGGAGGGTTGGAGACTTGGAGGGACAGACGGTTAAATGGCTGCCCTATACTGAGTCACACACTTCCCAGTTCATCCACTGAGAGAGTAGACCAATCACGACACTCCAACCTTAGAGAGGCGGGATGCATGTCATTGATACTGCTACACAAGGGAGTTTAATTAGTAAGACCCAACCAGTGTTGTTCTACCATACGTCTCGTAGGTGAGTGCAAGGCTTTGCTTACAAAACCTTGGTACTGTCCTTCAGCAGCCAGTGCCCACACATCCCTGTAGTTGAGCACATAGTACTTCTTGATGACATCACCTAAACCAAGCTTGTCCAACACTTTCTGGAATTTTTTAAGCTTGGCGATGTGGGACGCACCTTCGGCAAACTTGTGCTGCTCTATGATGGACGGAAGGATAACCTTGATGTCATCATCAGAATTTGAATCATCGTCGGCTTCATTGTTTGCAGGTTTGGAGTCCTTGTGTTCGTTCTCTGTTGTCTTAACAGGTGTGCGACGCTTCATTACCTTCTTCAATTTGTTCACCTTTTTCTTTTGCCCATCATAATGAAAGATTTTTGCTTTGTTGACCGATCTCATCTCGTCTTACCAAAAACTTCATTAACAATGGCCGCCTCTTGATCTGATGTGTAGGCATCATAATTATCTGGTATAATCTCTACCGTAATTGCTTCGGACTCTTCTTTAATGGGCAGCATTTCTTTGTTGGCCTTGAACAGCTTGAATAGTTGTTCGTGAATTGTGTGAACATTTTTGTTGATGACGTGTGCTTTTTGAGCAATATTCTGCCATTGTTCATTAGCCCGCAGGTCATTGACGCACAACACAGCCTTGGCAATCTTGCGCTGCTTTTCCACGGACAGAAGAATAACTTTGATGCCGTCATCACGTCACCAGAATCGGAATCATCGTTTATCTCGTTGTTATTCGTTGGTTTGATAACCTTATGGTGCTTGATCACCTTCTTCAGCTTCTTTACCTTCTTCTTTTGTAAGTCACTTTGAACAATTTCTTCCTCGCGATCAGCTGTGTAGGGGTCACTGTTAACTGGTATAATCTCTTGTATAATTGGTTCTGACTCCTCCTCAATCATCAGTTTGTCTTGGTCACCCTTAGACACTTCCTCTTCAGTTGATGCAACATTTCCGCTTCCAATAGCACACAGGACCTCTTCAGAAACAGGCATCACCTCTTCAGTAATAGACATCATCTCTTGAGACAGAGACGGCAGGGCTTCAGTACTGGATTTTATGTCTTCAGTAATGGGCAGGTCCTCTACAGTAAGAGACATAACTTCTTTAGCAAGGGGCACCTCCTCAGCAGTGACGGATTTTAGCGTCACTTCTTCAGACTTCTTGTTTTTCTCCTATGGCGGTGCCAACGTTTCTTGGTTTCTTTTGTTGAGTTAGTTCCTTCATCAGGTGTTTCAGACTTAATTTCTATTAATGGTGAGTCTCCGGCATCTGCATTGAAGGTTGGTACCTTTGTAATGACGGGTGGTGCCTCTGCAGTGACGGTTGGCACATCTGTAATGACGGTGGATACTTCGGCAATGATGGTTGCTTCCTCTACAGTGACAAATTTCAATGTCATTTCTTCAGACTTCTTGTATTTCCTCTTACAGTTGCGGCGACGTTTCTTGGTATTCTTGTTGGTGATTCCTGCGTCAAGTCTCTCTTCGGGCTCTTCTTTTACCGCCATAGATGCACATTCTGTAAATGGCAAACCAACTCCTGGAACTTCTTTCTTCCTTTCAATGCATGCACATTTGTTTTTTCCATTCCACACCAACGATGACTGGAGATGTAAATCTAGTGCAACGTGATGTAGTGGTGCTGCAAATGTATTCTTCCACATAATTATTCATTCCCTTGCTACCTTTAACCACAACTTTTTCTCCGTCCGTTTCTCCCTTCTCTGCCGTGATCAGCTGGGTTTCTGCTGAGCGTGAATCCTCGGCATTGGACCACGCGCCAGAAACAGCAGTGGTCTGTGTCTTCTGACAGTCTGTGGCACAGTGTCGGTGTGGTGACCGCTTTTTCCACCACCTAAACCGTTTGGGGATGCAGCAACGGATCCACCAGAAACCGCTCTTCTTAGGAGTCTCCTCATCCACATGAGTGCGTAGCACAATGTGGTGCTGTGACAAGTAATTGTCGCAGCTCATGGCATCACATTCACCTCGAGTCATGTTAATGCTGGTGGCAATAATTTGCTCTTCAGTGTTCATGATTTTTAGTTATAGCCAAATTGAAAAACTGATGTGGAAATTATATATAACTTGATTTTTCTGCTCTTCGAACTTCAACCTTGTAAGGTTCAATCAATCTTGAATTTTACTGGCCCTCTCTCCAACCTCGTCAGATTGATTTTGATGCCCTTCTAACTCCAATCTCATCAGATTGAACTAAGGCATCTTTCACACGAACGGTTTTTGCTGTCTGGTATCTGCCGCTGCGGCGTAGCTTTCTATTGACTCTTATGTGAGTATTCACACTGGGCTGGGACGGCAGTTTTGCCATTTCAGCCGCACCCTGCTGTCCTGCCAGCAAGATCACAACGGCAGAAAGGCCGGTGTGGCGGGTAAAAGTGACGACCGTCTCAGAAGTGGCGACATCGCTTCTGCGCATGCGCTGGGAGTAGAAATGTCGTACTGCTGTCGGCAGAATTTTGAGATGATGGTGGTCGGTCATCACTACAGTCGCTCGCTGAACGCAATAGAATGAGGGGAAGTCTGTCATTAATAAAGTTGTGCAAATATGCATGCACTATTTCATTTGATATATATATATATATATATATATATATATATATATATATATATATATATATATATATATATATATAGTTACGCATCTCGGAGGCCAACAAGTTTCAGCCTGATAGCGGGGAGAGCGGGACAGTCCGACAGACAGGGGAGGGCGGAGCGGGACAGAGGCGAGGGAGACAGACGGAGAGTGAGGCGGGGTTCCCACCAGGCCGTCACCGTCAATCCGTATACCGTCCGTGACGTCACTGACGGTGGCTGTAATGGGAATCGAGGCTATATTCTCCCTCCGTCGGTCGTCGATGACGTCATCGTGACGACCGTCAAAAGTTATATAATTTCATCTTTTGACGTGATGACGGCGGCGGTGTTGTCAATGTCCAGGGTGTTGGATATCTTGGATATAACGAAAATATCAATTTGAAGCATTTTCACACAGAAAATAAAATGAGGCCTCGTGAGCTAGATAAATATTTAATTGTATTTGCATAAATTGTGTGTATTAATGTGATGTGAAGACTTTTGTTGGATGCATCTGGAAATACGGCAACAACGCACATCGTCACCAGACGACGCTTAACTTGTCTACCAAGAGCCATCTTGTGAAAACACACCTCTTCACTTTTCACTCTTCACTTCTCTACTGGATTCCACCAGCAACAAGAAGCTATACTATCAGTTACGGCAAGAGTTTTATGCATAAGTACACATATAGTAGGGCAAGGTAGGGTAAAGCGAGCCACAGGTGGGATGGTTTTGAACTGGCCTCTTGCAGTCTCCTTATTTAATATGTTCTTTCAAATAGTTTCTATTATTTGAGAAAAACTCGCAGTAAACTCGATGTAGCTTCATGAGGCTAGTATGAGGGACTTGGGAGTTCAAGTAAGCAGTGATTTGCGTCCCAGGGAACAGTGTATTATAGCTAGAAATAAGATCACTGTTGTGTTGTAATGACGGATGGCGGTGCCGCGGTGACGGTGACGGTGACGGAGCTCATCTCCTCCGAGAGAGACGGCCGTCGTGTTTGTGACGTCATTGACGGGATGACGGCTGACGGTGACGGCCTGGTGGGAACCCCGCCTGAGAGAGACGGCCGTCGTGTTTGTGACGTCATTGACGGGATGACGGCTGACGGTGACGGCCTGGTGGGAACCCCGCCTCAAGCAGTCACTGCAATGTTTGAGTCATGCGGCTGGCAGCGCAGAAGGTTCCAGCGCATGCGCAGAAGCGATGTCGCCACTTCTGAGACGGTCGTCACTTTTACCCACAACACCGGCGAACAGTCTTGGTGGTAATGTCGCTGGTATTCTTAAAAAAAACTTTCCCTTGAAAAGCATGGGAAGGAAATATATCACTAATTTTCTATTTTTAAAGATTTCTTTCCTCTCCTGGCCTTCAATTCCTTCCTTTGAATCGAGTATATTATTGGAACATCAAGGAAAAATTTTTCCCGTTCCTTCAATAATTCCTTCGTTGTATTTGATCTTGTATTGTTGATTTATTCTTTATAATATCATAATATATTGGAAAGACGTGCAACAGTATCATATCACCGAAGGAAAGAGAGTTTAGTAAATATATGAGGCATTTCTTCCATATTTGTAAAGACTTTACTAGTAACGACTGATTAATAGATGCGAATGTAAACAAAACACTGCAGCCACCCGCCATCTTCCCACCAAATACTTCTGAGAAGCCTCACTTGTTCCTGCCTCAGGAAGACAGGACCCATTTTCACAGTAAGTAATTAACATTATATTAACATATTCATATTATATTAACATTTTCAAAGTGTATCATAGCTCAGGGAGCCAGTGCAATTTGACACTTTTTGACCCCCAAGAGGCTCCACACACTGGTGCCTAGGTTAGGTTCCATTAGTCAACCCCAGTCCAGTTTAGGTTAGGTTAGGTCAAGTCTGGCTAATTCTAACACATGATAATATTAAATTCTACAAAAAAGAAAAGAGAAAAGTAGTCCAAAATAAAACTCGCTAACAAACATTGAGTCTATAAAAAAAAATAAATTTAATAACTAGGGATTTGTCATTTCCTGGATTTTAACCCATATCACTAGAGTTCACCATTTCATATAGGCCTAGGGTTTCTTTAGACCATTTATATTCTTTGGAAGTTATAAATAACTATGAAATCATAGGATAAACTACCGTACTTGATAATATCAATAGAAAATGTCACTGAAATCTTAGTGTGGCAATTTGTATATTATTCACCCTTTTTTCTTCAAAGTTCTATAATACAATTAAATTATTTCTAGAACAACACAGCATGGATCATTCACGTCCTTTCTTGGAGATGCCTCATATGGATATTCAATGGGATATTGATAACCGCTGGGAACAAATGGTTAATCGCCTCAACGAGCAACGAGTACGTCGCCCTCATAGGATCGTTGTCGACAGGATGGATCCATTCCAGGCAATGACGGAAGGAGTTTGTAGAACGCTTCCGACTTAAAAACACTGTCCAGAATTTGATCAATGATCTTCAACATCAACTAGTAACAACAGTTGATCAGAGAGGTAAGTCAATTTTGACTAGATTGTGTCAAGCAGACCTGTGAAAAACATACAATTATAGCAAAATAAAATGATTTGTAGTACACAAAAACAGTAGGGTTTCCTTCCCCAGATCCTGGGAGCTTGTGCGTTAATAGTTATTTGGTTCCATCTCTTGCTTGGGTCCTGTGTGCAAACTGATTCACTATTATTTTATTTTTTTATTTATTTATGTACTTTTTGTTTTTTTCCAGGATCACCTGTTCCCCCTCATCTCCAAATGTTAATTGCACTTGGTTGCATGGCAACAGGAAGCAACCAAAACATCATGGGTGATTGCTACAGTGTTTCCCAAGCAACTACTAGCAGATGCCTCTCACGAGTAGCCAGGAGTATAGCGGGACTGAGGCCTCGACATGTGAAGTTTCCCGAAAGTCAGGAACTCCAGACAGTAATGCAGGATTTTTACAAGATAGCAAGGATGCCTGCGGTCATAGGATGCATTGACTGTACGCACATTGCTATTCTAAAGCCAACGTGCAACAATGCAGAGTACTTTAGATGTAGAAAAGGTTATTTTTCATTTAATGTACAAGCAATTTGTGGACCAAATTTAGAGTTCTATAATGTTGTTGCACGTTGGCCAGGAAGTGTACATGACAGCAGAGTTTTTCGGAATAGCCAGATATGTCGGTCACTGGAGACGGGGGAATACCCGGGTCATCTTGGTGATAGTGGCTATCCATGCCGAAAATACCTACTTACACCTCTGCAAAACCCACAGAGCCTTCAGGAGGAGAGGTATAATGCTAGTCATATTAGAACAAGAAATACAGTAGAAGGAGCTTTTGGTGTCTTGAAGAAGAGATTTGCATATATGGGAAAAGTCATGAGAACGAACCAAGACACAACTAAAGCAATAATCGTTGCATGTTTCGTTCTTCATAACTTAGCTGTGGCCACAAAAATGTTGGATCCAGTGCAAATGGTAGAAGTGAATTATGTGGAACAGCATAGTGATGATGTAGTATACAATGAAAATAGAAATATACAGGGCCAGGGAAAGAGGATGGATATCATTAATAACTATTTTTGATACAGCTTATGAGGCAGATCTCCAGGAAAAGAATATGAGGAGTGGGATGAAGGGTTGAAAAAGCTTCATATCCTTCTGTAATTTACAATTTGTCATTGTAAATTTTTGCAATATTCTATATTCTATATCTATATCTGAGCCTCAATAAAGAAAAAGTACTTTATAAATATTACCATTATTATTGCTTCCTAACCTTGAAAGTGGTCAAAGGTAAAAAAAAAAAAAAAAAAAAAAAAAAATTAAAACAGAACAATCAGGTATAGTTAATGTAATTTCACATTGTATTGCATTTTACAATAAAGTTTATCTTATCTTATTACTTGTCATAATATTCCCCAGGAGTACTTCCCAATTCTACAAATGCAGACTTTGCTTTCCTAAACTCAAAGAGTTCTTTTTCTTTTTTAATTTTTAGAATTTCAAGTTCGTATTGTGCAGCCTGCTTCTTAACTTGGGTTTCATAATCTGCAGCCTGCATCTTGACCTGTGCTTCATATTCTGCTGCCTTTGCTGCATGTTCTGCTGCCTTTGCTGCATGTTCTGCAGCCTGTATTTTCAGTTTTGCTTCGTCTTCTGCAGCTTTTCTCTTAACCTGTGCCTCTGTCAATCTTTCTTGTAATAATTGTTCCTCTATCTCTATGGCTTTCTCATAAAACGCAGCTTTCTTCTTTGTCAGGGCATCCTCTACGCCAGATTCATCAATCTGGTCATCAACTGGAGGTAGATCGGGGGAATCAGAATCAAAATTGTTTCCATCATCATCTAACTCTCCCCGAATAAGGTCTAGAACTTTTGCAGTTCCATCTGGGTAAGGAGCAGGAGGAGGGCCACCACCAGTTTTCTTGACTTGCGGTTTGAAGTGATCATACTCATCTTTGGCCCTGCAAGAAACAGTTTACATTAGTTTCAATTAAATGAAATTAAGCATATGATGTAATTTTTTGCTTAGGGACTTCATAACTTTACCCCCCAAAAAAGGGCACACTGGCTATTTTTGTCCTCCTCTGAGTAGGCTATGTTATAGTTATGGTTTAGGCTGCCTAATTCACTGCAATGAAAAAAAGTAAATAATATATTATAGTTAGTAACCTAAATTTTCAAAAAAATATACCTCTGCTTACCTAGATTTTATGCGATCCCAAATCTTCTTAACTTGCTTTGCTGTCCTTGGCTGCTTTACAACACCTGAATGAAATTGATAGTACAGGTATATAACATAAAGGAGGACAGAGCATGCTCACCAATTCCCAGACAATTTCATAAGCTTGAATAAGCTGGTACAAATATGTTATTATAGAAATGCAAAAAATAAAGGTACAAATCGGCTTATTACATAGGAAATGCCATTAGATTAATAGAAATATGTAGTTCACAGAATGCAAATGTGGTGATATATAGTATTATAAAAGATTATAAGTATGATGTAAAAATCTAATAAATGTACATTACAGCCTAGATGTGGGTAGACAGTACTGTATCAGCAGTAGCCTCCTTATCACTCGACACACAAACAACACAGCCCACTATAACTCCACTCTTCCATTACAACCAGTTTATTCGTACTTAATATAGTAGAGTATATAGTACTTAAACAATTAGGCCTACCTGTTGCATTGAATGCCGTGGCGATCTCCTCCCAGGCTTCAGTCTTGCGAGCTACCATTTTTCCATCAGATCGCCGATCATTAACAACTGCATGGTGTCCCACGATATCTGTTAGCACAGCTATTCCTTCACTTGAGAGTGGAGTAAGCCTATTTCTGCACCGTAAGTCCATGGTAGTGGGAAAACTTGGAAGTACTGCACCGTCCTAACGTGGTACCAGCCAGCGTTGTTGTGTTATTGTTTATAGTTTCGTGCCCCGAGGCCTCGCCGATATACTAACCACACAAACGTTTCTCATTTCAAGAGCACAGGGCTACCAACATGTAAACTTTTCCTTCCATTCCAAGGAAATCTTTAAGCATGATGAGGGGAAGGAAAAATCCTTAGAAAGGAAAGATTTTTGTAAGGAAAGAATGATTTTTAAGAATACCAGCGACACTGTTCCTATGGGCACCTTCACGGCGCGCGGCGGGTCATCGGGTGGTCAGTTGTCTGTCAACATTAGGAGGAAGAGCACGGCACCACCTCGTCTGCATCACTGGAAAAGCTGCTATGCACTATATTCTCCATCATGTGAACTTTCAATAATGTATATTGAAAATTATGTCCTTACATACTTATTCTGTATACCTCTGTACAGTTGCCCAAGAAGGAGGATGCTGTGGCTGTGGTGAGTGTAGTGGGGAGAGAGAGAGAGAGAGCGAGAGCACAACTCTCCCCCCCTCTCTCTCTCTCTCTCTCGTGGGTAGGTGGTGGTGGTGGTGGTTTCTTTGGCGTTTATTTTACAAACTCGACATCTTTTTATTTTATCAATTCATTCGTGACTGAGGCATCAGAGCGGATGTTGAGAGAGAGAGCCTGCGGCAGAAACCGCAAGTGCCCGCAACAAGGCATGGTTTCTGTCAGGCCGCAGTGGCAGACACCGGATGGCAAAAACTGCTTGTGTGAAAGAGGCCTAAATCTTGAATCACGACACACACACACACACACACACGTAATATTGAAAGAATTACAGAGTGGATGTCAAGTTTGGAAAAAGAGAGAAAAAAATTTAGGAGGAAAATTAAATTTCTAGAGGAGCAAAGTGAAGAAAAGGACAAAGAGATTGCAAAACTGAAAAAAAAAGAGGAACTGAAAATGAGCCATGGTGGTGCTGTGGAACAAATGGAAGACCATGTTAAGGAAATAGTAAATTGTGAAGTGATAGGCTGGAGAAAGGAAAAAGATATTGAAAAGAAAACATTCAAGGATATAATGGTGCAACAAGAAAAAGAGCGGAAGGAGTATAAGGAAAATGTTGAGGAGGTAATAAATGTCCTGAAAACAAAGGAAAATATAATTAGGGATGCAGCAGAAAAGAAAACAAGTGTTATAATTTTCGGGTTGAAAGAAAAGAACATTACATTGAAGTTCAAAAGGGACAAAGAGGAGGCAAATAATGTTAAGGAAATACTAAAAAAGTTGAATGATGAAGAAGAAATACAAAGGATGGGACGCTATGAGGAAGGAAAGACACGCCCACTGAAGCTAAGGCTTAAATCACAAGCAGTAACAGAAGAAATTTTGGCCAGAGTATTTACATTAAAAAAAGCTGAAGAGTATAATGAAGTGTATATAAAGAAAAGCATGAATGAAGAAGAAAGACAAAAACTATAAAAAAAAAAATGCAGCAAGAAGTAAAACAAAGAAATGAAGATAGAACTGAAGAGGACAAGGAAAATTTTTTCTGGAGAGTACTCTACGACAAACTGAAGAAGTGGTTCATAAGGAAGAGGGACTAAAAGAGAGAAAAAAAAAGCAGAGAGAAACGTTACAAAAGAAAAGAGGGAGGAGTTCAAGATAATGTATACAAACGTAGATGGAATAATATCACGAAAATTGGAATTAAGAGATTATCTAGAGAACAAGACACCAAATGTTGTGTGCATAACTGAAACAAAATTAGACGAAAATATCACGGACAAGATGGTCACATTTCAGAACTATATCACATGAAGAAAAGACAGAAAAGGTAAGAAAGGAGGAGTAATAATATTAACAAAAGTTGGAGTAGAAGTGACAAAGACGGAATATGGTTCAGGAAAAGCAGAAGTTATGAGTCTGCGTATAAGGTCTGGAAAGGGAGAAAAATTGATATTAGTATAAAATACATTCTCCCCAAAACCAGCTCATGGACAAAGGAACAATATGAAGTGCTACTTATGGACACCCAGATAAACTTAGAACGAATAATTAAAAGTGATAAAAGAGCCATTTTGATGGGTGATTTTAATTGTAGTGAAGTGAAGTGGGAAAACTATGAATGTAGTGAAGACAATAGTTGGGGTAATAGATTGTTAAAACTGACAATGGAAAATGCTATGAAACAATGGGTTACTGAAAACACAAGGTACAGAGGTGAAAATGAGCCAACAAGACTGGATTAAGTGCTTACAAAAGGAATAGATTTATCAGAAGAAATAAACTATGACTGTCCATTCGGAAAAAGTGACCACACAATTATAAGAACATAAAAAATGATGGAGACTGCAAGAAGCCAGTTAATGACCTACACGAGGCAGCTCCTTGTCCCCCACCCTTGGAATAATCCAATATTTAGCCATCCCACCCGTCATCCCTATCCATACTCTGATTCAACCGTCTTTTAAAGCTACCTATTGACTCAGCACTTACTACGTGTCTACCCAGCCTATTCCAATTGTTCACGACTCCGTTTGTGAACGAATATCTACCTATGTCTGTCCTGAATCTAAGTTTTTCTAGCTTGTACCCATTTCCACGTGTCCTATCCTGACTACTAAATTCTAAAACCTAATCAATGTTTCCCTTATTAATTCCTTTTACCCATTTGAAAACCTCAATCATATCCCCTCTTGCCCTTCTTCTCTCTAGGGAGTGGAGATTAAGACGTTTTAACCTATCTTTGTAGGGTAAATTTCTCAGCCCCTGAATCATCTTGGTCATTCTTCTCTGGACTGCCTCCACGGAGCCTATATCCTTCCTATAATAAGGGGACCAAAACTGAGCTGCATAATCTAAACTGAGCTGCATAATTTAATTATAGAGTTTGAGATTGAAGAACATTCTCATGAAGGAAGAGATGAAAACCACAAGATAAACAGAAGAAATTATGCAAAAGCAAACTATTCAGATTTAAGATTATTTTTCAATGGGATAGACTGGAGAGAGATGGATAGACTTGAAGACGTTCAACAAAAATATGATTATTTCCTAAGGATGTACAATAAAGGAATAGAGAAATATGTGCCATATTACAAAGTAAGAGGAAAAGGAAATCATGAGTGGTTTAGTGCAAACTGTTATAAGGCGAAAAAGAAAAGGGATGAAAAATGGAAAAAAGTAAAAAAAAAAAAAAAAAAAAAAAAAAAGGCAAACACAAGAAAACAGGAACGAATATAAGTTAGCTAGAAATGAATATGTCAGAATAAGAAGAGAAGAAAAGAAATTAAAAAAAGATATAGTAAACAAATGTAAGGAGGAACCTAAGTTATTCTATAGGTATATAAATGGAAAAAAAAAAAAAAAAAAAGAATAACAAGGTTGAAAGAAAATAATGAAACAGTTGAAGATCCAAAAGAGATGAGTGAAATACTAAACAAAAACTTCCAGAATGTATTCACAAGTGAAACAGAATTCAGAAACCCACAAGAAAGAAAAGAAAGCACAGAGTTGTGGGAAATCAAGGTCAGCAGACATGAAATAAAGGAGTTGTTAAAGAACCTAGAAGAAAGGAAAGCTATAGGACCAGACGGGGTGTCAGGCCATGTATTAAAAGAATGTCGAGAACAACTTATTAAACCAATTTGTGACATAATAGAGAGTTCAGTGAAGCAAGGAAAAGTGCCAAATGAGTGGAAGAGAGCAGAAATAATACCAATATACAAAAGTGGTAACAAAGAGGAACCTTTGAACTATAGACCAGTGTCGCTGACCAGCATAATTTGTAAGGTCTGTGAGAAGATCATAAAAAAGCAATGGACTAGGTACTTAGAAAAAGAAAAGAGAATAACGGACAGACAATTTGGATTTAGAGAAGGAAAGTCATGTGCATCAAACCTATTGAGTTTTTACTCAAGGGTGATTGATGTAACACAAGAAAGAGTAGGATGGGCGGACTGTATATATTTGGATCTAAAGAAAGCATTTGATAAGGTACCACATAAAAGGTTAATATGGAAACTTGAGAACATTGGAGGACTGAAAGGAAATATTTAAAACTGGATAGAGGATTACCTGAGAGGAAGAGAGATAAGAACAGTCATAAGGGACACAAAATCAGAGTGGAGGAAAGTCACGAACGGGGTACCACAAGGCTCTGTCTTAGCACCACTGATGTTTTTAATATACGTCAATGACTTACCGGAAGGACTGAGCAGCTACATAAGCCTTTTCGCTGATGATTCTAAATTGTTAAGAAAAATAAATAGTCAAGAGAATTGCAAAAAACTACAAGAAGATCTAAACAAGATCCAAGAGTGGAGTGAAAAATGGGAGATGGATTTTAATGCAAGCAAATGTCATGTGATGGAAATAGGAAAAAGCTCAAAGAGGATCTTCATGGACATATAAAATGGGAAACTGCATTATAACAACAGTAGATAAAGAGAAAGACTTGGGAATAGTAATGCAGGATAATCTATCTTCAGAGAAGCACATAAATAAGATATTTGGAGAAACATACAATATGCTAAGAAATATAAGAGTGGCCTTTCATTATATGGATAAAGAAATGATGAAGAAGATTATCACTACAATGATTAGACCAAAAATGGAATATGCTGCGATTGTATGGTCTCCATAGAAAGAAATGAGTGAAGTGTTAAATAAGAATTTTCAGAAAGTATTTACATACAACTGAATCTAACTTTTAAAAGCCACATGGACAAGTGAGAAAAATTGAGATGTGGGAAATCAGGATAAGTAGAGAAGATATAGAAGAAATGCTGAAGGAATTGGATGAAAGAAAAGCTATAGGACCAGATGGAGTATCAGGATACATATTGAAGGAGTGTAGACAAGAAATGGCTGAACCAATTCATGATATGATTGAGTTTTCTATTAAAACAGGGAAAGTCCCTAAAGAATGGAGAAAAGCTGATATAATGCCTATTTACAAGAATGGAAACAAAGAAGAACCACTTAATTATAGACCAGGGCTCATACTTATAAAGAATTAGGATTTTATCCTAAGAGTGAGACTTAACAATGTTAGAACAATCTCCTACCGCGGAGCTTCAGACTTTGTCTGAAACAACGCCTCAAATGGCCAGGAACATGTCAAAATAGTGCTACATATAGCAAGCATTCGGTTTGGATAACATGAAATTTAACCACTAAAAGTTTAAAAAAGAGTGAAAATAACAATGAGTATTTTTAAGGTGACTGGTTAAGACTAAAATGAATAAATGCATATATGAGGATATGTTTTTAAAGCCATAATAAACATGGATGCACTCGATTCAAGTTAACCTCGTCAACTTCTTGTTGCTCACCCTCAGGGAAACTGAGGTTTCTGTCCTTGCATATTTTTTTTTTAATTAAATATTTTTTATATATACATTAAAAGGGTACTGGCCAAGAGATGACAAAAATACATTAAACAAATCCCTTTTGTCGCCAGACCCTGTAAAGAGGACAGTGGGGGAAATAGAAGCAGGGGTGGAGGTGTTTATGTTTATGTGTTGATGGCGCTGTACCCAGAATCATCTGTTTGCAAATGCTTGCAACAGCAAACAGACATTCCTTTTCATTTATTTGCCGTAATTGTTAAAATCTGCTGCTGTGTAGTCAGTGATGAAGATGATGATCCTGACAGCCCATCTGCTATTTAACTTCTTTTCAAGGGTACAGTAATGAATTAAAATTCTGTAGAACTATTTCATTTAGTTGTTGAACATTAAAATTTCATTTACTGTTTAATGTTCTTTCTTTAAAACATTGTAGTCATTTTCTGTTACAATATATACAGCATATATAGGGTCAGGGGACAAAACCTCAATAATCCGGAAATTTTAAAAATCCAGCAGTCCTAAGGTCCCGTGGTTGCCGGTTTTTTGATGGTCAACCTGTATATGCTTACTCCTGTTATTTAATTCACATAAACTACAGATATTATTGGTGCCAAAACTGAGCCGTGTGGTACTTCACTTCCCTCCATTCTGATATTTGATTCTTTACTACTGTTCTCATTTCTTTCTTTTTTTCATGTAGTCTTCCTTCTGGCTTTTAAAGTTTCTTTCAGTCCTCAAATGTATTTCAACTTCAATTGTAATCTTCTGTGTGGAACCTTATCGAATGGTATTTAAAGCTAAATATATGCAATCCGCCCATCCATTTCTTTCTTTCTGGTGTTATATCTATCACTAGAGTAAAAACTTAATAAGTTAGTGACACATGACCTTGTTCTGAATCTAAACTCTATCTGTTTATACTCCTTCTATTTCTAACTATTTCATCCATTGTTTCTTGATAACTTTTTCACATCCTACAAATTATGCCTGTCAATGACACTGGTCTATAATTAAGTGATTCTTTGTCCCCATTTTTGTAAATAGGCTTTATAGCAGGTCTTTTTCATTCTTTATGAACTTTTTCTGTTTTCAGAGAACACTGAATTCTATCATTGATTAGTTCAGCCATTTTTTGTCTATACTCCAAGGTCTATCCTGGTACCCCATCAGGTCTTTCCTCTCATCTAATTCCTTCATCATATTTTTTAACTCTTCTCTATTTATCCTGATTTACCACATCTCATTGTATTCTATTTTGTCCTTGTGCCTTTCAAAGTAAGATTATGTTGTGAACACTTTCTGAACATTCTTATTCCCTACTTCATTCATTTGTTTTGGAACATCATATACAGGTACTCCCTTATTTTCCTACAACCAAGCTACATTTTCCTTTATTTCATTTCTCCATTATAAATCAATAAAACAAGTAGATTATCCCTTATATCTATATCCTCTTAATCTATTCTTACCCTTAAGTATTCATTCCTTGCTAGTTTATATTCTTCTTTCGTTCTCTGAATCGGTTTTCTTTTCAGTCTTATCCATGCTACATCCCGTTTCTTTTTAGCTTTGTCCCACTTTCCATTAAACTAGTATTTTTTTCCTTTTTCTTTTGATTTATAAAATGGAACATATTCCTTCTTGACTCCTTGTTGCATCAGGAAAATATCATATTTTTCTGCACTTTCTTTAGTACCTTAATATTTGTGTAGTCAGTTTCATTGACTAAATGGAGATATAGAAGTAAATCATGAGGATTCATATAAAAAGAAAAGGAGGAATTATACAAAAGTAAACTATACTTAAATGAAGTTTTTTATAAGAACATATACATATAAGAATATAAGGGCCATTTGTAGCTTCCTTATATTCTTATGTTCTTATGACAAACTTCTTCATTTCAGTATAGTTTACTTTTGTATAATTGTTACTTTTTTATATGATTCCTCATTTACTTCTATATCTCCCTTCAGCTCAATTTATAGGATCACATGGTCACTCCTTCCAAATGGACACTCAATTAATTTCCTTTTGCAGATTATTCCTTTGGTATACAATAGGTATAATCTTGATGGTTTATCTTCTGTTCTTTATCTTTTATTATCAGTCACCCATTGTATTAATCATTATTAATGTAATAATTTATTTACCCAAGTATTTTCACCATCGCTTTTATAAGTCTCCCACCTTACTTCACTACAATTAAAATCCCGCACTGACGTTATTCTTTTACTGCTTGTATTTATATTTTGTAACTATATATTATGGTGTATTGTATTAATTCTATGTTCATCTTTGGTCCAATTTTTTGGTGATGAATGCAGCTTCTTTTTTGTTTCTCCATATTTTGTCATAATTTTTCCATATGAATTCCGCTTTTCTTTTTCCATTTATCGCTTTTATCCTAGATTTTATCATTATCATCACACCTTTCTTGCCTTTTCTATCTTTCCTCCATATATTATAATCATCATTGTCCTCAGTGTTTAATAGGGATGGCCTCAGTTAGTTTTGTTTCTGGTAGGCATACAATTTCTTAGTAGTTTTTTTGTCTAAGCCTAATAGGTCTAGTATGTAAGGACCTATGTAGTCTTTTCTTTAAACCTTTTAACCTTCTTTTAATTCATCAGTTGCCTCTATGTTTTCTTTAGTCGTAATTGCTTTAATAATTTACTTTTCCATCTCCTCTTTGCATTCCATTTGTTAGAATATTTCCTTGAAACTCACTTTATCTTTCTTTTTCCTACTCTCCAGTTTTTCACTTCATTATCTTCTAAATCTTTAGTTTCCTGTTTGCACCTCCTTGGGTCCTTTTTAAGTCCCGATTTTCTCTTAACTATTTTTTATAATCTCCTTAACCCTTCCATCATTTATCTTCTTGAGGATGTCAATCTCATTCTCATTCCTCAAATCAAGTAAAATGAGTGAAATTAGACTGACATTCATCCACTGCAATATCTTCTCAATTGATTCTTTTACTTCGACCCTCCTCTTCCTTTACTCCCCTAATCTCTATTCTTGTTCTGTCTTCTGCTTCGCTTTTCTGTAATCTCACTATGGTTTTGGCAATATCCACATCATTGTAACCTTTGAATCCAGCTTTGGGAAAATCTGACTGTTCCATTTCAGCTCTTCCAATCCACTACTTCACACTATCATCTCTCCTATGTTTGTAGCCTTTCCCCAAAACAACCTTTCCTTTCCCCTTAAGACAGGACCATCTGTTGACAGTTCAAACCCCATATAACCACACAAAGCCTATTTTGAAGTCAAACCTTGCTTCCTCCTGTTTACATCCGATTTGATGCCCATGTTGGGAGATACGGGAGGTGAGCTAATCCTGTAGCTCTTCACAATCCTTGTAGTTTCTCTTCTCCCTTAATAATTTTGTAGCATCTGCAAACAGACTTATGTAACTGCTTACTCCTGTCACGTCATTTACAAATGCAAAAACATTATCGGTGCCAAAACTTATCCCTGTGGTACTCCATATTTCACTTCTCTCTATTCTCATTTTTCATCCTTTACTACTGTTCTCATTTCTCTTCCTCTCAGGTAGTCTTCCATCCAGTTCTTAAATGTTTCCTTCAGTCTTCCAACATCCATAGTAATCTCCTGTGCGGAACCATAATAAATGCCTTTTTTTAAGTCTAAATATATGCAATCCACTCATCCATCATGTTCTTATGTTATATCTATCATTCTTGAGTAAAAACCTAATAAATTGGTGACACATGCCCTTCCTGTTCTGAATCTAAAGTGTCTATCTGTTACTATTCCTTCTCTTTCTAATATTTAGTCCATTGTTTCTTAATTACCTTCTCACATATCTTGCAGATTAGGCTGGTAAATGACACTGGTCTATAATTAAATAGTTCTTCTTTGTTTCCATTTTCAAAGTTGGCATTACATCAGCTCTTTTCCAATCTTTAGGGACTTTTCCTGTGTGTGTGTGTGTGTGTGTGTGTGTGTATAATTCACCTGCGTGTGTGTAATTGTCAAGGATCATGTGCTGGACTTGTGAATCAGGCATTACCCTCCCAGAGCTCATTTACGCTGATCTATGGATAAGGCTGTGACCTTTCACACACCACACACTCTATATGTTGCTCAAGGAGGACAGTTAATATGAAAATTTGTACCTTGAGTTGGGTGCAAACCTCAGCCGTATCTCAGATTGATTTAATTAGTTACGATACTACCACTGCGAGTTTGTTAAGTAGAAAATTACCTGCATCCAGGATGAGGTCACTGGATAAGCCATCACCATCTCTTGCCTTGTCCCATGTTCATTCCATTTATTGCTTTCTTTATTCAATTTCTATTTACACGGCACATCAATGTTCATAGTTTCCATGCTGCTGTATTAGGTTTGCCTATCGTATACTGTACAATTTTCAATAGGATTCCTCTGCCTTAATTAATGTTCCATCCATCCATAGACCTCACTTATATTCCCCCCAAAGGGATTTAAACCAGGTATATGGATGGATAGGACATTAATATCTAATTAGACTGAAAATTGAATCAGGAACGGTACTGAAATTAGTGAAGAAATACAAGCTGGATATTGCATTTATTTTTCAGCAATACATATATATATATATATATATATATATATATATATATATATATATATATATATATATATATATATATATATATATATATATATAAGCAACCCCCCCCTCCCCCCCAACATACACAAAACATTAGGAATCTCCTTTACAACGCATATCTTCTTTACCATGTGCAAACATACAAATATCAGAAGGTAGAGGACAACCACTGTCATGATTTGTGTAGAACCAACACAACTTTGTTTTTGTAAAGCTGTTGGCAGTCTTCTTCCAAGATGGTTGGGGAACCTGAAAAAGAAAAAAAATTAACTAACAACCAACAAATGTATTGAATAAAGTTAGGATTTAATCATAATAATATACAACAAATACTGTTCTTGGATACTTAACAAATACAAAAAATATGATGGACAGACACCAGAAGGCTTGGTCTATAACTAGGGTATCTGCTGGACTACATATTATTACTAGTACACTACGTGTGGGAGAACAGGATAGAACAGAACAAGACTCTCCCCATCCAACTCTTCCTCCAGCAACATGCCGGCAGGAAAGTTAGAAGGAAATACCATATATCTAGTTAAAAATGAGGACATGGAAATTTTATAGTAAAAAAATATGTAAGAGAAAGATATTATACTAGACTAGTACCACTAATGCTGGTGCATCCTGGGAGAGGAATAGCTTGATTAATAATAGCATTGTGCTGTCACTACACTTCTCATCAGTAAGACAACAAGGTTAATTTTATAGAAGCTCATACAACACAATCAATTAATTTGTTAGTAAAACCCTGTTTCTTGGAAATATGTATCTAATTGGGACTTGAAACTATCTATAGTTCTTGAGCTAACTACTAAGGCTGAGAGTTTGTTCCAGAGACCAACAACTCTAACATTGAAGTATTACATAGGAACATTTGTATTACATCTTCGTACGTACTTTTAATTTCATGCCGTTACCTCTTATTACTGTTGCATTATTCATCTTAAATAATATTTTTGGATTGATTTTATCAAAGTTTTTTTATAATTTTGAAGGCTTCAATTATATCTCTTCTAATTCTTCACTTGTGAAATGGGAACATGTATAACTGTTTAAATTGTTATTCGTACGATAAATAATGCAATGTAGGAATGTGTCTTGACACTTGTCTCTATACTCTTTCCAGTAGGTTTGGTCTTAAATGTAGTTCAGTGACCAGAATTGAATCGTGTATTCACAAATGCTGTATAGTGTCTTTTCATTATGTCTTGCAATTTGTGATTAAAATTCCTTGAAATTCGGTCTAACATGATATTCACTTTCTTACTTGCAGTTGTGCACTGATCACTTATTTTGAGATTATTACTAATGACTAAACAAAGATTTTTTTCTTATTTAACATCATGAAGCTCCTGATCTCGCATCTTGTATTTAAAATTTGGATTTTTCTTCCTAATATGCATAACCTTACATATCATCATCATCAGCCTCTATGAGTCCTCTACAGGACAAAGGCCTCCCCTAACCTTCTCCATTCATCTCTGTCAGATGCCTGTCTGTTCCAGGTTACCCCAGCAAAATCTTTTATCTCTATCTAGTTCTCTGTCTGCCCTGCCTTCTTTTACCTTCTAACAGTCCATCTATCATTTCTTCATCTCATAACATGTCCTGCCCCCTTCACTGCACCTGAAGTGCAGTGAAGCATCAGGTATAGATGATATTAGAGCTGAAAAGCTGAAATATGAAGTAGATTTGATAGTTGACAAGATGTACCTCATATATAGGTTGGCCAAGAGAGATGGGGAGATTCGTTCTTAGAGATTGGTCATTATACAAAGGTAAAGGAGACAAAAATCAATTTGGAACTCTTTAGGAATTAGGTTGATTATACCAAATAACTACTACAGCAGAATTCGAAAATTCATGAATAGTGAAGACAGAATGCAAGAACTGTGAAATAAAAATTAAATAGACAAATAATGGAAGAGATAAATTTTCAAAAATTATATAACTTGGATTAATGCTATGGGGAGATGGAAGTATGGAGGGATGGGTACAAGAAAAAGCTTTACAAGGAAAGAAAATTTAGTAGGATATTTTTGTGGAATATGATGAAACGTAGGACAATAAGTATGGAGATAAAGAAGGCAATACATGAAATCTTAATAGTGCCAACAGTGACATGTGCGAGTGAGACATGTACGTACATGGAATGAAGGTCAAAGATCCAGGCTGTGGAGATGAGTTGAGGTTCTTGTGCTGAGTAGGATGGATGGTGACAGAAGTGAAATCTTATACTCATGGAAGATTTGGTATATTTGTTGATCATCTATACACTAGGCTGTTATTCACCTAAAGGTGATTGATGAAAGAATAATTTGTGAAGAAGTAGTGGAAGTGGCAATATCCATAAGAGGTTTTGTCACTTACAAAGAATGGGAAGAAATTGTATAACATTGGGGATATACAAAAGTAGAGTGGATGTTGTGGGTGTGAGAGTAATGCTCCTTATAAAATGGGTGGAGGAGTGTTGGAATACTTGAGTGTGCAAGAATATAATATATGGACAGGATAAAATAAACCTTCTGTTGTGGCTGCTCCCTTAAATTGTATTTTGACATTTTCTCACCTGAAGACTAACTTCTCCATTGAAGATGTTGAATATGTATCTGTAATTTCTCAACAGAGTTTGCAATCCTCCACATTCTCTCTTCATTGCTGCTAAAAGGTGACGGTCCAAGCGTCTAGCAAGGTCACCAAGGGTTATGCTGCCTCCACGATCCCAGGTAACATAGGCATTGTTTCCAACATCAACCTAGAATAAGGTGTGAAAGAAAGTAAGCACATGAAGGAAGAATGCAAGTTAGTAAAGAAAATTACAATTCAAATGTAACAGAGATCTAGCAAGGTTTAAATAAGAGCATTTACATAAAAACAAAAATATAAGGAAGCTGCAAAAGGCCCGAGGGCCTATACGTGGTAGTTCCTGTTACTCCCTTATTACCTACACCCACCTCTCATCCCCATCCATAAAGTCTTCTTTTAAAACTCCCTATCGTCTGTGCACTAACTACCTGCTGACTGAGTTTGTTCCAATCATCCACCACCCTATTTGTAAACCAATTTCTGCCTATCTTTTCTAAATCTACATTTTTCCAGTTTAAATCCATTACTTCTTGTTCTATCCTGGCTACTGATCGTAAGAACTTTTCCTACATCCCCCTTATTAAAACCTTTCACCCACTTAAATACTTTAATCAGATCTCCTCTTACTCTACACCTCTCCAGTGAATGTAATTTCAAAAGCTTCAGTCTCCTCTCATAACTAAAATTACGGATTCCCTCTATCATTTTGGTCATCCTTCTCTGCACTGACTAACAATCCTATATCCATTCTATAATACGGGGACCAAAACTGTACTGCATAGTCGAGGTGAGGTCTGACTAACGTCAAATACAACTTCAGAATAACCTCAGCACTTCTACTTTTACTATCATGGTTATACAGACAGCCTGTATGTGCCTGTAATACAGAAAGGAAACATCTAAGAGGAATTCCAATTCTTTAATTATTACACAGAAGACATCAGTCTTCAAAACTGGACCCAAGCCTGGGGTCCAGAAAAAATTTGATATACACGTGTGTATGTATGTATCTATTTTTCTTCAGTAATCTCGACTAATTCTCCATACTCCTCTTTGACACAGGAAATTATATTATAATATAATACTTATTTAACTTGTTAGTAATTTTTATATTTTGTTATCTAATCAGCAATAGCAAAGGAGGTTGCCCAAAAAGAACTGTCCAAACTTGCAGATGTTCTTACACTCCATCTATGATACAGGTCCTGTTTTCACTTATGACCTCTACTGAATTTGATTTAGAACTTACCTCTACAAAGTGTTTTTTCTCAAGGAGTACACTTGCAATAGCTGATATTATATCTTCTCTGATGCTTCTCTCCATCTGAGTGCAATTTCTGACTGGTTGTACACTCTCTCTTGCCTTAAAATTTTCTGTCCACATATTGCTAGAAGACAAAGATTTGTCTTCACCAGTAACAGAAAATTCAGAATGATCTTTTAAATTTGTCCCATTAGATGGCTGCTTGATGGTATTAGTTCTTTCTTTTATAAAGTTATCAATTGTCTCAGAAATTTTATAATATTCAGATTCATTGATTCTTTTATCTCCAACTAAACATATTCTCTTGGTTGAAGGAATCCTTAGTTTGTCCTGCTTCATATCAAAACCACAAACTGTACCAATTTCCTGCACATATTCCAAGTAATCTGAATACTGACTCCTGCCTGTATGTCTCCTTCGGTACTTATGGCTGAAATCATGGGCACAGCAGGGTATCACAAAGAATCTGGATTTATATCCAGATTTTGCAGCTATCACAGGAATCCAAGGAGTTAATTCATCTGAATGGTTTCCAATGAGCCAGTCATAGTCAGGAAAAAGGTTCTTGTCAGATGGTTCAATGGTGCTTTCCTGTTAAATAAAACATAAATAATTTCAGGATCATGTTGAAAATTTCATATATTGTTACTATAATCCAAGTATTCACATATAATAAAGTGACTATTTTCTATCTGATCAATATAACATAGTCAATGAAAACATAGCAACCCTGGGATGGTAAGAGTAGGCAGGGCAGAGATGGAGAGATAAATTAGGTAGTTTTGCTGGGGTGGCCTGAAATAGAGAAGCGGCCGATATAGATGAGTGAAGAAAGTTTGGAGGCCTTTGTCCTGCAGTGAACTCAGGTTGATGATGATGATGAATTACATCAATTTTGATGACTTATTTATTCATTTTTTACATTGAATGTTTACCTAGCTTATTCTCTACTAAGTGAATAGGGGCATGTGATGAAAGAATACCAGAGTAATTATTAAGAACTTTTAAGATCCAGATGGTCATTTGAGAAATTAGTACTGCTTCCAATAAGTTCAGTACTTTATTCCCATATAATGTATATTATAGTACCCTAGCTGCATAGTGGTTAAAGTGCTCAGCTATAACCAAGATGTCTTAAGTTTGAACTCCTAGCTTGGCAGAAAGAACTTTTACAGGTCTAATTTGATAATGTACCACCTGCTCACCTAACACACAACAGGGAAAAGGTCCAACAGAAGTGGAAGGACAGCAATCCTACCAGTGCGTGTGTATTTGCATAGTTGTATTTTCCTAGTTGTAGTATGTATACAGAGACAGCTACATTTTTCTATATCATTAACCGTTGGCACCAGTAGGCACATGGAGGCACAGATGGACTTGCCTAGCCTGTTATTTGGTGTAGGTTTTAGAATTTTTATAGTGACACCTCGAATGATTAAGTTCTCTCTTGAATATGTTGAGAACGTGTGAGGCTTATTACTGCTAGAGCCTCAGATGCATATTAACGTTGTAAGTCCCGTCTGAGGACAGTATGGCAGCAATATGGGTAGTCTTTGGCCACTCGGCGGTGATATCAAATATTGAAAAGTGGTCAGCGGATATCGGGGATTCGAACTCGGGACCCTAGGCTCCCATGCCCGAACGCTGACCACTGTCAGCTTCCATGTCTATATTTGCCCAGTTTTTCCTTCAGTTGTTGTACATTCCTTGCCATTATCACCTCTTCCTTCAGTCCATTCCAGGTATTTATACTTTTCTGGTGAAAGCTGTACTTTTTGTGACATTTAATCAAATAAATTTTTGCAATTTCTTTTTTGTGTCCCTTCAAATATCTAGCCTCTACTATTCTTTTCATTATTAGATATTTTCTATCAGTTTCCTCAAGGTTGTTGATCAATTTATATATTGTAATTAAGTCTCTCTTTCTCTTCTTTCATTTAGTGTTGTCAGTTGCATTTCTTTTAATCTTTACTTATATATCAATCAGGTCTTCCAAATCTGGCACTATCTTAGTTGCTATTCTCTGTATTCTTTCCAATTTCAACACATGCTTTTTCTTGTACAGGGACAATATTACTTGTGAATATTAGTTTTGGTCAAATCATTGTAGTTGTTGCATCTTTTGCCATCTTCTACCATTATTTTCATGCTAACTGCTCTTCTGACTTACTAACTGCATGTTTTCTCCCCTCCTGCGGCCTCGCCGCACACAATTTTCTTCTCACTCTCATCCCTATTCTGTCCACCCACCTTATGCAAGAGTTAACCAGTATCTTCACTCTTTCTTCCTTTCTACTGGTAAACTCTGTAACTCTCTACCTGAATCTGTATTTCCCCCTTCCTAACTCATTTAAGAGAGGATTATCAAGACACCGGCAACCCTAATTTGGCCCCTCTTTTTTTTATTACTCTATTTTCTTTAGGGAAACAGCAATCACAAGTGGGGGTTTTTTATAACGTTTTTCCTCAATAGTATATATATATATATATATATATATATATATATATATATATATATATATATATATATATATATATATATATATATATATATATATATATATATATATATATATATATATATATATATATATATATATAAAATAAATAAATAAATAAATAAAAATTTATATGATAACACCAATTCTCCTTCACACTTCCTCATTTCTCACTCGTTCCATAAGCTTACTCCACATACATCTCATCTCCATTACATTTAATATTTTCTCTACTACTCTCATACTCCATGTTTCAGCCTCATATAGTGCAGTGGGCACAGCTACTCCTTCATACAACCTTCTCTTTCCATTTATTCCCATTGCCCTTTAACACTTTCTTCGTTCATCTCAACACCTTTCCTACATGACTGATCGTAGACTTCACCTCCGTCTTCATTGCCCCTTTTAAACATTCCACCTGCTCAAGCAGTCCAACATTCATCCTTTTACCATCAACCCCTTTGTGTGTTTCATTACTTTACTCTTACTCTCATTCACTTTCAATTTCTTCCTCAACTAGCTAAACATAATTTTTGCTCTGAATCCGCAATCAAAGCAGTATAATATGCAAACAGTAACTGATTCAGATTCCACTCTTTATCACCAGCATTCACCAAGGTGAGACCTCTACCTAATATTCCTGCATATATCTCCTATTTATTATGTGAGGGAAATTAGCCATATACCCATGACTCATCATATTTTAAAAGACTGAAAAATAGACAAGTTGGCCTTGTATGATATGCACTATTATCCTGTGCTCCCCACTCTATTTCCCACCATACGTGTAGTCACGTAGGCATATGTAAAGGTCAGATTGTGAGGTATTCCCATTATTTGTAAATCCTATGGGATTAATACCTTAAGTGGCATCTTCCAGGGCATCTTTGCTCCTGGGCAGAGGAGTGGCCCTCAGTCCGCTTGGGCCCCAGCCACGCATGACACACTCTGTGTCACCGGATCATCTGTGTAACACTACCTCTTGTATTTTCCCAAAATAAATTTACCAAGGACTACAAACTATTCTTAACCAACCTCACCACAATTCTTCAAAAGGCAGTATGCATTTAGAACCTCTACTCACTCTCTCCTTGTATCAAAATGACTATGGTCATACCTTTAGATTAACATGGCTTGGAAATAAATCCCAAATCTTGCGTTTCTTTACATCAATTCCAAGTCCTTGATGTCCTTCCCCCGATAGAATGTACACCAGAAGGCCATTACCACAGCCAAGGTCAACAAAGGTCTGATGGGAAGACAGACCTTTCTTTTGCCTCTCTTGCTTCCACAGGAGGATAAGGTAAGAAGCTATTGAGATGTCTTCATATACAAATTTCAGTGGGTCTGTCACTTCTGGCCACATCTGTTAATTGAAGAAAGCATACATTTCAAATTTGGTAATGTATTATTTTATGTTTATTCCACACATGCAATTGTTACCTATTGAAGTCTTTCATTCCTCTCATCTTTTCCTCACATATTCCTTTATTCTAGCTTCTTATCTCAAAGGTACTTTGATAAGAAAATATCAAATGCATTAATGATAAGAACTGGAGAGTACAACATCATAAAAATTGAAAATTTCAGAATATCCAAGACATAATTTCATACTTTCCACGTGTGCTTTTAGGTAAAGTAAGAATCTCAATGGGCATGAACATAAATTCTTTTGATCCATTTGTAAGTAAATGAAAAGATGTACGTCATGATCAATTAATACTCATCGGATCTTCAAGTACGCACTTGACATTTAAAAAACTTCTCCACTGGATATGACAAAACTTGGGCATTTGAATTTAATCTCACTTTAAAGTTGAATTATTATGCCTTCATATCAACAGGTATCAATAATCTTGATCTTGATGTGTTATGAGTTTGTTATAATTGATGAGATGCAGCTAAAACTTCAATGTCACTCTCTAACTAAATTCATCTGTGCTGTATATCTCTCACCTAATTCCTCTGACTATGTAAAATTCTTTGACTATTTGACTTCCAAAGTGGAGTACATCCTATCTCACTTTCCTTATGCCGAGATCTCCATTTTAGGGGATTTCAATGTTCACCACCAGCTTCGGCTTTCATCTTCTTTCACTGACCAACCTGGTGAACAAACCTTCAACTTTGCTATCCTTCATGACCTAGAGCAATGTTGCATCTTTATCTATCTTCTACCGCTATTTTCATGCTGACTGCTCTTCTGAACTTGCTAACTGCATGCCTCCCCCCCTCCCACGGCCTCGCTGCACAAGACTTTCTACTTCTTCTCATCCTTATTCTGTCCATCTTCCTAATGCAATAGTTAACCAGTATCTTCACTCTTTCATCCCTTACACTGGGTAAACTCTAGAACTCTCTTCCTTTGTCTGTTTTTCCACCTGCCTATGACTTAAACTCTTTCAAAAGAGGAGTGTCAAGACACCTCTAATGTTAACTGGATCTCCACCCCTTGCTTCTATTCTCCTACTGTCCTCTTTACAGGGTCTGGCGACAAGTTTGAACATTATAACTTTTTCTATTTGCAGGTTCAATTTGTGGTGCAGTGTACTATAAGAAAAAACATAAAAACTGCTCAGTAACAATAGATAAGGCCTGAGGCTATATGCATACCTATTGGGCAGGACCCACATAACAAACACAAAATAGTAGGCATTTTATCAAATGACTGCCAGAGTCCTAAGCCACATTGCATGACATTATAAGGCCACCTCTACTACAAGGATGAATAAGAGTCATTTATCACTGAAACTGTCGCGGAGTACCATCCAATACAATCTATCCAAAGGATGGTCCAGAATGTAGGTAGTGTGTGATGCCTTTATGCATGTGTGTCATTATTGGGCACTACACACTGTCTACTTATTGGTTTTCACAATAAATTTTACCTCTACAAAGTATACATGTCTTTTATCTTTTTCATATAAATTAAATCAGACTAATTAGGAGAAGATGTCATCGGAATTAGCCGAAAATCTGGAATATCAGAAGTTTAAAAATTTGTGCCTACCCCTGACATTTTCCAAACCTAAGTACTTACTAAATCATCCTGCACTATCTATTATGTAGAAAAAGCATTTTGAAAAAGGAAATAGTACCTGATATGATCCAAGGAACACACTAGAACCTTGTTCATGGGTCGTCAAGGCCGCGCCATTAAGCATGCATTCACCAATGCGGTCCATTAACTTTTATCACGCACAATCATCCTTCCTTGCTCCACAGACATTCCTCATTTCATTAATTCATTCAACGCTCTTTTCACACTGTCCATCCACACCGTTTGTGGCCTTCCTCTCAACCTCACATCTCTCACATTGGATCCTACTATTCCCTTCACAAACTGGTCCATTCTCTCCTTGTGTACAAACTACCTAACACACACTGCTCTGTTCGACCAGCCAACTCTCGTAACACCAGTTCTCCTTCGCACCTCCTCATTTCTCACTCGGTCCATATGCATTACTCATCTCAATTACATTTAATCTCTTCTTCTTTGCTACTGCCATACTCCATGTTTCAGTCTCATATAGTGCAGTTGGCACAGCTACTCCTTCTTACAACCTTCTCTTTAGATTAATTCCCTTTGCTATATAAAAAAAAAACACCTTCATTCGTCCCAAAACCTTTCCTACATCATTGATCCTAGACTTCACCTCTGTCTTTATTCCTCCATCTACAGTAATCTTGGACCCAAATATTCAAAGCATTTAACCTCCTTAAGCAGTTCACCATTCAATGCAACATTCATCTTTCTACCACCAACTTATGCATTTCATTACTTTACTCTTATTCTCATTCACTCCCAAATTCCTCCTCCTACACACTCGTACAAATTCTTTCACCAACTGACACAATTTCTCCTCTGAATCCGCCAATAAAGCAATATAATTCGCAAACAGTAGCTGATTTATCTTCCACTCTCTATCATCAGAATTTACCAAACTAAGACCCCTACCAAATATTTTTGCATTAGCTTTCCTTACCACACCATCCATATAAATATTGAACAACAATGGTGATGTCACACATCCCTCACGTAGACCTACTTGAACAGGAAACCACTCACTCATGATTTTTCTAAATCTTACACATCCTCTCCTATTCACATCAAACTTTTCACACCTTTTTGCAGTCTGCATCTAGCCCATACACTCGTAGGACATCCCACAAGCCATCCCTACCAATCCTGTCATATGCTTTATCTTGGTCCATAAAAACCCAAAATACTTATTTTCCTTTTGCCAAAATACTTTTCACGCCTATCTCACAGCAAACACATGATCAAACAGATTCACTCTCTTCTGAAGCCACATTGTTCCTCACATACAACACCTTCTGTACCTTCTGATACTCTTTATCAGTACCTTACCATATACCTATCCGACTACACTCAACAAGCTTATGCCTTTATTTATACAAGGGAACTACACATGCACTTATCCAATGAACTGGTACCATACTGGTCACAAAACACACATTTAACAATCTTACTAACCACTCAATTCCACTTGTACCGCCACTTTAAAAACATTCTACAGCAAACCCATTTAACCATGCTGCTTTTCCTGGTTTTCATCTCCTTTACAGCCCCTTGTACTTCCTCTTTTATGATATCTGCGTTATTGAACCCTTCTAATACCTTCACCTTCAGTTACATAAGTCTCTTAGCAGATGATGCAAACTTACTAAGAAAGATAAGAAACCACAAGGATTGTGAGGAGCTACAGAATGATGTAAACAAGATATATGAATGGAGCAAGACATGGGAAATGGAATTTAATGCAAAAAAAATGCCATGTATTGGAAATGGGAATAAGTGCAATGAGACCCTCATGGACGTATAAGTTAGGGGAAAATATTATATCAATAGCAAAAGAAGAGAAAGATTTGGGAGTGGTAATACAGGATAAGTTATCAGAAGAGAAATATATAAATAGAATATTTGGTGACACTTTCAGGATGCTAAGGAATATAAGGATGGCTTTTCATTTCCTAGATAAAGATATAATGAGAAAAATTATAACTACAATGATCAGACCAAAACTGGAATATGCAGAAGTAATATGGTCCCCGCACAAGAAAAAGCATGTGTTGAAATAAAAAAAAATACAGAGAATTTCAACTAAGATGGTGCCAGAATTGGAAGATCTAACATATGAGGAAAGATTAAAAGAAATGCATCACACAACACTAAAAGAAAGAAGAGAAAGAGGTGATTTGATTACAATATATAAATTGATGAACAACCTGGAGGAAACAGATAGAAAAGACCTAATATTGAGAAGAAAAGGACAGGCTAGAAATTTGAAGGGACACAAGAAACAATTGCAAAAAGGAATTTTCTTGAACGATACAAAAGAGTTCAGTTTTCCCCAAAGAAGTATAGATAATTGGAATGGACTGAAGGAAGAGATGATAATGACAAAGAATGTACATCAATTGAAGGAAAAACTAGACAAATATAGATACGGGGACAGGACTACACAAGTGTAGCTCAGGCCCTGTAAACTACTAAGTAAACTCTATTTTCCCATCCCACTGCAACAATCTCAGTTTCAATCTTCCTTTACATTAAACACTCCTTTGAAATACTCAGCCCATCTTGCCTGCTTTTCAATCAACATTGTACCATTCTCTATCTTCATTTCCAGATGTTCCTTTCCTTATCCTCTGTACCTCCTCCCAGAACATCTTATTCTAATGGAAGTTTCCAGTCATCTTCCTACCCCATCTTTCATCTGCACTCACTTTTGTAACATGCACAACCGTTTTAGCTTAATTTGTCTTTTCCTTGTATCTCTCCTATGAAACCTTATCATTCCTCTGCAGCCACACTTCACAATAAAGTACAATCATCCTTGCATAATATTAGATTAAATATAATATGTATCTGTAATTTTTGGGGAGGAGTACAATCATGGACAGGAAATTTGCCCTTTTTTTGCAATTGATTACCTTACCTTATATAATGCACTTTCTCACAGGAGTTTAAATTTTTTTTTATATATGAAAATAAGTCCGATGACTAGAAGACACAGGAAAAAATCTCACAAACTACCACTATAGTGTGTATATATATATATATATATATATATATATATATATATATATATATATATATATATATATATATAAAATGAAATAAATAAACGTCTTGATACTTTTTTGTAAAATGAATCCAAGTGAAAGGATGTACCATCTTACAAAGAAAACAGATCATATGAACTTAGTATAAACTGTACCTTCACCAGAGGCTTCCCATACTTTATTTTCAGCCTTTGATATACTTCATTGTACTCCGCAACATCAATAAGCTGGAGGGAGCCACGGTCTTCCACAAATCCATCTTCTGATACTTCAGTAGACCATTTTGCCACTTTAGGAAGAACATTTTTTTTCAACCACACCAAGCTAGATTCCCCATCCTGCTTGTCTCCTATTAACAAATGAATGCATATAAATAGTTTTATAATGATAAACAAATATATAGTATCTAAATAGATTAAGATGAACAGTTTCAATACAAATTTCTATATAGTACATCATGAGATGTTGGTAGTCTGGGACCTGCCCACATTTGGCTTTGTATTCAACATTTCTGATGCTGTACATCCATTCATCCATTTCCCGTTACTTCAAAGATGATACAACAAATATTAGAATCACCTTGATTCTTAGGTTACTGTATATCTATCTATAGTATCTATCTATACCTCTGATGACTCGCTTCCTCCCGGTACTTCCCTCAAGGGGATGGCCACAGCAAATCTCCATCTTTCTCTGTGTGGTCAAGGTCACACCTGTCATATCTCTCTTCCTCCAATACTCATTTACTCTGTCTTTCCACTTCAGTGGTAGCTTCCTTCTTGCACTGACTGCCCTTTAACCTCACTCATGTACAGTCTCTTAAGAAATTCATTCTCATCACATGTCCAAACCACCTCAGTGTACAACATTTAATCCATTCAACATCTCCACAATACCTTTGCTGTTGCTTCCATGCCAAAGTTCTCATAAACATTCTCCACATTCCATTGACAAAATATTTTAACTTTCGCATAATTTATGCAACATTTTTGAAAAAAAAATTTATCAAATGACAATAAGACTAAAATAAAATAATTATTGAATTAAACAGCTTATGAATCCACCTTATTAAAGCATCTCAATAGTTTTACTACACATAAAAGACACACTTGATACTATAGAAACAATGTGCTTAAAGAGAGACGAATATATGAATAATTGCAATTCAAAGATAAAAGTAAAGTGGGTTGAAAATTTATTTGAAATATCATGGTATGGAGTTAAAAAATAGAACAAACTTATGTACAATGAAATACCTTTGAAGTATGATATACAGATTCCTGTTTTGGTTAAAGAAATGGAATAGTTGACTGTAGGATTGATGGAAGGAAGAGACTTTGTCTCTGTCATATAAGATGCTCTTTTTCTCTCCCCATCTGTAAAGCACACAAATGTGAGATTAGATTTTTATTCCTGTCCATGTATATATGTACAAAATGGTTTCAAATTGCATACTTGATTTTTGACACAACTTGTTAAGCACTAGTGATATGGTATACTCGTTTTAGTATTACATCATTAACTAATAACTTATAATGTGAAATAAACTCTTCCTCCTTAACAATTTCAACATTCTTTTCCAATTTTTCCTCATGACTTAGTTAGTTTTCATTCCTTCAGTCTCCATGCTCTCCTGCTCAATATGTTCATGTTTATCCTTATTTTGCAAGTTTCTAGTAGAAAATTACAAAGCAGCAGTTGGTGCTCTTGGTTACACTTTTAACTACAATTTTGTCCAATTTTGTCATGTTTCCTAATTGAGATATCAGTTTGATTTTTTACTTTACCTGATACATATTCTTTTGTCAAATGTTATATTGCTTATATAGCGGTTAGTGTGTCTTCAAACTCAAGTATTCTTTACCTTCTATGTTCCTTGTACTGTACTAAAGTCTATCATGTACACAAACACACACACACACACTCATATCCTTATGCATGTTTACCTACCATTTGACTCACCATCAATCACAACAATATGTCTCATTTAGTTAATAAAACAATAATATGTAATTGCAAAATTAGTCTTTCACTTCCCTCCTTAATCAAGCTTGCAGAGTATACATATATGCTTTCTTTTAAAATCATATCAGCCACAACCAGTTTAATAAGCATAAATCTAGCATTCAACCTTTCTACTTTAAGAACAGTTTTCACCCACCCACCTCTCTACCACTAACGTTCCAAACCCTCCTGGCCTAGACTCCGTTCTTTGCTATCAGAACTACAAATATTATTTAAAGTGGTGACTAATGTAGAACTAATAAACAATCATATGTTTAGTGGCATGGTTCTGTATATGAATAATCTGTACATCAGCACAAGGTATAAAGAAGGCAAAGTGGGGCCACACGCTGTAACTGCGCGTAGCTGCGGGCGCTCATCTCCCATCACATTGACCTTTGAGCCTGTGGTGGAAATGAATTCATTATCCCAGGACACAGAGCCACTATGACATCCGAGTTTTCACAGTTTACCTTCCCCAGGTTGCTCCAGGTACCCATTTATTGACCCATCCATTAGGGAGGATGAAAAGCTGGGTGAGCTGTGCGCTGACTGCCCTCGTCAGGGATTTAACTCGGGCCAGTGGATTCATAGTCATACGTACTAACCACTGTACCACTGCGGCACAATAATGAAGGGCATAGGAAAAATATAAGACTAATATAAAAGGTAATACATAGAAGCTTTCACACTGCTACAAATACTTTACATACCCAATAAAATAACTTCAGCAGCAGAGGCAAATTTATCTACTTGTTTTGGGAGTACTTTTCGGATGACTGCAACACTATTTGATTTTTTTGTTAAATACTCCCAAGGGATACTACATTTTCCTTCTTGGCAAGTTGAAAACTTCATGTCCTGTGATTCAGTTTCTGGGTCACTTTCCTTCCTTTCCAACACCCCAAAGTCATTCTTTGATTTAACATCATTAAAAGACGAAAGTGATTTGAAACAATAATGTTCCAATTTCTTTTGAATCAAGCTTATTTTATCAGTATTACAATTAGGAATTTTGCTTTTATGAATTTCAGAGCAGTCAGCAATTTCTATACTGCATGCTTCATCATTATTTAGTTTATCACAACAATCAGACTCAATTATTTTAATCAAGGAGTTAATCAACTTTTCTCTGCAGAAGTTTTCTTCACAAACACCAATCCACAAGTTTGCAGTTCCACAAATCCTTCGGTTTATGATGTGTGGTTTCTCAGTGAAAATTTTTACTGCTCCCCAGAACTGGTTGGGAACTGCCTCCACTTGCACTTCTTCTATAGTATTCACTTCCATTCTGGATGTTCTAGAACAAATGAACATTGAAAAAATTAATATATATATATATATATATATATATATATATATATATATATTATATATATATATATATATATATATATATATATATATATATATTATATATATATATATATATATATATATATATATATATATATATATATATATATATATATTGTTACGAAGCTATCAAAACCAATGTCAAGTGGTATTCTACCAATAGTCTATGACAACTTACAACATACTATTACAGAAAGCTTAACATAACATTTATTCTATAACAACATTAAATGTGTCCATCACATTTTTCTACCTACTGCATAAGTGAGAGAATGCAAGGTGGCTGCCTATTACACAAAATGTTCACCTAATAAACAAACCGTTGAACCCAAAACCAACCATGTACATTTTCACTTTCTCTTCTTCACATGGTCAATCAACCGTCATTCAAGACCCAACTTACCCAAGAACCTCTTACCTGGCTGCTGCACTTGTGTGTGTGTGTGTGTGTGTGTGTGTGTGTGTGTGTGTGTGTGTGTGTGTGTGTGTGTGTGTGTGTGTGTGTGTGTTTGTATTGTGGTGTTGTGTTGGGGTGATCAATGATTGTGTATACATGTGAACGAGTGTATGGTGCAGTTCTACATAATAATATAAGGAAGCCTGTTCTAGTGTGGTATTGTGCATGGAAAGTGTGTGTGTTTGTAGGAGTAAGTGGTAGTAGGATAGGCTGGGTAGGTTTGCTTGTAAAAATGCCTCCCCATAACCTCCCATACCTGGTGTGGCATTTGTATGTACAGTAGCTATTTACCATGGTTGAAATTGATCAATTTTATGCAAGTCTTACAGTGTTTTCTTGTAACTGTACCCCCAATACTGTGGTCGACTTGCCCACAAAGATGGCGGTTGTTTACATTCTGGATCTGGGTGTGACGTCATGTGCAGGAGCTCTATATATACAGTGGTGACCCCTAATTCCGAATGTCTCTTTTCTCAAAATTTTCTAACTCCGAATCGAAAATTCAAGAAAATTTTGTCCCTAGATTTATATTTATTTCTAAAAACAAACCTTCAACTTTTTTTCTTTTTTCTTCTTCTTATATATATAACTGAAAAGGTCAGTGGTTAAGGGCATACAAAAATACGATAAAAAAGTTTCCAATTCCAAATTTTTCCCAATTCGAACAGCCACGGATTCAATTCGGAATTAGAGGTTCCATTGTATATATATATATATATATATATATATATATATATATATATATATATATATATATATGTATATATATATATATATATATATATATATATATATATATATGTATATATATATATATATATATATATATATATATATATATATATATATATATATATATATATGTATATATATAATATATATATATATATATATATATATATATATATATATATATATATATATATATATGTATATATATATGTATATATATATATATATATATATATATATATATATATATATATATATATATATATATATATATATATATATATACACCAGGCCAACATCCCCCTAAAAGGAAATAACTGAAATAAGGCACATGCATACACACTCCTCTCACTTAGGTTGGCTTCACACAAGTTTTTTTCCAGCACAGGAAAACTGTTTGGTTTAGAAATCCATTAAGTTCAATCAGACCCTTCACACGGTGCCAGCGCGGCTAGATTCCTGCATGGCAGAGATTCACCGGCCTCTGCCACAGATGAACCACAACTGCTGCGTGGGAAATAACCGTCCATCTGAAGTGCTCCATAGCATTCAACAGTATTCTAGAACGCTCATCGCCGTGTGGTTTAGCAGTGCATGTGGTGGCTGAATCTCTGCCATGCAGGCACAGTGTGAAGGGTCTCATTGAACTTAATTGATTTCTAAACTGGGCGGTTTTCCCACACAGGAAAAAAACGCTCATGTGAAGCGGGCCGTAGCACCTAGTCTCCTAGAGGAGGATACCAGTCCCCTTGCCTACACTGTGTAATGTGTCAGTCACACAGTGGGGACCATATACACAGTACCATAGAGAAAACATAAACTATATTAGTAACATTAATAATCTAAGAAATATAATACTTAAATCATAATAATTGGTGTTATATTTACACAGCTTCTAGGGAATAAATCACAAAAAAATATACTTACAGGGGAATTCAGACTTCTGTGTCATCATTTTTGATTTCCTGAATACTGAAAGGGGGAAAAAAAATTAGTCTTGCCTTTATCAAAGTTACAAATCTGCCGAATAATCTTGTACTACACTTTTTAAATACCACATCAATGCCTAAATAAAAAATGGCATTCTTGAGATAAACCAATTAGAACTTGAAACTAGGTTCCATTTTTGTCAAAAACTAACTATAATATAAACAAGTATGTGAACAAAGTTTATCAAATTGAAATTGGCTAAGACGATTCACAAATTTAATTTTTACACTGTAAATCTTGAGGCACCAATTGAAGAATAGAGAAAATAATATCTGAATACATTGGGATGACATGAAAACAGTTTGGATTGGGAAAGAAACTATATTATGTTCAACCATAGCTGGAACCTTGAGTTTAACCAAGTTTTGTAATAGCTTACCTAATCGGCCATTGAAAAAGAAGTGTTTGAGTTAATGCAATAGTTTTTTCCACTTAATGTTGTACAGCTGTAACTGTATGAAACATGGTCAAATAATAATCTGTAATATCCTAGTCCAAAAAATGTATTAACAATAAATAAAAACATATAAATGGGGCAAATATCACCATATAAGCCATGAAGACAGAATACAAAACATGCATATGTATTTCCCATTAATTACCCATTTATGTAAATTTCTGGAATACACGGCATCGCAGCTAGTTATGCAGCCAATGATAAGCATGTATGCATGTTGTGTATTCTGTTTTCATGGCTCTTATGATGGTATTTGCCTCGTGTATGTGTTTTTATTTATAGCTTATCACTTCTTTGGACTAGGACATTATTACCAGGGTTGGGTCCAAGTACAGGCGACTGTACTTAAGTCCAAGTCCAAGTACCTGGATATTTTTCAAGTACAAGTACAGTCACTTTGGTATGTATTTATGTTGAAGTCCAAGTAGATGTCATTGTACTTAAGTACAAATACAAGTACAAGGTGAAGGAGTGGAGAGTGGAGCGTGACAGGAAATAAACGCGTACTGGCCCTGTCTAGATGGTGTCTACTGTAGCATGTTACCAATTGAGAAAATACTATAAAATTATGCTCCTTTATCCTATATTACACTACAATATCATAACACTCAATGTACGTATTTACCCAATAGTATCATCACAAAGTTCGCTAGAATCTATAACTTTTGATTAAATACAATGTACTTGTTTGTACTACTTGAATGTATGTACTTGGTATTTTTCAAGTACTTTGGGTCTAAGTACAAGTACAACTACAAGTACAAGTAACATTTTAAACTCCAAGTACAAGTCCAAATCTAAGTACATCAAAATCTGTACTTAAGTCCAAGTACAAATACATTTACTTGGACCCAACCCTGATTATTCCATACACAGGTACATAACCATTTATCCAAACTCCAGAATTCCGAACACCTCTAAATTCATGACATTAAGTACCGTACAAACCTCTTCTTGGGTCCACCCAAGCTGTCCCAATAAATCATTCAGAAATTCGGAAAATCCTGAAAACCGACCCACTCCCAGTCCCAAGCAGTTCGGATAAATGGTTATGTACTACCTGTGATTATTTGACCATGT
>JAPQNM010000003.1:12315255-12325255 GCA_029783475.1 Metacarcinus magister
TATGGTTTACTCGTATAGTCACAGGTAGGATACCAGCTTCCTTGGTCATAAGCATCAGGTTGTTTGAGGGGCTTCTGAAACATATTGTGGATGTTTGGAGGTGTGCTTTAAGTGGTGTATGTGTTCATGACTTTCTAACTCATGGTGGTGCTAGAGTGGACAGTGTGTGTGGTGGCGAGGACAGCAAAGTTAGTACTCTGCCACTCCCTATTCTCCATTTTTCTCCCAATTTTGTGGAAAGCATCCATCACATAATAAGGATCCAGTGTACCAATAAAATAATACTATTAGATTTCCTTAGTATTCATGAATGATCATGCATGATAAGATTCAACATACCAAACATCAACAACAACAAAAATCAATTCTATAACTTTTTACCTGTCGTACAGAATGACGATAATAACTCTGAGACTCTTTTGGGAGTTTTTTGCATTCTTTAAGGAGGTGTTTATATAACTGTTTCGACGTCTGTATGGAGGCTCCCCGTGCAAGCTTGCCAAGATGAACCATTATTTACTTCTCAGGCCTAAAATAAGCAGGAAACACCATAAGGTCAAAATATAAATTATTATCACACAGATGTTCAATTTTGAAAACCACTAAAGGTAATGATTGAACTAAGGTTTTGAATCAACTTTAATGTACTATGTATATATCTGTGTGTGTGTGTGTGTGTGTGTGTGTGTGTGTGTGTGTGTGTGTATTTACCTAGTTGTAGTATACAGGGGCTGAGCTACACTATATTTATCCAGTTTTTTTTTTAGTTGATATACATTTTTTGCCATTATCACCTCTTCCTTCAGTCTATGCCAAGTGTCTATACTTCTTTGGAGAAAACATAACTTTTTTGTGTCATTCAAGCAAATTCCTTTTATCAATTTTTTGTGTGTGTCCTCTTAGGCTAAATTTCCACTATCTTAGTTGCTATTCACTGTATTCTTTCTAATTTCAACACATGCTTTTTCTTGTGAGGGAACCATATTACATCTTCATATTCCAGTTTTGGTCTAATCATTGAAGTTATAATTTTTTTCATCAATTCTTTATCTATTTCCTGCCATTCTGATTTTTCATCCTCTACTACTGTTCTCATTTCCCTTCCTTTCAGTTCATGGTAAAGATTCGTAAGACGACCCATTCGATATCTCCTTACCTTTTTAATGCACTGCAAATTCAACCTCAGATACTTGTTCAGATCACCTCAAATAGTTATGCCGCTGAATTACAGAAAAAAATAAGAATTTTTTTCTTCTATTTAGGTTATGTTAGGTTTGGTTAGGTTTCGTTACATTTAGTAATGTTTGGTTGGGTTAATTTTGGTTAGGCTTATTCAACTGCAGCTCTGGGAATGCTATGCTAACAAAGCTATTTTTTTTGGTAATTTTTTTACTTCACCAGAATAGTGTGTGGCTAGGAAAAAAATGGCGTCTGCACCTCGCACAACACCCTACTTTTAGTCATAGAAAACATTTGATAGCTTCTAAATTATCATAACATAACATAACAACCTAACTAAATATAACCAAAACTAACTAAAAGTAACAAAACCTAACCAAACCTAATGTAACCTAAAAAAAAAAATTCATATTTTTTCTGTAATTCAACGGCATAACTGTTTGACGTGATCTGAACAAGTATCTGAGGTTGAATTTACAGTGCACTATAAAGGTAAGGAGATATTGAATGGGTCGTCTTACGAATCTATACCCTGTTCATTAATGGTTTGATCAATCCTTCAAATGCATTTTAACTTCCATATTAATCTCTTGTGCGGAACCTTATCAAATGCCTTTTTTGAGTCTAAATATATGTAATCCGCTCATCTGTCTCTTTCTCGTGTTATATTTATTACCCATGAATAAAAACTTAATAAGTTTGTGACACATGACCTTCCTGTTCTGAATCCAAATTGTCTATCTGTTATTATTCCTTCGCTTTCTAAGCATTCAGTCCATTGTTTCTTGACGACTTTTTCACATATTTTACAAACTATGCTGGTCATTGACACTGATCTGTAATTAAGTGGTTCTTCTTTGTTTCCATTTCTTTTTTACATTCCCATTAAAAGGGTTTAGCCAAGATAAGGCATTTAGGGTTCAAGGAAACTTTACTCTCCCTTCCCCTTCTGTGCCCTGTGTTTTCATGAGAAAATATAGAGGAAGGGCTTCCCAGACCCCTTATTCCGTCCTTTTTTGTCATCTTTTATGGTTTGCAGGAAATACAGTGGTCGTATTCTTGTAGCCAAACCAGTGCTAATATATATATATATATATATATATATATATATATATATATATATATATATATATATATATATATATATATATATATATATATACACACCGCATTGAACGTGTTCAAATTTTATTTTCAGAGTAATGTAATTATTAACAGTGCTCCCTCCAATTTTGTGGGAAATTGGTCGACACTGCAGTCCGCAAAATTGGAATTCGCAAAATTGGAATCATTAACCTAATGGAGAAAATTGAATATGGTCGACATTGTCAGTGACAGCCCAATTTTTTGTGACTTTAGTCATATTTTTGGCCTTATTTGTAGACAAATACATGTAATTATACATCCTACAATAAAGAAAAACATAAACATTATCATGTTGCACACTATTAAACACTAATAAATGGTATCACACCCCAAATTTGCAGAAAGAAATCCAATATTGCGAGACCGTGAGAAATGCCCGCGTGGGGAAAAATAAACAATAGGCTTGATCTTGATGTCACAGGTGACTTGAAGTTTCCCTCAAGTCAGGCCTTTGTATTGGCAGCTCCTGTGAGGCACGGAAGAATACAGGCCTCACAACGGCCCGACATTACATGTGAAACTAGTGCGGAAACCCCCACTTTGTCCAGGCACTACCCACAAAATTTGAGTTACATTGCAAAATTAGAGTTTCATAAAAAATTTTATTTTGGGGTCTCGGTCGCAAAATTGGAATATCGCAAAATTCAAGTGCGCACAAAATTGGAGAGAGCACTGTATCATGAATCTGATGCCTTTCAAAGTAAATATTTCTTAAGTGATTATTTGTGTCTTGTACTGAATCTTAATTTTTTTTGTTGCGAGTTCTATCCTGGGTCACGTCAGTTTCTTGGTGAGAGGGGTATTACCCTCTCGTTAATCTTAGCAGATATATATGGTCTATAGAAAGTTTGCTCGTGACATCACCATTTTGTGCGGGACAGTCATGCCGCCACGTTGGAGTACAATGCTCTTGTTACTGTGTAATGGCATATAGCTAAATTAATTGCTTAAAAATGCCTTATTGTGCAGTAATTAATTGCGACAGTCATTCCAGGAAGGACAGTGCTGCATCTTTATTTCGTCTCCCTAAAATCAGCACACGAGAGGGCCCAGAACACACAGAATTGCATTGAAAAAGGCGAGCGAAATGGGTTGCCAATATTTCAAAGGCTGATCTTGATGAAAAAAATCAGGGTTTTTGGGTGGGGGAAGATGAAATAGTGATTTACACTAATAAATAAACATGATATCTTCTAAATTAACATAACCTAATCAAACTTTAAATATCTCTGAAAAAAAAATATAAGGTGAAAAACCTTTTTCTAAGTAAACCTAACTAACTTAACCTAACCTATATTTCATAATCAAAGCATAAAAGGTACATAAACTTTTACTATAAATAAAAGCAATAAAAACAGACATCTGTAAATTTGAGCCATCTATTGACCTTAAAAGACCCAAGAAAAGGGCTTGGATGGAAATAGGTTACAGTGTCCGGGAAATAGGTTTTTGGGGTTTTTAATTTCGCGACACTTTTTTTGGCTTAATAACTTGGCTCTGAATGATTGAATTCACATTCTGAAGCCACTTAATGGAAGCTGAAGGCTTCTTCTTTCCATATATGTCCTTATAATTTCAATTGATTGAAAAGGTAAAATCTAAAAAATAATGGCAATTACTTCCTTAGCTGTCCGGAAACTAGTGCCATTACCCTATATGTTGGGTTTACTTAGATCGCTAACCCATTCACGTCTTAAGATGATTATTTACCTACCCTAGTCAGTATAAGAATTATGTTCCCATACTTTTTTAGGTAAAGATTAATTTCCTTAACCACTCGATATCTCCTTATAATGCACTGTAAATTTAACCTCAGAAACTTATTCAGATCACCTCAAACAGTTATGTTGCTGAATTACAGAAAAAAAATATGATTTTTTTTTTTTTTTAGGTTACGTTAGGTTTGGTTAGGGGTCGTTAAGTTTAGTTAGGTTTGGTTGGGTTAGTTTTGGTTAGGCTTATATTATGTTCATTTAGAAGCTATCATATATTTTCTATGACTTAAAGTAGGGGATTGTGTGAGGTGCAGACGCCATTTTCTTTCGTAGCCACACCCCATTCTGGTGAAGATGTAAAAAATTACTGAAAAAAAAATGCTTTGTTAGCATAACCTTCCCAGAACTGCAGTTAAATAGCCTAACCAAAACTAACCCAACCAAACCTAACTAAACGTAACTATACCTAACCAAACCAAATTATAATCCTAACGTAAACTAGAATTTTTTTTTTCTTCTGAAATTCAGGAGCATAACTGTTTGAGGTGATCTAAACATCTTTCTGAGGTTAAGTTTGCAGTGTATTATAATAAAGGTAAGGAGATATCGTGGTTAAGGAAACTAATCTTTACCCTTTTTTAGCTTCAACTCTATTACAAAGCCACTCGTGAAGTAGTTGTACAGGCTTCAAGAGCTTTGTAACCTTTCATTTGTTTTCCCGGATAAAAGCTGGTTTGAACTACTAAAATGTTAAATATATTGAAGTGCTTACAAATATGGCAGCCATACCCCGATGTCATCCCCTATTAGTACGGCATGCGCCGGCGTCACCTACTGTGTTCGCATTAAATTCAACATTTTCATCGTACGAAGTTTCAAAAACACTTAAAAGGTTATCAACAGAATAATCCGCTATTCCTATGGCCTGTGCCTTACTATTTACCTGGTAAAGCATCTTTCAAGTTATGTTAGGTTGATTATGTTATATTAGGTTTGGTTAGGTATGGTTTGGTTCGGTTAGGTTTGGTTATATAAGCTTTTTACCCATAAGTTAGGCATGTGCCGTATCTATAACCGAGCACTATGAGGATACGGCTTACATTAGGTTATGGTTAAATTAGGTTAGTTTAGGTTATGTTAGGTTTGGTTAGGTATGGTATGGTATGGTTTGGTTTGGTTTGGTTAGGTTCGGTTATATAAGCTTTTTATATTTTATTACCCAAAAGTTAGGCACATGCCATATCTATAACCCAGCACTATGAGGATACGGCTGCCATACCTGTAAGCTGTGCCTATAAGTGCTTACAGATAAGGCAGCCGTACCCTGTTGTCATCCCCTATTCGTATGGCTGCCGTACCTGTAAGCACTGCCTAAATATATCACCAAATTCAATAGATGGAAGTTTAATCTCAGTTTTAAAAACATTACTCTTTAAATTGTATTGGTCCTGACTCTGCAATAAGCGATTCTTTTCTTGGTAACGAGCTTCAGGCGACATGTTGTCAACAAGTTGTGCTCCAATGTGTCGGACCAGAAGTATGATGACGACCAAGCTCATGGAAATTACTTAATCTTTTAGGTAAAAGTGCAGAATAAGGCCTTCTGCCCTTTCTTTTTTCTCTCCTTCCCTACATACTATACATAGTGTACTCAACACACCTGTGAAGGTTTCAGGCGGGGGTCACCATTATTCACCTCGCAAAACGTCTTTGAAGTTATGTTAGGTTATGTTATGTTGTTGGTTAGGTTATGTTAAGTTATGGTTAAGTTAAGGTTGTTAGGTTAAGTTACGGTTATGTTATGGTTAGGTTAAGTTAGGTTAGGTACGGTTCAGTTAGGTTTGGTTATAAAATTTTTACATTTTATTACCCAAATTCAGAAAAAAATCTTAGGGTTTGAACCCTATTTTTTGGGTAATAAAATGTAAAAATTTTATATAACCGAACCTAACCTAACTTAACCTAACCATAACATAACCGTAACCTAACCTAACAACCTTAACCTAACCATAACTTAACATAACCTAACCAACGTAACATAACATAACCTAACATAATTTCAAAGACGTTTTGCGAGGTGAATAATGGTGGCCCCCGCCTGAAACCTTCACAGGTGTGTTGAGTACACTATGTATAGTATGTAGGGAAGGAGAGAAAAAAGAAAGGGCAGGCCTTATTCTGCACTTTTACCATATTTTATAATCAAGACCACAATGGAATTGTCTTAAAATTTTTTTGTAACATCCTTGATATTGTTTATGTACATTTGCATATGTCATGATGTGTTTTATGTTGTTTTCAAAGCAATCAGTCAACCTGGTGATGTTGAGAAAACCCAAGTAATAGTTGACTTACCTTACCTGGTTGGCTCCCTTGCATTATGAAGTATAGCACTAGGTAAGCAGAAGGCTGTAGCTTATGACTTGCCTTTGTAACAGCTCCCTTTCGTATTTGTTTGTTTTTTTACTGTTGTTATCTGTATGGGTCCTGATATATGTGAAATGACTGTAAAATTAGATGTAAAATATGTATAATATCCATATTATCTGTGAATACTTACCTAAGCAGCTCACACTGTATGACCTGCGATGTTTTGAGATGAACAGCCTTTACAACGGCGTACACCATGTGGCCCTTGCGGGTATGTTTAGTGTCTGTGTAACGGTACGCAAAGCTTGCGTTCACCTTGTCGTAACCTACAACACTAATATTATTTGCAGAAAATTAATGAAAGGACAAAACAAATAACAACAAAATAGTATGGAAGTGTATTGCTATATATAATAATACAACAAAGGAAGAAGAAGGAACCTTCCGACCTTCCCCTAAGCATAGAATAAAATAAAACTAAATATTGACAGAAATTTAATTGTACATATAAAACATTTAGAGGTTAAAAAGGAATATATTTGTACACATGATAAAGCAATTTGGTAATCACAGCCTGTGGGACCACTCGCTTCCCAGACCGCACGCTGACATGTCCAAGATCCAGATATACGTATATCTGGATCTTGGGCAAGTCGAGCTGCTCCTGTCCTCTCTCGCACACAGCCACGCAAAGTTTAACACTCGCCCCTAGTGTATAGCCTACTTGCAGGTGCCTGAAGGACTTAATCTGGCTTTTGCCCATAGAGAACTGTATCCCACCAGACGTTGAACCCTGAAGGAGTGTCTCGTAGGGCACGTCCATGAGGGGAGCCCATAGAGTGGCTGGTTACAGGGTGATTCACAGCGGGCTATAGAGGCTTTGCAGTCACGTGACCCCAGCTGGTGCATCCGCCATATTGACGGTCAAGTGGAATCACACAGAGTGTGTAAACAATACAGCTATGAGATTTGTCCAGCATTGTAATCTTGTTATTGACCATGCCAGCAACAAATTTGATAGTCAGTGATCTCATCAAACATCTTACAAGTGAGAAATTACACAGATACCATGTAAAGCTGGGTATTTTAGGGGCATGTGACCCATATGAAGCCCCCGGTGTTTTGTTTACATCATTGACAGCTCCTGCAACATTCATACCAGACTTGGAATTTGGTGACTAATGTCACCAAATCGATGGTAAAGAAAAAGGCAGCCCAACTATATCGGGAAAGTAATCAAACAGGTAAGAATAACATGTGTTCATGCATCTCGTTTTCGGGAGGGCCTGCACGCAGCTATTTCCCCTCACACTCTGAGCATGCGCGAGCAGTTTCGCCTCGTGATTGGTGCGAGGATTCTCGCCTCGTAAGCTAACCTATCTTCCAAATTATATATAAATTTACTCTGCAAGTGCCATGCTCCCAACTGCCCAGCATCATCTAATGGAAACATAGAGGAGCTTGCCTAACGCTACCTTGCAAACGTAAAGGATAGGTTAGGTTAAGTAAGGTTGATACATATAAGTTACTTTAGATAAGGTTAGGCAAACTAGATACACTAGAGTAGGCAGATTAGGTAGGTTAGGGCAGGTCATTTCGGAAGGGCCTGCACGTAAGTTAGGTTAGCTTATATACTTCCTTACTGCGAGAATCCTCGCACCAATCACGAGGCGAGACTGCTCGCGCATGCTCAGAGTGTGCGGGGAAATAGATACGTGCAGGCCCTCCCCTCGTTTTCACTTAATGATGTTCTACTGTCACATATCTTCCACTAACGTTCAACCCTCTTGAAATATTTGGTTAAAATTATATCACACGGCGGTTGTGCGAATAGTAAACAGAAGACGGTCGGGCGAATAGCTGATGAAAAATTAAGTACCCGACGGTCGTGCATATAGACACTTCCATATGAAATAGCCATTTGCATGACGGTCGTTTGGATAAACTTTTCTCATTATGTGCACGGTGGTCGTGCATATAGAGTCTAGAGTCCGGTAAAGAATTTAGATGATGCTAGGATGCTGCAGGATGCCTTAAATAGGCTGTACGAGTGGTCAGAGAAATGGCAGATGCAGTTTAATGTTAACAAGTGTAGCATTATGAGTGTAGGTAAAGGTAATAGGCCTGTAGACTACACATTAAATGACAATACCTTAGGAAAGTCATATAGTGTGAGGGACTTAGGAGTTCAAATAAGCAGTGACTTGCGCCCCAGGGAACAGTGTATTATAGCTAGAAATAGAGCCAACAAGATGATGGGATTTATTAGTAGGTGTGTGACAAATAGGAGTTCTGAGGTCATTCTGAGGTTGTATTTAGCGCTAGTAAGACGCCACTTAGATTATGCAGCTCAGTTTTGGTCCCCTTATTATAGGAAAGATATAGGCTCCTTGGAGGCAGTCCAGAGAAGAATGACCAAGATGATTCAAGGGCTGAGAAATTTACCCTACAAAGATAGGTTAAAACGTCTTAATCTCCACTCCCTAGAGAGAAGGAGGGCAAGAGGGGATTTGATTGAGGTTTTCAAATGGGTAAAATGAATTAATAAGGGTAACATTGATCAGGTTTTAGAATTTAGTAGTCAGGATAGGACACGTGGAAATGGGTACAAGCTAGAAAAACTTAGATTCAGGACAGACATAGGTAGATATTGGTTCACTAACAGAGTGGTGAACGATTGGAATAGGCTGGATAGACACGTAGTAAGTGCTGAGTCAATAGATAGCTTTAAAAGACGGTTGGATCAGAGTATGGATAGGGATGACAGGTGGGATGGCTAAATATTGGATTATTCCAAGGGTGGGGGGCAAGGAGCTGCCTCGTGTAGGTCATTAACTGGCCTCTTGCAGTCTCCTCATTTCTTATGTTCTTATGAGTCTAGTGGATGAAGCTGTGAGACACTAAACTGAAAGCATAGTCAATGAGTGATATGATGACTGAAATATAGAACATCCTGAAGATTGGATTACCAGCCTCCAGACCTTTATTTACCAACATCCTGATTGGTGCTAGCCTAAGAAGACAGAGGTCCCGAACATAAGTGATAGTGGAAATTGACTCCCTAATACAGAGGTAAAAAAAAGCAATGAAACTGCAAGAAAGAGGTGCTGTTACGAAGGCTATGTCCACACGAAACCACGTTTTTTTCAAGTAATCTTTAAAAATTTAAGATTTAGCAAAATTACGTCATCGACGGTATTTTTTCTTATCACGCCAAAAAATCTTAAGAGACATGTTAAGCTGCCCAATACCTCAAACTAGTTACGTACTAACGACAAGAAAAGTGATTTAATGGAAATTACAGCTTGATAACTTTATTTTTAACAAGTAATAAATGATGCTAATGATAAGCATAAACAATAAAAACAAATAGTAGTGGAGTACGATGATACTTCAGACGATGGGATGGTATTTTATGAGGTACATATCTCGTAAAAGCACGAAATGTCATGGGTATTTGGGTCAAAACATTGTTTTTCTCTCTTAAACATTCATATTAAGGCTGTCGTACTTTTGATTACAGGCTAGATCTTACGATCTTTCGTAACACCGATGTTATGATACACATTTTTACGGTAAGGTTCATGAAC
>JAPQNM010000003.1:12335255-12342755 GCA_029783475.1 Metacarcinus magister
GACATTATGGCAGCAATTTGGGTAGTCTTTGGCCACTCGGCGGTAATACCAAATAATGACAAGTGGCCAGCGGATATCGGGGGATCGAACCCGGGACCCTAGGCTGTCATGCCCGAATGCTGACCATTGCACTTATATATATTTATATATATATATATATATATATATATATATATATACATCAATAAATAAATATATATATATATATATATATATATATAAATACATATACATATGAATATGTATGTGCGTGCGTGTATGTGTATATGTGTGTGTATGTACTACGTGTGTGCATACTCATACATATTCATGGCTGTGTGTATGTGTGCCTAGAAGGAATACACTTGCATACAAACAGGTAAAAGGTGGTCAAATAGGTCGACGATCTCTCAGTATTTTGTTGGGGCTCGGCATGGCATGGTGGCTGGGTGACGGTGACCATGAACCTCGCTCAGCTCGTGCCTCTGTGGAGGACACTGACCCACACCGTCCTGTGTTTGCCTAGAGATGAGCAGTACATTAACAAACAGACTCTTATATATGTTGTACTGGTCCAAATATACATACACAGAGGAACTTCTGGGTCAGGAGAGGCGTCGATTTCTCCCTCAGCAGAGGGGTGAACGCACGAACACACACTTCTACTAGGCTGCTCTGCCAGATTGGGCCAGTCAGTGCGCCTCGCGCCGTGAGAGAGTGAGGGAGTATGTAACAAATCTCCCTCTCGACTTTCTCTCTCATGGCCTCGTAGGTCGGTAACCCTGTGGAGGCATTGAAATCTTCTCCGTTTTCTACAAGTTTCTTAGTTAATGGAAACTACAATTAAAGTAAACAGTTATCATGATGATGTGGTATATAACTAATGTGGATTTTTGAAGACACTGGAATCATTACATGTCCACATAAACTGAAACACAGTGATCGTTTTGAAACGAGGAGAAACATGTCGCTGTATTAGTAGACACCCAGACGCTTCCTTGCCCCAGACAACCTGAACATACCCCGGCACACGTTGAGGTGAGTCAAGCATGCACATCATCGCTGTCACTTGTGTGGTGACAGATAATTGTGTGATTACAGATCAAGGTTCACATTACGACCTGGAATTATCTAACGATAACCTTTCAGACTCATTCAAGGTCTCGATCAAGACGAGTCATTGTCAATGAAGGAAACAAGTGATATTGGCATACAAACACCATCTTTTTTTTTTTTTAATGTACTGTTGGCATCTTAGACATTCAGAATTAGCCAAGAATCCTTCGAATCTTGGTGCTCTGGGCTGACCGTGGATGCACCACATTTAGGCTTGACACTGTCGCTGTTTGGGAAGATAACGTTGATAAAGGTCAGGTTACATAATTGAAGGTCATATCTCTTGTGTTGCCGCCTTTTTTCTAGTCTCAAGGATAATACTTTTTTTTTTTTTTAATCACACGGAACCAATTTTCACGGCCGCGATATTTTTTCTTGAAGTTATAAAGCGAACTGTTGAGTGCGCTGAGCATTACGTGGATAAACCTAAAAACTTATGGCGTTCAGATACTATAATTATAGTAATTCAGATATATCTCCTCTGCAAACCTCCCGAAGTAGAGTACATCGATCTCGCAGGAGATGAAACGTTAAGGAAAGAAAACTATACCATCATTAACTTTCTAATAATGCGCCAAGATCTTGTAATATAAGAGAAAAAAAACATCATTTCAAGTTGTTGAAACATCTCATAAGCATGTTATTATTCTATTCCAACTATGAAGGGAAGAAAACAAAACCTTTGCTATGATGGTCATCTCCATTATCTTGGCCTCGAGGCATGTGGTAGGACATTCACCCACTCTCCTTTGACACAAGACAATTTTGTCGTCCATGATGCCACAATTGTCTTACCTCAGCATTACCTAAGTATCTTATTTTCTGATCCTCCCGATCATCTAAGAAGGGATATAGACACCTAAATTGGCTGAGCAGGATGTTTTTCTCATCAGTTTGACTCTTTCATAGAAGTGTTATCTTAAACTATTAAGAAATGAGAGTGAGAAGCTGGAAATGATAAACTGATAACAGGTGCGTGTACAGAATCAGTTGATAAGAGTACGTTGTATGACTATTCGGTTGAATCTGTAGTGTGTGTTATAGGTTGGTGATATGCGGCAAAAATGCATTCAATTGCATATTTTACCGAGAATGACACAATGTCCTTCTGAAAATATACAAATATCTATTTTCAGTGTGGTGCTGTTGTCATGTGTTGATGGTGTGGATAGTGTTGCGTTGAGTGTGTGTGTGTGTACTGTCCTATCTGGTCCATGTTCATCAGCAAATGTTCGGAAAACACATACACTACTGAATTGTATCCATCTTTATATTGATAGAGAACAGGACCCACATAGATTTGCTTCCCGTCCCTGTAAATTATTTACAGTATGATGAACCTTATTTATTGAATAAAATTTTTTATTTTTCTTGGTTGATCTTGAGGTCATCATGCAGGCTCAGCATGGCCGCTCACCTTGGCCGGGAACATTCTTGATGATCCCGCCTGCCTTCCTGTAACGCGTTGAATACACCAGAAAAAGAATAATAATATATATATATATATATATATATATATATATATATATATATATATATATATATATATATTGCTTTAATTCATATATGCTGGGTTCTTGTTTTTCATTGTAACCAATAGAAGCCCATTTGCTTATAAATGATTATAGTCAATTGCTATAATAGTGTATCGAGTGAGGTGTAAAACAATCCAACTTTCATATTTAAGTAGAAGTACAAATTCGATAATATAAATGTTGTTTATTTAAAAAAATGTTAACAATCAAATATACTCAAGTATACGTACCACCTTGATACATTAGCCTACTCTGGTTCCGATATCATCAAGTAACTACTGAAATGTTTGTATTCTCCTTTACATGTTAACGTATATATGAAAATCTAAATTAATTAACAAGATATATATTAATCAGGAAAATATATCAACTATGAAAACAAAACATTCGTAACATTAAAAACGTTTACATTTAAATGGTATTGAAATATTTATTGACCACATAATAGGCTCGCGGACTTATCTCATTCTTCTTCGTAGGTGGGGTCAGAGTCTTAATTCCTTGTAGGTTATTAGACCGTAGAGTCGACTCCTTCTCGTACTGTTGATTAAGCTCAAACTAAGAAATGTGGTAGAATGTAACTACACGAATCCATGACACAGACACTTGAGGAAAAATATGATGAAGAACCCAGTGTTTATTCAGACTCATTATCTGGTAGATGTAACGAGTAACAAGTGCTCACATGAAATATAATGGGGAGAGAGAGAGAGAGAGAGAGAGAGAGAGAGAGAGAGAGAGAGAGAGAGAGAGAGAGAGAGAGAGAGAGAGAGAGAGAGAGAGAGAGAGAGAGAGAGAGAGAGAGAGAGAGAGAGAGAGAGATTTGAAAGCAAACATTACACATTCCACATTGGTATTTATATAACACAATATCACACCTCAGCCCCAGAGTGAGAATGGTTAAAGTAATGATCATACTTAAAGGCTTGGTGATAATGGCTGAGGAAACAGCATCTAGGCTCAATAAAACGCGTGTCATTAAACAGTAAAATTGGTAGATATAAATACAACTTAGGTTTGTGGGGTGACGGTGATGGCGGTTGTGATAATGAATGGTGATGGTGATGGTGATGGTGATAGTGGTGGTGTTGGTGGTAGCGTATGTGATGATGGTTGTGATTGCGGTGTTGGTGAAGTAAGAAAATAAATGATGGCGATGATGATGATGGCGGAAAGAAAAAGTGTAGTAGAAGTAGTGGTATGGTGATGGTGAAGGTGGTAGTGGTGAGGTTGGTGAGCCATATCCTCCTTGGTGTGACTGCTGCCACCCCTACACACCTGCCCACTGCCGTCACACCCTCACCAACCATAATGTTTTTTCCCCCGAGCAGGAGATCATGTCCCGCAGTCTGCTTGTTTTTTCGTTATTAATGTGGTTTTCCTCTAACCACATGTCAGCGTAGACTGTGTGCGGGCTTCCCTTATATTATAATCTTAACTCCTTCCTGTAGATGTGCGAACATAGATCTCTGTCTTAGTGCTTTACACACAAAACATTTTGTTATGCAGCTACAAAATTAAATATGTTTACGTATGCCATATATTTCAATATAATTAACCTTCACCATTTGTTGATAAATATTTATCTTATTTAATTTCAGAATGCTCTTGAGTTCTTGTTAATTTTTATTTGCATAAAGTTGTGGTTAGTAACAGTTGTTTGCAAAACATATATGAGTACTTTGCAAATGTTATGTGAATAGCTGTGTGAACATTCGACACCGAGTCTCATTGTTCACTAATTACGTGTTAACTGTTTCGTGGTCCATTTCACGCCTTGCTGTCCGCAGCTGCCACCAAGGCGGTGTGACATCTGCCGCCAAGCACACCTCCCTTACGCCACAGCTGTCATCACTACTTCCTGACAGCCACACTAGTCTTACTTTTTCAAGCACGCGTATGTCAGCTTTTTTTGACAGTCACGTTTTCTTCCTATATCGTCAAAATTCCTCATTTCCGTCACCCACCCGTGCACACAACGCCTCGTCACCAGCCGCCCTCGACCCCTGTACCGCTACTCTAAGTGAAGGAAGCTGTACACGGCCTGGTAGTCGCTGCCACTGCACCATCCTCCCTCACTGTTTCTTGGCTCCACCCGCAGGCCCCTTTTCCAACACTATGGAATTATGTATACGTGTGTGTTGGGGGTGATGGGGCATACATGTATTATATTGAAAAACCGTATTGCCTTCGTGGTGTAATCAACAGGCACGAGTAGGTTTCTAAGGTCCATTAAGTTTTTAGCTGGAGTAACTCATTCTGCGGGTCGACCATCGTTAACTTTTTCCTTTGAGAAAATGGTGTTTGTAGGGTCGGTGCAAAAGGCTTTCGAGACTCAGAGGCCAATAACCCCTCTTAAGAACCTCTTCAGACAAACGACTTTCCCGCTTATCCTTATTACATGTCAGGTTTCACGGCTCAGCATGCATGCATCCTATCAGCAGGTACTGTGTTGCGTCACTATGTCAAACTATCACGCTACCTAGTTAAGGAGGTGATGAAGTACAGCAAGTGACAACATTTAATTACCACTATTACACTACTATAATTAGGCCAACACCACCATACCACCACCACCCACCACCACCACCACCACCACCACCACCACCACCACCACCACCACCACCACCACCACCACCACCCACCACCACCACCACCATATCACCAATCACGTCTTGCCTGGTCACTTCTTCGCCATTTACCTTGATTACATGTTGTCCGCGCCGACATGTGGCTTTTTCCTTCCGCAGCAGCTTGAAGGATGAGTGTGAGGACAGGAAAGATAAACAATAAAGGAGGAAAACCAAGAAGATAAAATGGGAGGGGTGGGAGGGGCAGTGAGGGCAAGTTCCATAGATGTATTCGCGAACCACACAAATCTTTCGGTCGCTGTGTGGTGGTTTGATCCTAATGATAGAAAGTTTCTCATCCTCGACCACTGTAGTAGAAGAGAAAGAAAATAGGGATTCAGAGAGAGAGAGAGAGAGAGAGAGAGAGAGAGAGAGAGAGAGAGAGAGAGAGAGAGAGAGAGAGAGAGAGAGAGAGAGTTTTAACAGAAGTATAGTAGTAGTAGTAGTAGAAATAATGATAGTTGTAGTAGTAGTAGTCATAGTTGTAGTAGTAGTAGTAGTAGTAGTAGTAGTAGTAGTAGTAGTAGTAGTAGTAGTAGTAGTAGAAGTAGTAATAAAAGTAGTAGTAGCAGTAGCATAAGAAGGAAGGTTTGAGGGTGAAGCAAGAGGGACTAGCAAACTCCATATTCTGGTTTGGTGCTGTGGAGTGACCGCGTGAAGCCACCTAACCCACAGCCCATCAATTAGAGCACTTTTTTTTTCACTCAGCCTGGTGACCAACTCACTTACTCACGCACGGCACACTGAGAAGAAGTCAAGGAAAACCAAGCATAGTGCGAAATAGAAAAAAAAAATGTTTACACGTGGAAAGGAAAGATTTCACGACACATTTAGTCATGGGATAAATTTGATGAAATCTTAAACATGCTGTATATCCAGACGAGGCAAGGTTGTCAATGCTTAGATCCCTGGTTTGTCGACGTTAAATTTACACGCATTTAACTTAAACTTAAACCACTACCTCATGGTGAGCAAAAATAATGTGAAATTGTAGAAGAGGACATATCAACCAGATTAAGGCAACCTGAGTCATAGAAAAAGATAGATTGTCTTAGTTTCTATATATTGGCAACAGTTTGCATCTAAGTTTCCTGCATTCAGTGAAGAGATTAAAGCAAATTTAAACTCACCTGTACTTATAATACCATAAATAAGCATCATTGACTAGGTCGATAAACAGCACAAAATACATGTTTTCTATAATATTGCAATAAACTTGTCGGCAGGCATGATAACTGCTGAGGCTAAACTCTCTGCTGCTATGACTCTGAGACACATGCGGTGCACATATAACTAGATGACTTTCCGGAACTATTCATAAAGGTATTCGAAATGACACGATGCACCACTGACTCCACCAAATTAACATAGCAAAGACGCGGGAAAAGAAAATAGGTTCGTGTAACCCGTTATATAAGAACAAATAACAACCCGACAAAGACCTGTGCGTGTGACGTAATTATCTTGACACATTAGCAGGTTTGAAATTAATGTCTTACGGAAGTGATGGAGAGGCGTAGAGAGAGGAAAACAGGTGATTATAGTGAACGTAATTACGTTTCTTCCTCTGTGAATAATGACGGCTTGATTTATAGGAATCGCCGCAGAGAGGGAGGGAGAGGGAGAAAGAAAGGAAGGAAAAAGAGGAGAAAGAAAAACTGTGTGCGTATGGTATAGTTTGATAAGAGGATAACATTATTGTGTAAAAATGAATGATGTGTCAAAACAAAACATGCAAGAAAGGAAAGAATGGGAGAGAGAGAGAGAGAGAGAGAGAGAGAGAGAGAGAGAGAGAGAGAGAGAGAGAGAAAGAGAAAAAAAAAGCTGAATCAGCGTCGGGTTAATAGTTGAGACAGTGACCCAAACGGCGACGTGACTTGCGATGTACAGTACCTCATTAAACATTTGACCATGTGTGTGTGTGTGTGTGTGTGTGTGTGTGTGTGTGTGTGTGTGTGTGTGTGTGTGTGTGTGTTTCTCTCACTCTCTCTCTCTCTCTCTCTCTCTCTCTCTCTCTCTCTCTCTCTCTCTCTCTCTCTCTCTCTCTCTCTCTCTCTCTCTCTCTCTCTCTCTCTCTCTCTCTCTTTGTGCTCGTGGGTGGTACGTCCTGGCGGGGAACGAAGCTGCACAGCACGACACGAGGCGGCAGGATCCTACACGTGGCCAGCAGACAGAGGCAGTATTCTTGCCTGATAAACTTGATAGCATTCTTAGGTATTGATAAGTACACAAAAAGGTTG
>JAPQNM010000003.1:12357755-12362755 GCA_029783475.1 Metacarcinus magister
ATTTCATTCCATCTACTACCTTCTCTCTCTCTCTCTCTCTCTCTCTCTCTCTCTCTCTCTCTCTCTCTCTCTCTCTCTCTCTCTCTCTCTCTCTCTCTCTCTCTCTCTCTCTCTCTCTCTCTCTCTCTCTCTCTCTCTCTCTCTCTCCTCTTCTTCTTCTTCTTCTTCTTCTTCGGTGCTGCAACTATCCCCGCCCCTGGCCTCTCATCATCAACAGTGTCCTAGTGACCCTGATAATATATTCTCCCAGGCAGTGTAAGTCTTGCCCGTAGCTACTCGCATCCTTTCTCTTTCTAGTTTATCTCTTTTCTCCTCTTTTTGCCGAGTGACTTCCAGTTTTCGTCTGTTTATTTTTTGTTCGTGTATTTTTTAGACTCCTTTCAAGGCCTCGGGTGACGCTTGTCGCCGTCAATATTTAGAGAAAACTAGGAAATTAAATACAGTCGGTTCGGTAGAGCGTATATAAAACGCCTACAGATAGATAGAGTCCCTTGGAAGAGGAAGGTGAATGAAAGCGTAATGGATGAACAGGAAATTGTGGATCAGTTAGATGCAAGCTGCCCAAAGAGGAAAGTCTTAGCAAGAAAGGTTTCACCGAGGAGCCTGGCCACACATCCAACCATATAAGTGAACAATGCGGAAATACACATTTAAGGAAAAACCAAAGCTAATAAGATATTTATCTATTTTCGTAGAAGGAACATGAACAATTATGAACTAATCTCTCCACTAACAGAAAATCAATGTTTTATTCCTTTGCTGGATGGATTTCTCACTGCAAATAACATGTCAGCATTCCTTGCCATGGATAGTTTTTTTGTTGGGCGCAGTAGGATAGTGGCCTGTGAGGCTAATTCAGGGTCTTCTGTTGAATAGAGAAAGCCAGAACCGCGCCTCTCCCTGCATATACACCAACACCTCATTCTCAATGACTGGCTAACTTTAGTAGATGTGTTTAGCACGGAGAGGCGGTAGGTATACAAGGGCCTGGCAGTGTTGAGTTTTGCATTACCTAATGCGGAAGCAGAGCATACAGAACTACTATAAACTATATATTCATATAGCGTCAACGATATTTGAAGCTCCGTGCCAAAAAACAACTTGGGAATATTAAAAAAAGAAAAGTTTAAATGTTTCTTGACCTCATCTGGCGCGTGTGGAGGAGTAATCCAAGAGAAAGTACAATAGAAAGTGTGGTGCGCTGTGGGGCCGGGGACCGGAGGGTGGGAGAGGAGGGAGGAGACCGGGGCAGGAGGTCAAACCTAGCGGGGAGCAATGCGGCGCCTCACACGCGGTGGGGCGCTGCCTAGGTCACAAAGGAGGTTTCACTCTCACCACGCCAGCCTTTGTTGTTAGCTTTCCTTTAATTGGTTACACATGATATGCCTAATAAATATATATATATATATATATATATATATATATATGTATATATGTGTGTGTGTGTGTGTGTATATATATATATATATATATATATATATATATATATATATATATTTTTATATATATATATATATATATATATATATATATATATATATGTATATATATATATATATATATATATATATATATATATATATATATATATACATATACATATATATATATATATATATATATATATATATATGTATATATATATATATATATATATATATATATATATATATATATATATATATATATATATATATATAGATATACATATATATATATATATATATATATATATATATATATATATATATATATATATGTCTATATGAATCCCAACACCTATTCATTATATAATCGTCGCCGTACTTGCCGGGGCAGCAAGATAATCTTATCACCTGATGAGCATTAATTGTGTTGTCCCACGCAGGCAAGTGTTGGCTCAACTTTTTACTGTTGTGGCTCTCAGTGTTTCGAGGCTTGGCATTGTTAGCTGCCCAACCTAGTCATACTTGTAGGTTGTGGCGATCTAGGCTTATGTTTGATGTTGTCATCTGCATTGTTTTTTTATTTTTTATGTACGGTCTTTGGCTAGATTATCAGGTTTGTGTAATTATAAGTTATTAAGCACAAAGACTGGTTGTTGCTAGTTGTGTTCGCAGATATGACACTCGTCCTGGTGGCTTACACACAAAAGGCACTTGTCTATATTAATAACTTGTTTCCCGAGAATTTAAATTACTCTCTTAACAATCAAAGAACGATATATATTTTTATGTGTGTTTTACCAGTTTTATGATATACTACCACACCACTGTAGAGTAAGGTATGCTTATTGTTTTGTATCTCACCTTATTTTCTTTCTTCTTCTTCTTCTTCTTCTTCTTCTTCTTCTTCTTCTTCTTCTTCTTCTTCTTCGTCTTCTTTTTTTTCTTCTTCTTCTTCTTCTTCTTTTTTTTTCTTCTTCTTCTTCTTCTTCTTCTTCTTCTTCTTCTTCTTCTTCTTCTTCTTCTTCTTCTTCTTCTTCTTCTTCTTCTTTTTTTCTTCTTCTTCTTCTTCTTCTTCTTCTTCTTCTTCTTCTTCTTCTTCTTCTTCTTCTTCTTCTTCTTCTTCGTCTTCTTCTTCTTCGTCTTCTTCTTCGTCTTCCTCTTCTTCGTCTTCTTCTTCTTCATCTTCGTCTTCTTCTTCGTCTTCTTCTTCTTCATCTTCTTCGTCTTCTTTTTCTACCTACTTTCCTGCCCAACCTGCTCGTGGGATCAAAGGAAAAGGGGGAGTACAAAGGAGTACAAAGGAAGAACAGACATCAATAGCTCCTCTTCAACCAACTCTCTCTCCAGCCGAAGCTGGCCGGAAGAAGAAGCAATACTGTCATATGGAAAAACTAGAATTAAATTTATAAAGGAAAGTGAAAAAAAAGTGGTAATCCATGGCTATTACTACCACTCAAACATTTTTTTTTATATTGTGGTTTTTTTTATGCAGGAAAGATATACTCGATTTGATAAACTGATGCTAAGTACTTATCGAGTTTTTTCTTAAAAGATTTAATCATGTTACTTTAACTATTTGCGGTGGTAATGAATTCCAAATATTCATGCTTCTATTAAAGAAAAGTGCCTCACTTTGTTCAATCTAAATCGCATACTAATTATTTTTTGAAGCCATTGTTATGAGTGGTGCTTATGAAATCGACATTTTAATAGTCGTCTATGCTAATATTGTCAAATCCTTGGAAAATTTTTAAACACTACTATTAGGTACTCTCGAAGCCTATTTTGGATAAACTGAATAAGTTCAGCTCCTTAAGTCGTTTTCGTCAGGCTTGTTTTACAATTTATTGATACTTTTAATAACTTTTCTTTCTGCTCTGTCCAGGTTATCATTATGTTTTTTTTTTATAGCATGACCAGAACTAAATGCAATATTCTATATGAGAATGCACAAGTGCATTAAATAGTGTAAAGATAACTTTTTTCAGATTGTATTCGAAAGTCCTTCCGATAAGACTGACCAGTTTGTTAGCAATCTTAAGAACGTCTGAACAATGTTTACTTGTTTTAACAACATTTGAACAATGTTTACTGGATGTGAGTTCTTCACTAACAGTTACCCACAAGTCTTTTTCATGACTAACCTTGGAAAGTTCAGAGCCATTCATTGTATATTTAGTTTGATGATTATTGTTTCCAATATGTATTACTTTACATTTATCAACATTAAATTTCATCTGCCACTTCACTGACCAGCTCACTAAGCTAGCGATGTTAAATTGTGATTGTATTGTTTCGGCTGTTGTAGTTACTCTACCCGAGATTTTCGTACCGTAGGAAAAATTTGATAGCTTGCAGGTGAGACCTTTATCGACATCATTGACATAGATTAGAAAAAGAATGTGCCGTGGCACACCGCTTATAACATCTCGCCAATTAGATGATTTACCACTAAGGACAACGCGCTGTTTTCTCCCGGAAAGCCAGTCTTTATAAAGCCATTTGAAAATTTTCCCAGTTATGCATGCCATGTGACAAATTTTTTTTAGTAATCGTTTATGGGAGACTGTGTCAAATGCTTCTTGAAATTCAAAATAAATAACATTACCGCTTTTATCTTGTCATAAATATTGAATACATCGTTATAAAAGTCAATCTAATTAATTAAACAAGAGCGTTTCTTTCAAAAGTTTTGTTGAGTATTTTTAATCACAATAACTTCTATTTTGGAAACTAAGTTATCACGTTGTATAGTTTCCATTAATTTACCAACTATGGATGTGATGCTCATTTGTCTATAGTTATTTAGAAGTCCCTTGTCTCTTTTATTTTATTGAAATAATATTTGCCATTTCGAAATGTTTGGAACTTTTTCAGAATATAGGTATTAATTGAAAAGTATCCGAAGAGGTTTGCTGATATGATATTTTACCTTTATAAAATCATAACCAGATTTGCTAACTTTAATTTCATTAAGTCCTTTAGTTACTGAGTCCTAAGTAAAGTCTCAATAACTTAATCAATATAATAAAGTTACGTTGAGCTGAGATTATTTATTGGATTCTATTGGTGTTTTCAACGGTAAAAACAGATGCAAAGTAATCATTTAATGATTACTTAGATTAAAATGTGGAGAGGGAGGAGGAGGAGGAGGAGGAGGAGGAGGAGGAGGAGGAGGAGGAGGAGGAGGAGGAGGAGGAAGAGGAAGAGGAGAGAGGAGGAGGAAGAGGAAGAGGAAGAGGAGGAGGAGAAGGAGAAGGAGAAGGAGGAGGAGAAGGAGGAGGAGGAGGAGGAGGAGGAGGAGGAAAAGGAGGAGGAGGAGGAAGGGGAGGAGGAGGAGAAGAAGAAGAAGAAGAAGGAGGAGGAGGAGGAGGAGGAGGAGGAGGAGGAGGAGGAGGAGGAGGAGGAGGAGGAGGAAGGGGAAGGGAAATGGGTGAAGATGCCCGTTGATGTAGAGACAGCGGAAGTCGGTGAGGAGGCGGTGCAGGAAGCGGTGTTTGGTGTTCCAGGAAAACGTTTAATGGCCTTACAAAGTTAATGATGAGAAGTTTTAGCAAAAGAAACGAAGTGCAA
>JAPQNM010000003.1:12367755-12370255 GCA_029783475.1 Metacarcinus magister
CCCTCACGCCCTCACGCCCGCACACATACATACTTACTCACATACATACAGTTGTACTTAAATGTTAACCGAGCAATTGAAACATTTTATTATGATTGCAAATTTTTCGTTCAAGATTACACTATCATTAGATAATTAATATTTGCTTGCTGTTGCTCTTCTAATATTATGATTATTTTTATTATCATTGTTATTATTATTATTATCATTATTAGATGTTCTTATTATTCCTATCATTGTTATTACTATCATTATTATTATTATCATTATCATTATTATTATAATTATTATTATTATTATTATTACTATTATTATTATTTTTACTATCATTATCATCATAGTAGTAGTAGTAATAGTAGTAGTAGTAGTAGTAGTAGTAGTAGTAGTAGTAGAAGTAGTAGTAGTAGTAGTAGTAGTAGTAGTAGTAGTAGTAGTAGTAGTAGTAGTAGAAGTAGTAGTAGTAGTAGTAGTAGTAGTAGTAGTAGTAGTAGTAGTAGTAGTAGTAGTAGTAGTAGTAGTAGTGGTAGTAGTAGTAGTAGTAGTGGTAGTAGTAGTAGTGTTCTTGTTATTCAAACATAAAATAGATAAAACTGAATTTTAAGAAATGGTCAGTTTTCTTTTACATTTTTTATATTACAAATTTCTATAATTCACATGAAATAATATATGATGAAGGAAAGGATTGTAGGGTGATGGAAGCGTCATCAGACTGTCATTATCACAGCTGAGTCACCATCAGCAAGGCGCCTGGCATCCTTCCTTCCTATCACGCGAGGAACACACCCTCAACCAGTATTGTTCATTTAGTAGTACAAAACCCACAATTATACTGATCACCCTTTGTTCTCAACGCACCATATGCTCTCCGTCACCAAGAAAAAAATATGTATAAAAACAGCTCTCTTCTGCCTCATATACATAGTTTATTGATTTAGGTTTCATCCGGCACATTCACACACACGCACCCACACGCACGTACCATCCTGTAATGCCACACAGGTAGAGAATCACCTTTTCAAATCATATTGACATTTGCTGCTGAGTGAGCGACAGCTTGTCACGATAATAGCCACATGTAAGCCAGCTCTCCTTATCTCCAGAATGCGAAATAAGAGGGTTACTGTGACCTCGCATCTCTCTAAATTAACCTCAGCCTCCACGCTGTGCCAGACCTCCGAGCTGCTTTGTCCTGCTGGTAGAAAGTTTGCCTGCGTCTTCCAGTCGTCTGCCATTACTTTCGCGGCTACAATGGGGCGCCAGACTCATCATCCTCTCCTCCCACCTAATTCGTAGAGAGAAAAAAGAGAGAGAGAGAGAGAGAGAGAGAGAGAGAGAGAGAGAGAGAGAGAGAGAGAGAGAGAGAGAGAGAGAGAGAGAGAGAGAGAGAGAGAGAGAGAGAGAGAGAGAGAGAGAGAGAGTAGTCTCCTCCATCACAGGGCTGCACAGTACAAAAGAAAGGAAGGCCCCGTCTAGTCCTTGTCATTGTCTCCTGAATGGACTGGGAATAAGCGCGGGAAGGAAGCTGCAGGAGGCAGGCAGACATGCACATCTCCACCTCCGTGCTGCTCCCGCTGGCTGTACGATGGCTAGAAAGTGTGTTACAAGAATATAAGCAATTAATGAACGTTGATTGGTGGAAAATATTTCAGATATTTTTGTGTAGTAGTAGTAGTAGTAGTAGGGATAGCGACCTCTCCTAGTATGTGTACTACTACTACTACTACTACTACTACTACTACTACTACTACTACTACTACTACTACTACTACTACTACTACTACTACTACTACTACTACTATTACTACTACTACTACAATTTATGGGGAGATAATTAACAGCCATAATGATAATAGTTCACGAAAGCGAAAAGAACATTCTGGAAGTGAAAGCGACAGAGGCTAATAATGTTATTAAATGCTTCTGATCTCACTTGTTCAATATATTGTCTCTCTCTCTCTCTCTCTCTCTCTCTCTCTCTCTCTCTCTCTCTCTCTCTCTCTCTCTCTCTCTCTCTCTCTCTCTCTCTCTCTCTCTCTCTCTCTCTCTCTCTCTCTCTCTCTCTCTCTCTCTCTTCAGGCAGGTCAAAAATAGACAGAGCTAGATAGAGAAGGTAAAAAAAAAAAATTGATCAATGACATAACATTACGGAGGACAGAGGAGAGAAGGAAATAATTAAGGAAATTAAACCAGTGAAGTCTGAGGTCTAGATAAGTTCAAGATGGCATACCAGTGGCGCCTGTGAGTCAGGTGTGACCTCGTGTCACCTTGATTAGGGTGCTTCATCCCATCCAGATCCATAACGTGCCAGCCTAGTGAGCCCCAGACGTCGAGAAGGGTCGCAGCACAGGTATTAAACTGCCATCCTCTTGCCAGGGCCGATCACGATGCCTTCATCTGACCCACATCTGGTCCCGCACACGCCCTCCCACGACCCACTTCTGACTTTTGTTCTCAAGCCACACCGAGTGAGAATATCCGCCCTTAGCTTCCGCCACGGAGA
>JAPQNM010000003.1:12385255-12387755 GCA_029783475.1 Metacarcinus magister
AATTATCTGATACATTAGCAAATGAGAGAACATCACTTAGCAACTACTTGTATTTGCAAATTGAAGTTTTTAAAGAGAAAAAAAGTTTACACACCTCAACAGAGTAAAATTAACAATAGCACCAGAAGCTCCAAACGCTGTCTATAAAGGCTCTAAGTGTCATCTTTTGAGAACTGGCAAAGCCTTGAGGTAATTTTGTTGAACTTACTATAGACTGACTCGATGAGGAAGTGAAGATGCTGATTCAGATTATTAGTTTAGGTGAAAAGCGTGTACATGATTTCGCGAAAAATTGTTCCGTGTGAGCGTTGAGTCCACATGAGCAAGTGTTTCACATATTGTTGCATCATATTCAAGGACAAGATAGTCCGGAAATTGCCACACCTACATGCCATATATTAACGACCAATCTTCTTGAAACAATATCAGTGCATCGCCTAACATTCTCTCTCGCGAAGAAGAAAAGAAACACATACACCCGAACAGGAAATGAAGGTGAACTGGTTAGTCACTGAAGTCTTTGGATGAAAAAGGTCGTCCCGCAGGTGGCAGCCTCCCCGCTGATGCCTCGGCGAAGGTCAGCCATGTGCAGGAGACAGATCGTAGTTATCAGAGCTAGTGGTGGATTGGACGCGATTGTGAACGGACCGCAGTGCTTCGAAGGGAGGCGTTTCCCCACCACTCAGTGACTCTTGTGGATCCCTTAATTCCGCGTCTGTCTGTCTGCAGTGAAGTGAGGATCATTAAGCCGCTCAAGAGGCAGCCACATACAGACGGGTAGAAGTGTGATCTAGAGAGGTGTTGGCAAAAATTTTTTCTCCCTTCGTGAAAAAGGTAATTCGTTGTTTTCCTTGTTCCCTTTGTTCCAAAATCAGTATAATGACCTTGACTAAAACAGCAGTAGTCACAGAGTCGCTGGGCCGCGGCATCTATAGACCCAAGCGCCGCTTTGTGGATTTGCTGGTGGCCTTTCCACCGCGGCCGTGGAAGTGTCCAGTTACCGCCACGCCAGGATAAGGTGTGTTACTTATTGCCTGAGAACAATAGTGTAGAATTCACTTGGTCTCACTTTTGCTGAACGTGCGGTTTGATCGAGGTCTGGCACATAGAATTGATGAATACACTTGATTTTTCTTTGTTCTTTGAGTGTTGAGTCAGGAGGCACCGTTTGCTAAGTGCCACTGGGTTATGTGTGCTCATGTTTACTGTAACTAAATAATGCAAATTATCTATACTGGCGGTGTTGATTTTTTTTTCTTTACTTACAACAAGTTTTTTGTCCCAAAGGTGTAAGAGCACCATGACCCAACAATCCATTTAGATTTGTACTTCATAAATACATAAAAGTAACAACTTAAAAGTGATGAGTTTACTACAATTCTGATTTGTATTTGTCACTGAATATTATGTTTTTTTCATCATAAGCAATTACTGAATTAAGCTCCGTCCACGTCTACGAAGCATTATTACACTGTTGTTATAGATTTTGTTTTTTGTTCAGAGTTTGGAACGTGACTCTTGCTGAACCATCGGTGGCAAATGGTGAAAACCACCACCAAGCCTATCAGAAGACAACCATGGAAGTTTTTAATGTTTAAGCCACAGTGATAGAGATAACACTGCCAGCTGCAGGAACAAAATTTTCCCCCCCTTAAAACACACACAGCTCGGTCCTTTCACTGGCGAAGGTGAAGGGACCGAGCTGTGTGTGTTTAAGGGAGGGAAAATTTTGTTACTGCACTGGCAGTGTTATCTCTATCACTGTGGCTTAAACATTAAAAACTTCCATGGTTGTCTTCTGATAGGCTTGGTGGTGGTTTTCACCATTTGCCACCGATGGTTCAGCAAGAGTCACGTTCCAAACTCTGAACAAAAAACAAAATCTATAACAACAGTGTAATAATGCTTCGTAGACGTGGACGGAGCTTAATTCAGTAATTGCTTATGATGAAAAAAACATAATATTCAGTGACAAATACAAATCAGAATTGTAGTAAACTCATCACTTTTAAGTTGTTACTTTTATGTATTTATGAAGTACAAATCTAAATGGATTGTTAGGTCATGGAACTCTCACTTTTCCATACACGATAATGCTGCTGTGAGGGTTCACCTTAAGCTGTCTTGCCACGTTTATATTATGTTTGACCTTCAAGACTCGTGCAAAACTTTGAACAGTTAATGTCTTCAATTATTGCCATGTAAAAAAAAATTATAAGAAAAAAACTCATTACATACTGTAGGCAATGTGTTTCAGATTATTACTCATAGTCCTTAACACAGCATATTACGCCAAGACATGAACAGTTATCCATAACTTCATACATGATTCGTATCTTTGGCAGTACACAGACCAAGAGGACTGAGGGTATTTAACACCCCTACAGGATTGCACCGAATCCCTGGGACGTTTCCTTTCCGTACTCAATAAAACACTCAAGTGATTTCATCATTACATTTCTTTGTTGCCTAGAACCGTATGCTGATATTCACCCTAAAG
>JAPQNM010000003.1:12395255-12402755 GCA_029783475.1 Metacarcinus magister
CATAATACTGAAGACCGAAGACTTTCCATTACCTCTCTTCCCGTTCCTCGTGAACACGTGTCTCCCGCACGCGAGATCATTCACCCTAATAGAAACTCGCTATAAGTAGGAAGCATCTTTATCAACTTGTCGTCCATTGCCACTTAGGACTTATAAGTTACATATCTTTTTGGATAAATAGTTTCTTCCTGTGCACATTGTTTCCACGCCTGTAAACCCGTCTGCTGCGTAATGTTCCTAGATTGATTTTTTGTATATAGTCAGTATGATTACTACGTTAACTTGTTTTGATGCTGCTTGTTAGAACACTGGTCACTGCATGTAGGTACTGCTGCTGCTGCTGCTGATGATGATGATGATGATGATGATGATGATGATGATGATGATGATGAAATAATGATGATGATGGTGATAGTGATGGTGATGGCGATGATGATATTGATACGACTACTACTACTACTAATAATAATACTCCTACTACTACTACTATTACTACTACTAATGATAATAATAATAGTATTGCTATTAGTGAGACCGCTTCCTCGTTTATTTGTGCTTCTTTTATCAATTTTCATAGTACTATTGCCACTCGTAACAACAACAGTAACAACAATATTACTGTTACTTGGATCATTACCATTACATTAATTAAATGGATCAAGGCTCTGTGTGCCTTGTCATGCTACTGATAACCTGAAGGCACATCCTGAGGTGGTGAGGACGGATTATATGGTTGTATTTACTGCTTCACCCTTCAAGATCCCATGCCTGGTATGTACTACATGATATCAAAGTCTCAATTTAATCGTAATTAATGGGTAGAATGTTATCATAATCATCAGTGAGGAGCATACGAGGAGGTAGACTGTGTTGGTTCACAGCCGCTATTCTCGTGGTTTCCCAGAGCATCTCAACGCAGGCATCCTACTCATTCTGAACAATACTTAGCATAAAAAATCATCTTGCTTCAGCCACCAGCCACGAGCCTTTTGAGCCACTACAGGTACACAGCGGTGAGCAAGATTGACTTCGGAGAATCGTGCTTCATAACCATAGAGCCAGAACTAGTGATCAGGTACTATAAGGTAATAGACAAACCTTAGTTCAGTGCCGTGGAGCAGTAGCTAACATGACACATGGTTATTCTATTGATACCCTGTGATCGTGAGGCATCAGTTTTAACGAGCGGCATCATTCGACTTCATGTTAATGTTTGTTGTTCATGTCTCGCGGCTATAAAGCAGGACAGGGATCACAAGCGACTGAAGAATCCACTCCATTAGATTATGAAAGCTCAAGGTCAAAAGTATAAGTCAGGAAAAATTTTTAAGTCGCCAATAGTATTCTCATTTGACGTAATCTTTTGCATCATCATGGGCGCGACCAACACCAAGCTGGCTGCTGATCTACAGGATTAAAAAAAAATATATATAACTCTGTCAAAATACACCATAACTTCGCTAAACTTCACCAGCAAGACCCTCTACCCAAATTATTCATTCCATAATTATTCAAGGGTTAAGGTCATAGGTCAAGGTGAGGAAAAAATCACGAGTATCGGTCAGCGGCGGAGGTGATGTACTTGTGCTCTACTGAGTGTCTTCTAGTTATTATTATTGTCATCACCATTATTGCCATTATTAGGTAAACAATTGAACATTCCCGGTGGCGTAGATCATTATCTCATCTGTCTTATTTAATCTTTCGCCTTTCTGTTTGATGATGAAAACTGGGGATTTCATATAAAGTGACACCATCCTGGAATATACGTACAGTATTCTAACTGTGGAACTCTGTGGTGTAACATGAGGGCGATGACTACTACTACTACTAATAATAATACTACTACTACTACTACTACTAATAATAATAATAATGCTTTTACTGCTACTATTACAACTACTACTATAAAAGGATACATACATATTCATACGCATTCCTCACGAATCCCTTATAGGTGCGCTAGCGTGCGGGGAGTGGGCGGAGCAAGCACTCACTCTCCCACCAGCAGTCATTCTCGAGGCATCGCACCGGCTCGCCACGGAAAGCCTACTGGTCCACTTCCGTAACTTTCTCTCTCGGTAATGGGGCCGCCACCGGGTGCTCTCCTCTCCTCTATGGTGGTAATGACGCGCGGGACTCATTTTAAGTGCGTGCACCTGGTACTGTGTAGGTAATTTTTCTTAATGACGAGGAACTTAAGGTAGAGAGGAGTACCTGCTTCCTTAGACAGCATTCTCCTCTTGCTTCTTCTAATCTCTTCCCTTCACCTCTCTACCTTTCTCTCTCTCTCTCTCTCTCCACCTTGTGATGAATGTGTTGAAGTTCGAGTCCTGAAGCGAGGAAACTCACGAGTACGTTTTCTTTTTCTTCTTCTTCTTCTTCTTCTTCTTCTTCTTCTTCTTCTTCTTCTTCTTCTTCTTCTTCTTCTTCTTCTTCTCTTCTTCTTCTTCTTCTCTTCTCTTCTTCTTCTTCTTCTTCTCTTCTTCTCTTCTTCTTCTTCTTCTTCTCTTCTTCTTCTTCTTCTTCTTCTTCTTCTTCTTCTTCTTCTTCTTCTTCTTCTTCTTCTTCTTCTTCTTCTTCTTCTTCTTCTTCTTCTTCTTCTTCTTCTTCTTCTTCTTTATTGTTATTATTATTTTCATTATTATCATTATTATTATTACTATTATTATCATCATTATTATTATTATTATTATTTCTTCTTCCTCTTTCTCTTCACTTATTTTCCGTTTTCACCGTTATGATTGAAGAAGCTCCAATTGAATGCAACGTGGAGGCTCGGAACTCGTTATCTTTGAGGAAGAACACATTTATACTTTTGCGAAATCATTAATGTCAGTTGAGAAGGTATGCACACCTTTCACCTCATGTTCACTCATCTGATTAAATGCCGTGCTGCAAATCACTCCATATTGGGCTTAATTGCAGTAAGAGTGAAGGGAATTTAACTGCACTAATGAACAGCTTGAAATACAAATGCAAGTGTTAAAAGAAAAATACGAAGAAGGAACTCAGACAAAAACCACGAAACGTTCTCTTCTCTCTAACGTCATACTTCCATGAGTTCATTAACAACCTCAAGAACACTTAGACACGTGCACACAGTCACGGCCAATAACAATAACAACACAAACAACACCAACAAAACAGCTGCAGCACTGCACACAAAAACCTTCTTCCTTCCGTGTAATAAAAAGATGATAGGTTCCAGCCGGGATGAGCGCTAAGGCAAGGGAGATGGTCCTTACCGTCCCTCATGGATACGTGTCAAGGTCCTACGCTCACCACACCCACTGACCATGCTGCCTCTTCCGACTCTTTCTCCGCACTACAGGCATAGAAAGGGCGTCCGGTGAAGCTCACGAGGTTGTCAAATGATGTCAATGTCGCCATTCCTCACAAGGTGGCGAGTCGTGGTGGTGGTGGCGATGTTGGTCGTGATGGTGACAGGTTGTGGTGGTGGTGGTGGTGATGGTGGTGGTGGTGATGGTGGTGGTGGTGGAGGTGGTGGTGGTGGTGGTGGTGGTGGTGGTGGTGGTGGTGGTGGTGGTGGAGGTGGTGGTGGTGGTGGTGGTGGTGGTGGTCCAAATGTGGGCCGAGGAAAGTCCACTACCGGCGTCAGCTGGTAAAGTTTGAGTCTGGCGTTTGCTCACTTTCGTCCCTCTCGCATCTGTCGCCGCAAAGAGGGAGGAATGGAGAGAGGAAGGGAGGAAGAGAGGGCGAATTATAATCTAGTTAGCAATAGTTATGTATGATAAGCTATATAGGTCGCTGTTGTCGTTGCCATCTCTCTCTCTCTATCTATCTATCTATCTATCTATCTATCTATCTATCTATCTATATTTATCTATCTATCTCTCTTTCTCTCTCTATCTCTCTCTCTCTCTCATAATCTGCAGAGTTCCATTTAAACAATGCACCAAGAAATACCTCTTCCTACTTAACCAATAAAGAAACCGAGAATGTAACATGGGAGACTTGTTTGATGTGCATTCAAACTCCTCATTTGCAAGCTAGATTCTGAAAACGCCAATGCATGAGTGATTTTCCCTTTCCATCATCAGCCTGTCTTGGGAACTTTAAGGCAGGGCTTGGCTAGTGAGGGTGAAGCAATACGACCTTCACGAGTAAGGAAGAACAGTCTCCGTCCAACACGCTGATATTAAGAAGAACCGTTATGAGGGTGACTTGACTTTTATTGCATATCGTTGAACGAAGTGAAGGCGCGAACATCTCAGTCGATTCAAAACACTGTTCATGGCAGCGAGAGAGAAATGTATGCAGGGAAAGGAGCTGATTATATCCACATTTCCCTAGAATTAATGGATGTTTAGACGAGGAAGTGGTTAATGTATTGTGTGTCTTGTTGCTGTCGTGATGGTGGTGGCGGTGGTGGTGGTGGTGGTCCATGTTTCTTGAAGCCGGATATTCGGTTTTTGCTGCCTTATTTGTCACCTTCCGTGTTTACATTTTCACTGTCTTCCTTTCATTGACAGTGAGTTTGGAAGATTACCTCTCCCCACCGACACAAAGCTAATAATATACATGACAGTGCACTTGGAAGACTATAATGCCTGTAGAGAGAAGGTCAAGGATATTTATATGAAATTGTACCTACGAAAAAAGGGACGATAGATGTGGAAGGGTATACAGCTTTTCAATGAAGACGATAATGAAAGCGTGAATGATATTATGTACCAAATAAATACTCATAAAAATGTATGATAACCTAGTAAGAAAAAGAAAGAAAGATACATGGAATGAAAACTTGATATTACAAATTTAACTCTAGATCCTGTGAATGTTATATTTGTGCGCACAAAACACACACACACACACACACACACACACACACACACACACACACACACACACACACACACACACACACACACACACACACACACACACACACACAATGCGACAAAAGACAAATTTCTGCTTCACAAAAATAATCTTGCCTTGAAGGTTAATGAAGGAAGTGACGTCATTCTGTAACACCGTTATTCATTGTGTCAACGAAAAGAGAGAAAGAAAAGTGAGGAAACATCAGAGTAATAACCATTTTTAAAGTGTTGGTTTCCATTTTTCAGGCGGCAGCCTCCCGCCAGGAAGGAAAAAGGATAAGCTCCTTATTTGTCAATATTCACTTATTATGCAAATTCTTGGTTTATGGACTGAATATCTGATTATGTTCTTCCATACCTTATTTTCATTATCTAAGCGATGGGGGTTAATAGGCAAGCATTCCAGAGTGATCTGTGTGAATGAAGGACGAGGTAATGGCTTCTTCATCTCAAACGAAAGGTTTGAAGGTAATGCTTGAGGTGCTCTCTCTCTCTCTCTCTCTCTCTCTCTCTCTCTCTCTCTCTCTCTCTCTCTCTCTCTCTCTCTCTCTCTCTCTCTCTCTCTCTCTCTCTCTCTCTCTGTGCTAGGTTTTTTTTTTATATATATATATACATCTCACGTTTTATACTTGAATTCGTATTCATTAATCCTTTCTAAGATTGAAGGTGAAAGTCAACTTTTTCTTTTTTCGCTGCTTCAAGATTTACTAACTAATATTTATCTCTCTTTTCAGGTTGATGTGGTGACGTCATGGGTAAGGGAAGATGGGGAGGAGTACCTGCCTCCTTCAACAACCTCCTCCTCTTCCTTATTCTACTGTCTTCCCTTCACCTCTCCACCTCCCCGGCCGCTGCACAACGTGAGTACACCTTTACTGCGCCCTGTGGAATACGTAGTGATTGTTAGCCGCAGCGCCGCGAGGGTAGTCACCACGTAGGGTTGTAGATCCCACAAGACATGTTCGTAGTGTTGGTTGGATCATCTGGATTGTTTTTTCTCATGCTTGGTGATTTTTATTTGTTATACTATTCCTCAAGTTTCCTTATTTATCGTCTTATTACACTACAACATCAACAACAACAACAACAACAACAACAACAACAACAACAACAACAACAACAACAACAACAACAACAACAACAACAACAACAACAACAACAACAACAACAACAACAACAACAACAACAACAACAACAACAACAACAACAACTACTACTACTACTACTACTACTACTACTACTACTACTACTACTACTACTACTACTACTACTACTACTACTACTACTACTACTACTACTACTACTACTACTACTACTACTACTACTAAGTTTCCTTATTTATCGTCTTATTACACTACAACATCAACAACAACAACAACAACAACAACAACAACAACAACAACAACAACAACAACAACAACAACAACAACAACAACAACTACTACTACTACTACTACTACTACTACTACTACTACTACTACTACTACTACTACTACTACTACTACTACTACTATTACTACTACTACTACTACTACTACTACTACTACTACTACTATACTACACTACTACTACTACTACTACTACTACTGCTACTGCTACTACTACTACTACTCTACTACTACTACTACTACTACTCTACTACTACTACTACTACTACTACTACTACTACTACTACTACTACTACTACTACTACTACTACTACTACTACTACTACTACTACTACTACTGCTACTACTACTACTGTTACTACTTCTACTACTACAGTGGTCTAGCGCTAGGGTGAGCGAGCCTAGGGTCCCAGGTTCGAATCTCCGATATTCGCTGACCACTTTTCATTCTTTGATATCACCGCCGAGTGGCCAAAGACTACCCACATTGCTGCTATACTGTCCTCAGACGGGACTTACAACGTTATATGCATCTGAGTCTGTAGCAGCGATTAGCCTCGCACGTTCTCAACATATTCAAGAGAGAACGTAAACATTTGAGGCGTCACTATAAAAATCTGATAACCTACGTCAAATAACAGGCGAGGCAAGTCCATCTGTGCCTCCATAAGCCTACTGGCGCCAACGGTTAATGATATAGAAAAAAGAAAAAAAAAACTTCTATATCATCACTTCTACTGCCTCCAGTATACCTACTATACAGTGATCATAGCTGCCGAGGCCACACCACAAGTCATCCTCATCATATGTAGCTCTCCCGACTTTCAACAAGGATGGCTTGGTAAAAGGATTAAATAGTTGCGCTAAATATAATCATATTAAGCTGTGAAGTATAAGCGTAGTTACGTAATTAATGTAAGCTTAAACAAGAAGAAGCGAGATTGTGATTCAACGTTTAGGTGTTGATGTGTTGCTCTGAGGAGGTAACCTGAGTACTTTTCATAGTTATTTTAACCAGAACTACATACACATAAACCTGCTTGCATGTCTATTGCTCAGACGCTTTGAAGTTCACGTCAGCGTCGCGACTTGTAAGTTTATCTGGCATAGGTGAGTCTCAAGAGGTTTGGTTGGTTTGGACACCCCAGAACAGGAGCTGCTTTCTGGTGAACTGAACTGAGTCGAGTTCGCTCCCCATTCACCCTTTTCAATTCTTCCCTCACAGAGACTACTGAAGTGGGTCGCTTCTTCAGGGGTATTTTCAC
>JAPQNM010000003.1:12412755-12415255 GCA_029783475.1 Metacarcinus magister
CCCCCTGCTGCCTCTGTACCCCCTGCTACCTCTGTACCCCCTGCTACTCCACCTCCTCGACGACTAGTAAATTCAACTACTGATAGCACAGCTGGAGCCTCGTTACAAGCCCCCCCTAACGAGCGCCCCACCCCTGGTGAGGGCTCCTCCACCCGCTCCCCCTTGTCTGCTCCCTCCACCTCTGTTGCCACCCTTTCCTCTCTGCTGCCGGAGGATGTTCACGACCTGCCCCCAGCCTCTACTTCTATCTCCACCGACCCTCCTTCAGAGGTCAACGACGAGTTTACACTTGTCACCAAAGGAAAGAAGAGCAAGTCACGTAAAATGACTGAGGCGTCGGGAAACGCCACACACCCGGAACAACGCGCCAACCCTGCTCCCCGCACCACCAACCCTGCGGTAGGTGTGGCTCGCCCTCAGCCGCTGCCCAACGCGTACCCAGTTTTCCGCGTCCCAGCTCAGGAGGGGTACGCGACGAGCTACGACGTTGTGGCAGCCCTCGAGGAAGAGTATTCACAGCTAAATATGAAAAATGTCATCGAGTATCTTGCACTCCGACATGCTGGTCGGGAACATACATTTTTACATCGACTCCCTTGCCTCACTGCACGCCCTCCATCACGACTCTCCGAAAGACAACATCCAGCTGTTGTCTGCCATCCACCAACAACTGGCTGTTCTTTACCGGAGCGGCACTGCAGTCACCTGTCACTTGGTCCCGGGGCATGTTGGTGTCTCGGGGAATGAAAGGGTTGACACTGCAGCTCGACTCGCTGGTGCGGGGCCATGAGTCACTTTTACCATCCTTCGAAGCGCCTCCTCCATAAAGACAGCAGTCAACAGGGCGGTGATGAAGGCCACGCGCAGCCTGGTCGGCATCCTGGTACGCCACGGCAACTCGACGAGAACCATTCCTCCTTCCGCCCCGCCTGACTCCTGGTGTTGCCACACGCATCATTCGCTTGCGTCTTGGGCACCTGTGTTCGACGCAGATACGCCAGACCGAACCAGAGCCCTGCCCACACTGCTTGGTGGAGGAGGAGGACCCTCTTCACCACTACCTGCTCCGCTGTCCAGCGACACATGTCCTCCGACCCCGTGTGGCCTAAACTCAGGGGACTGAATCTGTTCAGGCAGCCCGTGTTGTCGTTGCAGCCACGCAAATACCACAACATAGACGGGCTCTAGATAGCTCGTGTGTCCCCTAGATGGGGACACCCAAGACAACCAACCAACGCACAACATTGACGGGCTCTAAATAGCCCGTGTGTCCCCAGGTGGGGACACGATAGACAACCAACCAACCACCAACCTCTTACAGGGCTCATAGCTACCCATGTCCTTCCCCATGAAGGACAACAGAAAACACCAACAACATTTTCCTCAAGATCATCAGCAACATAAAGATGCTTAACCGGTGGAATGTTGATATTTGTCTTTTGTGTAATTACTTGTTTAAAACTTTGTTTAAAACTTAGATTATTACTGTGGCAGCACAGTATACTTATTAACCTTTATCACGCTCTGCCATCCCGTAGATTTTTTATTTTCATACCAACTTGTTTTCACGTGGTGTTTGTGGCCTCTGTGCTAGCCTCTCTTCATGATTGTGAAAGGACACCTTCACAGTCTGTGCTTTCACAATGATGAAAATCCCATATCTTCTCTACTCACTTCTCATCATTACTACTTCATTTTCAGAATTTCTGAGATGATGCTCTCAAGGCTTATACCTGAGAGAGAGAGAGAGAGAGAGAGAGAGAGAGAGAGAGAGAGAGGAGAGAGAGAGAGAGAGAGGAGAGAGAGAGAGAGAGAGAGAGAGGAGAGAGAGGAGAGAGAGAGAGAGAGAGAGAGAGAGAGAGAGAGAGAGAGAGAGAGAGAGCGAGAGCCCACAATGCTGAATAAAGTCATGCCAGTTGCTATTGACCGAAACTTATGTATATGATTTTTTTCCACTTCCTTTCCAAAGTGTATTTAGTTTTGATTTCAAATTAATGTGATTACATTGCATATGTTAATTATAGATTGCTATATACATAGAAAATAACTCACTAGTAGTGACAAGAGACGTATTACTGAACTTTGCATTATTATGGTTCTCATCTGAGTTTTCTGAGCCACTCAGCCTTCAGTGGGGAACACGGGGACCAGTGACGGACAAAATATCGTAATTTACCTTTTCCAGGTATACACATTTCTACCGTCCCGTAAGGGATGAGGATTAAATGGATAGGCAGTGAACCGTCAACAACCCAAACGACACCAATCAAATTCAAAATAAGCGAAATAATTACCTCCGCAGATCTTGCAGTGTTTCATTTATTCTAAGTGTGTGTGTGTGTGTGTGTGTGTGTGTGTGTGTGTGTGTGTGTGTGTGTGTGTGTGTGTGTGTGTGTGAAATTGTTTTCCTCTACAACTACACTATTATGTATTCATATTAATTTTCCATCAATAAGTCGAGTGTACTAAAGCCGTTCATTCCGTCCACAGGAAAAACGGG
>JAPQNM010000003.1:12420255-12477755 GCA_029783475.1 Metacarcinus magister
TTGAGCTTTGAGCAATGATCTGTGCAATAGGTGTTAACCAACATTGAGCAATAGCCTTAGCCTATCTGTGTAAATGGGCTATATTCCGACAAAATGTATTTGTATGTTTTATTATGCCGTATTCCTCAAATACTGTACTGTATATGTGTTTTTGCTGTCCCTTTATTACAGTGATAAGTATTTTTGAGTATCCTATAAGTAGGTACTCTCACGAGAAGTATATGTGATATGGACCATTAGATCGTACTGTAGCTATACCCTATGCTGTCCATCTTCTGTGTCTGGAATAAAGAATTGTTATTATTATCATTATTATTATTATTATGTGGCACCACATCATAAACGGTCCCATCAAATTCCCAAGAAGATACCTGTGGGGAAGGGAACCCACTGAAAAGTAATCTCCCATCCTATGATGGTAAGGTGGAGAAGGGAAACTCGCACGAGAACCTCGGTGGAGTAAAAGGTCATTTAATGTTAGTCTGCGGAGGTGGAGAGACGACAGTGAGTGGAGGAATGCCATGCGGTGGGAGTGGTGGCGAGGAAAGTGCAATATGATGTGTTCTGGAATGTCTGGTTGTGTAGGGCACCAAGGGCAGTGAGGGTCATCTGTCATACCCAGCTTGTGTAGGTGCGATCTTAGGCGGTTGTGGGCAATTCGTAGTCTGACTAGCTGGTGACGGCAGGGTCAAGGGCACGGCTGGGATAGTAGGTCTACCAGTGGTGTCGTGTGTCTTGTCTGATGTGTCCAAGTGAGGTGTACTGTAGGGCGTAAGTTAGGTCTGTGGCCCAGTGTAGCTTGCAGGCTGTGTGGAGGTTGGTCTGAAAGTCAGTCTGGTCAGTAAAGGTCTATAGGGAAAGGGAGGGAGTGTGCTTCCGCTGCGCTCTGTCGGGCCACCATGTTGCCCATGACGCCGACGTGTGAGGGGACCTACTGAAGGTGGATTGAAAAGCCAGAATGGTGAAGCAGAGGGAGTAGTGTGCTCGAAGGCAGTGACGCCGGATGAGTTGGAGGGTTGTGAGAGTGAGAAGAGGGTGATTGAACAAGGGGTGGGGTGGGGGATGAGTTACACAAGTATCCATGGCAACGAGGTCGCTAATGCTGGAGCCAAGATGGCCTTAATATATGTAAACATAACACCTTTCCCTCTGGCGCTCTCGACAGCCAACCACCTCATCTCACGAGTCTGTCACTCCACCTGGGATGATACGCTTGGTGATATCCTCCGCAATACTTGTATAGGTCTGTCCTGCAGTGACTCTTAGCCGTGGATACGGATAAAGTCCCGCGTCTTGGATGTCAACCTCACCTGCTTCCGTCTGGGCCAAACAACACACGGCAGCACGGCTCACCTGCACTGCCTGCGTCTGTCCCCTGACCCACACTGCCTCTGGTGCAGGAACGTCCCGGAGACCATTGAACACTTGTTGCTGCAGTGTCCACACGTCCACTCCCATCGTGTGGTGCCACACTTTCACCTCGCCCTGAATGTTAACACTTTTGACCTGCCCACCCTGCTGGTGGCGACGGGCATCCACCCCTCACGACAACACGCTGTCATTCGCCTCACCTGTGTCTTCCCCAAGAAGACAGGTCAGCTACCATGCCTGTGATATGGTCATAGGACATCACCAGGACTCATAAGGTTCTTCAAAGGATCCTCGCTACCCTAAATAACAACGACAGGTATGGTTACAAGTGAAACAAACTGTTGATCACAACAATTTAACAATGCTCTGAATCCATAAAGAGGAAGAAGAAAAAAAATGTTGAACTAAATGACAGGTAGGTAAAGATTCGTTTCTTGACCCACTCGATATCTCTTTACCTTTATAAAGTACTGCAAATTTAACCTCAGAAACTTATTCAGAAAAGAAATAAGAATATTTAATATTCTGTAAAAATATTGTAAAGTATAAAATTCTTGCGACAATATCAGTCCATTATTATGGTCATGGTTAGGTTAAGTTAGGCTTGGTTAAGATAGGGGAAAAACTATACAATCACTACTCCACGCCGATCTGTACAAAAATTATAGCATAGCAAAGTTTACACACCGTAATTACCATTTGTGAAAGGTTTCAGGCGGGGGTCACCATTATTCACCTCGCAAAACGTCTTTGAAGTTATGTTAGGTTATGTTATGTTAGGTTGGTTAGGTTATGTTAAGTTATGGTTAGGTTAAGGTTGTTAGGTTAGTTTACGGTTATGTTATGGTTAGGTTAAGCTAGATTAGGTTCGGTTCAGTTAGGTTCGGTTATATAAAATTTTTACATTTTATTACCCAAAAGTTAGGGTTCTCAACCTTAGATTTTTTTTATGGATTTGGGTAATAAAATGTAAAAATCTTATATAATCGATACTAGCTGAACCGAACCTAACCTAACTTAACCTAACCATAACCTAATCGTAACCTAACCAAACAACCTTAACCTAACCATAACATAACCGTAACCTAACCAAACAACCTTAACCTAACCATAACTTAACCTAACCTAACCAACCTAACATAACATAACTTCAAAGACGTTTTGCGAGATAAATAATGGTGACCCCCGCCTGAAACCTTCTCAGATGTGTTGAGTACACTATGTATAGTATGTAGGGGAGGAGAGAAAAAAGAAAGAGGTGGAGTAGTGATTGTAAAGAAATACTTTTGATTTAGTTAGGTTAGGTTTGGTTGGGCTAGAATAGGTTAGGTTGGGTTGGGATAGGTTAGGTTAGGCTTATTTAACTGCAGCTATGGGAATGTTATGGTAACAAAGCTATTTTTTCTTATGCTTCTCTGCGGGTCGAGAAATTAATCTTTACTGACAGGTATGTGATAAGCTTCAGTTATTTAATGATGAAAAGTATTTGAAAATACCTTCTTCTCATTAGATGGCAAATGGAACCATAGTTTGATGGTACAATGCAGTTACAGTTATTAAGCTAAAATTCTGACATGTTATGCATCACCAGTATTATCCACTTATTAGCTATAGGCAGTTATTGCAGCGTTTGCTACTAATTGCTAGTAAGGTAATTATCTGGAGTCCAATCCTGCTCTTTTTATCTGTATTTTCTTCTATTCATTCACAGTGCTCTTTAGATTATCTTAAAACGTAGGTAGGCATTATTATCCTAGTGGGCTATTAGAAGCCCGCCAATTCTTACCTTTATCATCATATAACTAGATCTCTTCATGCTGAGCACTTTGAATCAAAGGGCTTAGGTTTCAAAGGTTAGGTTAGGATTAATTAAGTTAAGAAAAGTTAGATCAAATTTTAGAAAAACTGAAATGGGAAGGCTGGAGGAGAGTTGGTGGCAGACCAGTTGGGGCAGGACACACCTGTAACTACACCGCTGTCAACCAGTTTTTCCAATCGTTTCTTTGTTACTTACAAGGGAGGAGGCTAGCTAGGAAAAAAGATATTTGTGACAGAAATGGATAGTGAATAAATTCAAAGCTCATTAAATCTTAACATGAAAAATAGTTTTGACCTCAAAATCGGTGATCTAAAAGAAATCTACCAAAATGTATACATTACTTCTGCATTATACAATGCATCAGTTTATGATATTTCACATATACAATCAATCTGTTTTACTACCCCTATTTTTAATTTATGCTCACTATGTACTATGTATAAACCCCGAGTGACTGGAGCACAACACATTTATATAGGCATTTGTTTACAATTGCAGTGCAGTGCTGTAATGCCTTAGTGGCAAACTTGAACAACTCAGCTGCCCAGTCTTTCCCGCGACACGCTTGAGCTTGATACAGTTTTACAGGTATGTTGTGATTGTGTACTGTACAGTGGTGGCTTCTAAATGCCAGAGCATCCAAGAATAAGCTTGTGTCTTGAAATTAAGCTTAATATTGTCAAGTGCCTTCTTGCTGGAACACTACCTTCCCGAGGTGAGAAGGCTTCATATTCAAATGATCATAAAGAGCTGTCCCCTCAGGTTCTGCACTTTTTGTTACACTAGCCTTCTTTTTCTTTACACTTTTAGCTTTCTTTACATATTTAACTTTCTTTACACAGTCTCTTTGTTTTTTTTACATTTGCTGTTTTCTCTTTCTTTATGAATGCAGATGCAAGTACAGGTAGTGATAATGATTTAGGAGAAATGGATAACAGTATGGTTGTTGATTCAGACAGTGAGAAAGGTGTACAAATAGAAAACTATTATACTGTACAGAGTTTGAGCAAGACACTTATGTGAGCTTTGTTCCCAGGAAATTTGGGAAGATTTACCCTGAGGAAGAGAAATACTATGTAGTAACCTATGATAGGGCATACATAGGAAGAGTTCTAAAAGTTGGGAAAACCAGTGTAACAATTAAATTCTTAGAAAGGATGAACAATCAGTAGGAGTGTACTGGCCCAAACGTGATGATATTGATGAGGTTAATATGATACTTTGATCAGTGGACCAATGGTGTTGTCAGGAACACTTCCTTTTACAATTAGGGGGATTGTTAAAGATTTTGTTGACTTTAAAATGCATGTGAAATAAAGAATGATGTAACCACTTCCCTAACACTTACACAAAGTAGCAGTAGGTTACCTTTTTTTTAATTTCAAACTGCGAGCGAAGTGACCAGTTTGGAAGTTACGAAACGACCCCATCCAAAATTTGTCTGTGTGTCTGTATGTATGTGTGTGTGTGTGTCTATCTGTCTGTCTGTCCGTCTGTCTTCTATCTCCACTGGAGGGATCGGAAGGAAATTTTCAGGGGTCGTAAGCATCAACCCTTAGATGGTTATTATATATTAAAAACATATTTTTATTATGTAAATTTTTAAGTTATATGTGAAAAACCTGTATCTCGCTTAATACTTGTCCCACATATTCATACTTACCTGGCACAGGACACACCTTGATCTACCTCCTACCTCCCTTTCTAGCTCCTACCTCCCTTTCTACCTCTTACCTCCCTTTCTACCTCCTATCTCCCTTTCTACCTCCTACCTGTCTCTTACCTCCCTTTCTACCTCCTGCCTCCCTTTCTACCTCCTACCTCCCATTCTACCTCCTACCTCTCTTTCTATATCCTGCCTACCTTTCTACCTCCTACCTCCCTGTCTACCTCCTACCTCCCTTTCTACCTCCTACCTACCTCCTACCTCCCTTTCTACCTCCTACTTTCTACCTGCCTTTCTACTTCCTACCTCCCTTACTGCCTCCTACCTCCTTTTCTACCTCAAATTTATTGCTGCCCTCCAATTTCTCAAGAAAACAATAAAGATTATCGGCACATTCAGATATCCACACAGAAAGCATCAATTTACCCACAGGATGCAATTGTATAATCCGTCCCCCAAATTGACCCCTCTGCACACAACATACCACAAGAGGAAGCTTCTGCTGTAAACGAAGAGTCGGCGAGGTAACCATCATCTACGGTTGACTTGCCTATACCACAAGAAAATATATTGACTTAGCTCAGGGCTGCTGTTAAGGCAGATAACCAACAAGCAAATGTTGAATGGCCTACTATAGATCAACTGCCAATTTCCCAGTTCACAACAGGTTACTTCAGCAAGGCAATTCCGGATCTTTTTCCCTATGGAAAAGGAGACTACACCAAGCCTCTACTGTGAGCTAACCCTACTTTGGCAGACTACTTTCACCATCTGATGAGATTGTACCGTGCACATGGTTTTGTGACCCACCATTCATTCACATTTGTTTGCACAAATATGCTGCGGAGGCATGCAGCTTTAAACACACTAAATGTGTTTGCTAAGCAGTGCCCAAGATCTGTCTGTGGCAGAATTGAAAAGAGTCCTCTTAGACAGGGATGAGAAGGTCCTCAACAAACTACTCTACTTTGCAGCTCCTATTCCAGCAACAAGACAAAATCTGAGGTACAAGACTCATCAGGCAGTATTCTTCACTCCATGGCTTAGATTGTCTTTGCACAACAAGGCAATGTGTTTTGCAGCAACTACCCAAACTGGAGCGAGCAGTTTGGGTATGCTGGGTCAGTGTTTTTACTGTCATGGTCACCCAGCATGTCTATTTACTTAATTTATTTTTCTTTATTTTTTTTTATTTACTAGCTACCCAGTATACAAATTCATACTGCTATTTTCCAAAGGGGGAAAAACAGGTAACTAAAAGTCTGAAAGTGTGTATATTTGTTTGAACTGATCTTATTTCATTCAGATATCAAGTAAATTCAACAACAAGTAAGAGGATGTTCGTTTATTTACCATATAAAACAGTTTTTACACCTGTCTCAATTCACCCCAAGAAGTGTCTCAATTCATCCCATTCCCCCTCCGACGCCCTAAGCCAGCGTGGCGTGGTATCGGCTTAAACCCTCCATTATAACCACTACATCCATGTCATGGCACCCAGTCCCCAGCAGCAATGGAGCAACTGGTCACAGTGGCAGTCAGATCTGCTCCAGAGCAAGGGGTGTTAAGGCTCTCTGGGTTTGGACAGGCTGCTTTTGAAACTTTGACCTTGGCACTTATAATGTTAGGACGCTAGCTAGTGAAGGTAGTCTTGAAGTCTTATTTGAAGGACTAGAAGATGTCAAGTGGGATATCATAGGTTTAAGTGAGGTTTGAAGAACTGAAGAAGAATTCATAGAACTGAAGAATGTTTGCATTTTTGCTACAGAGGACAAAAAGAGAAGAAAGAACACGGAGTTGACTTCTTGTTGAACAAAGAACTTGCAGGAAATATTGAAAATTTCAATAACGAATTGAAGGCTCAATATCTAATTAAACAACAAATATAAGATGAAAATCATACAAGTTTATGCACTAACATCAGCCATCAATGACGAGGAGGTGGAAAGATTTTATGAAGATGTTGAAACTGCTTTGGAATTGCACAAAACGGAGTATTCTTTCATAATCAGTGATTTTAATGCAAAGGTCGGGGGAAAAAAAAAGTGTAGGAATGACAGCACTTGGAAACTTTGGTATTAATAATCAAAATGATAGATGGTACATACATGCTCGCAGGGTTTAGAGAGAGGAATAATTTTAAGGTAAATAACACATTCTTCAATCATAAGGCAAGCAAGAAGTCTTTAATAACATTAATTGATAAAAAAGGAGACATCAAAGACCTGAAAAACTATCGTCCAATAAGCCTCTTGTCTATAGTATACAAGCTTTATACAAAAGTGCTCACTTATAAGATTAGTGCAATGCTGGACTCAAACCAGCTAAGAGAGCAAGCACGATTCTGCAGTGGTTATTCAACATCTGACCACATCCATGTAATTAATCAAGTAGCTAGTTGAAAAATATGCAGAATACACTGAGCCAGCATGCATGGCTTTCATAGACTATGAAAAAGCCTTTTACTCAGTGGAAGCGTTAGCAGTTATGAAAGCACTCGTGAGACAAGAGGTAGAGGAAATATATGTGAAGATAAAGAAGATATCTACAGTGCTCCCTCTAATTTTGCGTGAAATTGGTCGACATTGCAGGCCGCAAAATGTGAATTCGCAAAATTGGATTAATTAACCTTATGATGATTTTAGTCATATTTTTGCCCTTGTTTGTACACAAATACATGTAATTATACATCCCACAATAAAGAAAAATACAGAAAAACATAAACATTATCATTAACCATAAGAAAATCAATTCAAATGACCATTTTACTGTACCTGAGCTTGCAGAGATGGAGATTGGTCTCGGTCGCAAAATTGGAGGAAGCACTGTATAAGGAAAGAACTGCCACTATAAAGCTATATTAACTAAACGAGAAACTCAGTGAGAAAATTCCAATACAGAAAGAGGTCAAACAAGATGACACTGTTTCTCCTAAACTGTTCATGGCAATCGGTGTAAGTTTTTAAGAACTTAATTTTTTTTTACAAAAATATGGAAAAACAATCCCACTTGCCGCCAGACCCTGTAAAGAGGACAGTAGGAGAAATAGAAGCAGGGGGTGGAGGTCCAGTTTAGTATGAAAGGTGTCTTGACACTCATCTTTTGAAAGAGTTCAAGTCATAGGCAGATGGAAAAACATACAAAGGAAGAGAATTCCAGAGTTTACTAGTGTAAGGGATGAAAGAGTGAAGATACTGGTTAACTATTGCATTAGAAAGATGGACAGAATAGGGACCTAATTGAATTGGTGACCCAATTAGGTTGAATTATAGAGGTTTTAGTGTATTTAAGAAATGTAAGCTTATAAAACTGATTAAAATGTGTTTTGGGGGAAAATTTTTTAACTAATTGAATTAATTATTTTCTTTCCAGACCCAATACATGATCTGAAATGAGTTCACTAAGAACAAAATCTTTCTTCTTGGGCATGATAGCAGCATCTGTCACATGGGCTATTGTCATCTACCTCTATTGCTCTCTTGTAGAGGTGAGTATTTGTAACATCCTGTTCCTAAAGTCCCAGTACACCAAATTTCAAAAGTGGAGGGATTTCTTATTCAATATATATATATATATATATATATATATATATATATATATATATATATATATATATATATATATATATATATATATATATTCTTATTAGAGGTCACGTCAAATGACAGTGGTACCTCATTCATGTTTGTAATTTGTCCCATTTAGAAATGTTTTTTTTCTGATGTTTATAACATCTCTGAAACTCAAGAATTTTGTTCTCAGGCATTTTTGTAATATTTTGGTTTTAATTTGCATTGCTAATCTATTCCTTCTCATAAAGCTGTAGCACCAACCCTCATTACCAGAAAATCATGGCCTTTTGCAGTTGCCCTTACTTTAGCTTAAGAAATTACTAGTTTATAGTAAAACCAGCTTATCTTGAATTCTCGGGCGTGGTTGTGGGATTCTTGGATTGGTCATGTTCACTGATAACAGGCTGATGATGACCTCCCACTTATTGTTAGCTGTTACGTTAACTGTTTTTAAGTTATATATTTTTATAATACAGCTGCATGGTTTTATGAATGACTTGTGATTTTAGGATAAAACAATGACTCTGTATACCTTCCATTACACTTGGCACTGTAGCTCATGCCACGTTGCTGCCCCAGTGTCCTTGGCAAGGGGTGCACCCACTGGCCCCACCAGGTCATTTTAGGTTACACGCCTACCATGGAAAGTTCACCTGCATCGCACTCTCATGTTTTGCACAGTCCAGTGAAAGAAGTTATTTACAACGGTTTTTTTGGGGGGGAAGATCTGACAACACCGTAGATCAGACTAGCTACATCCGAGAGCTCAAGCCCTTAGTTACTTTTAAACCTTGATTGCTTTGATCTATAACCAAACCTTTATCTCTTCCAGTTTCCCCAACCTAACTTTTTTTTTTTTAAAGGTTGCACTTTGATTTTACTGCTTGCTGAACTCGGAGGTGGTCCAAAATGCCTAGCAACAGCTTTGTTGCCATTTTCCTTGGCAAATCGTATTACTTGTAACTTATAAGCAATTGTGTAGCCATGTGGTTTCTGTGACTCCATTATGTTGGGGTAATTGAATCTAGAAATTTCAAACTTGAATGAGCTTCATGGTTTGTTGAACACGTATGTAAGGTAAGAATGTTAAAAGATAAGTGCAAAATGGAGAAACAGGCACTTGTAAATACTGAGTAATAACTTATCTTCTCAATATCTCATCAATACTATCCATTTATAGTTTGTGTGTACCAATTAAACATAGGTAAACAGTTTTATGAAGAAGGTCTGTCTTACCTCAATGATCCCTGGCTTCATACTAAGGAAACACAGTGGGTCTTGCACTATTCATCCAGTTTGGTGTACTACCATCCACTAGTTTGTTTAGGTACATGCATGTGGTTAAGTGTCATCACTTAATTTTCTTCCTGACTGCTGTTATTTTGTATGAAGTACTGTTAAGTACTGTTGTTATACATTGTTACCTTAGAAAAGAGTTGCTGTTGTTAGAGTAGAAGAGACCTAGTTTACATTTGCGGAGATGTTTGTGGTTTAATTTAAAGGCCACTGCAGCACTAGAACTCCATTAGCCAATAACCTTATAAGACGTTGGGCGATTTTCTGGGACATTTTTTGGAAAAAAGTGTGTCATGTAAGCCAAGTCTGATACACCAACTTACATCTTACGAACCCTTTTTATTGAACACTTTTCTACTCGTGCCAATTGCACTCCTATCTTTACCAATAGCTCTAAATCTCACCATGGCTCTGATTTTGCCATTTTTTGACAAAGGCACATCCTCCATTTCATCTAACCACTTCACTATAACAAACCGTTCTCTCCATCCCTATACTTTGCCTTGCCATTATCTCTTTGTTACACCGTCTGCCTTTTAGCGTTACATAGCGCCATATGACCTTTGATGTCTATCACTTACTATATTTGCATGAACTCTCTTACTCACCTTATTAGGCAATCATCATGTCTGTACAACTTAGAAGACCATAAAATTTACAGAGAAGTGAATTCCTAAGACAAACCAAGGTTAACTATCCAGAGTTCAGTTTCAAAGCAAATTTGTTTAAATGTTTCAGAATCCTGACCATAAGACTCACCAGGACATTATTCCTCAGAATGTTGAGAATCCTTATCCTGCTCACAAAGACTCTACAAGAAGAAAAGATGGAAAACACTTCAGATTCAAGCAAGTAAGGGAAAACTTTTTTTTTGTTTCTAAAAGTAGAACAAGTCATGAAATTATTAGGACATTTAATGTAGAAACCAATAGTGATAATAGTGAGAAAAAAAAGTAAAAAAAATAGTGACCTGAACAAACAATTTATCAAGAACATCAAGGAGAAAACTCAAGATGCAGTTGGAGAAGATGGACAGCCAGTGGTGGATCCACCTCTTGAGGAATTGGGCCTCGTAAAGACACATCAGGACCAGCAGGTTAGTCCAGAAAGGGTACTGTATTTGTTATCTAGCAGGACTGTCCAAGTAATAATGCACATAAACTGCATGGTTATTTGCCCAACTAACTGATGCATAGTTTTTGACTAACGGTAGTGACCATCCCAGTTCCCTGGATCAGGAGAGAATGACGTTGATTGTATATTGAAGGACATATTGGTTATTGGAAAAATTAAGGAGAACTTCTGTTATAAAATTGTGTTACTGCACTGTCATGTGATTATGGACAGTGAGTAAAATACAATTTTCAAGGATTGGGGCTGTAGTGATTCCCTTCTTCAGAATGGTGTCAGATAAATGTATGAGATGATGGGTATAGAAGAATAGGCTTTGAGAATTCATTGTTGAATTACAAAATGGATAAGAAATACACTGAGATTGTATGAGCATATCCATAGAACAAATTATGATTGCTAAAGATGTTTAAGATTGAAATGTGAGATACAAAGGAGACACTGAAATTTTCAGTGAGGGAAAAGTATGCAACAATATGCAAGGGAGAAGATATGGTAGAGGTGTAGTGAAGTAGAAAATTAAAGAGTTGTGTATTTTTTTTCTTCTTCTTACATTAAAAGGGCATTGGCCAAAGGACAACAAAAATACATTAAAAAAAATCCTGCCTGTCGCCAGACCCTGCAAAGAGGACAGTAGGAGAGATAGAAGCACGGGGTGAAGGTCCAGTTTAGCATTAAAGGTGTCTTGACACTCATCTTTTGAAAAAGTTCAAGTCATAGACAGGTGGAAAAACAGAGTTCCAGAGTTTACAGTGTAATGGGTGAAAGAGTGAAGATACTGGTTAACTCTTGCATTAGAAAGATGGAAAGAATAGGGATGAGAAGAAGTAGAAAGTCTTTTGCAGCGAGGCGGGGTGGAAGCATGTAATTAGCAAGTTCAGAAGAGCAGTCAGCATGAAAATAGCGGTAGAAAAGAGATAAAGATGCAACATTGCGTCGGTGACTTAAAGAATCAAGACAGTCAGTTAGAGGAGGAGAGTTGATGAGACGAATAGCTTTAGACTCCACCTTGTTTAGTAAAGCTGTGTGAGTTGAACCCCCCCAGACAACTTCTCTTGACTCACATTCCAGTGACTGTAGTCTTTAACCCCTTCACTACTGAATTTTACTGATGTACATGCATACAACATAATAGAATTTCTGCTGAGGAACCAAAATTGTACATGCGTACAGCATCATTATGATAGGGTGTACGGGAGTTTATGAAAGCTGGTTTGGTACATATTTCGAGCACACATATTGTTTCATTTAGCAACAGTGCAGTGCCATCATGCCACTATGTATGACACTGTCATAAGGCATGAATTTATGCCAAGTACTTATTTTCTTTTATGGCTATTATATCTTATTCACCTTGTTTATATATATATATATATATATATATATATATATATATATATATATATATATATATATATATATATGTATTATGATCTATATCTTATGTATGCAGAAAGTTATTACTGCTGACACTTCAGGCATATTTTTTATTTCTTTTAAATTTCTTTATTATGCTATTAGAAGACCGGCCAAGGGCAATAAATGTCCTTGAAAGCTTGGAGGGTACTTATTACATTATCCACGTAACTCGTTTTACATGAGTTTAAAATGCGCGTTTTTAGTTTAACATGATGTCAAAAAAACAGTAGTTTTGCTTTAATTACACAATTTCTTTAGAATTAAATGATGTGATCCAAATTGAAAAAAAAAAGAAGCTTCTTGTTTATTATTATTGTAGAACTTGTTTTGTTAGGTGCAGCATCATGTCTGATTGAACTCAAAATCTTATGGCCATATTATTTAACAACCCCTTCCCTTTTCCGCGGCGGAAGAGAGTATTTGTGTATGAAACCATATTATTAGTGACAAAGAGAGTCTTTGCAGTGTCTGAATGGGTTGGACAAAGAGGGAATCCCTTCCTTGTGAAGAGGTGCCTAGGAGCACACCTTCGACAAGCCTTTCACATATATCTTGCTTCAGTCTACTTTTTTTCTTGGTAATGTACTCGTTATTGGGTCTAAGAACAGAAGTATTCTGGGCATCACATGAAATGGTATATTTTGCATGATCATTATTATTTTAATTCGTTGAAGACTTCAGTGTTCCTGAACACTTATAAACATTCCCCTGCAACTAAATCCCCACCCGATGCCAGCTGACTGGATTGCAGGATCTCATGACTACTTTTCACTACAAACAATGAAACCTTCCATTGTAATAGCAAAATAAGTAAGTCAAGTGGTGGCGACTTGGGATATATAGTAACATGGGTTAAGCTGTGGTCTGGACTTGTAAACAGATACTCGGGGCTACCAATCAAGTCACTAACATGACATAGGTTGCTATGCACATAATAAATCAATTTATTTATGGCTTTCTATATTATTATGTCACACATAATTTTCCATTATATCAATAAGTGTGAATTAAGAAATTAAGAAATTATCATGTTTTCCAAATTCGTATGTTAGCAGTATGACTACTTCAATCATTTTGATTTTAGTATCAAACTGTTCACAATAGAATTCTCTATAAAGCTTTATGCTTATAAGGTTGAATAGCATAATAGCATCACCAATACTTTAAGAGAAAGTACAACATCATGTTGGCTGTTTGTGTTATTGTTTATGGTCATTATTCACTTCCAGCATTATTTTTTGCTCTATTTCATAAATTTTTTGTCTTGCTTTGTTTGCAAGTGTTTGTTCCACAATATCATTTGTATAAAATAATCAATAGATAAACATCATTATTACTAACACCGTAATGAATACCGGGTGTGCTTCTATATTCTATAATAATACAGTAGAACCTCACAATACGAGTTTAATTCGTTCCATGACAGAGCTCGTATTGCGATTTACTCGTTTAACAAATCAATTTTTACTATTGAAATTCATTGAAATATAATTAGTCCATTCCAGCCCCCCCAAAATCGCCCAAAATTTTTTTTTATGGGTTTTTAAAACAGAAAAAGTGCACATCGTCGATATGCTTTGGTCTTATTGGCTTGTTAAGACCACTACACGCACTCCTCTCTCATGGTTTTTTTATTATTTTCTTCTTCAACTCTATCGCAAAAATCTTTTTCTTCTTATTAGCACTATGCTTTGCACTAACTTTCTGTGGACTCATGGCTAACACAATTAATTAGGACAAAATAATGCCAAAAAAGCCACGAAACAAAGAAAAATCACTATAACAAGACGATTGCAATGTTGCCTCAATGAGATGAACATGTAAACTGTGAGACCGGAGGCTGTTACTGTTGGGGGAGCGCGTGCAAACTCAGTGCTGACTATTAGGAATCTTGCTCGTACTGCAGATTTCCACCCGTATTTCAAGACAAAAATACTCACAACCGCAGCTCGTTAAGCAAATTACTCGTACAATGGGGCAATTGTACTGCAAGGTTCTACTGCATATGTATTCAAGAATGAACAGAACATGAACATCGCTGATACCAACTAACACAGTACATACAGCAAAAGAATTAATATATTGTATATGCTTACTGTAAAAATAATAAAGAAAAATATATATAGGTGATCACTTTCCATCATGGATTAAACTCAGTGTTTATAAAGGCAGTAACAAAAAGAAATTTAGAAAAAACAACAGAGAGCTGCAGGCATTTAAGCAAGGGAGTACGTAGTGTCCACTCGCCAGCTAGTCACAAAGATACTGATGCTCTCATTAGGGTAGCCACCAACACAGCATCCTGTAGATATGGCGTGGGTTATAAGAAGAATGGGAAGACATTGGCATGTATTTTAAAGCAAGTCCTAAAACGATCGGACAATAAATTGATTTCTGGCAAATTATTTATTTCGATGATGAAAATAACGTCATCGGCTGGCTTACGGGAGTTTTTTGGATGACGAAAATAACGTCATCAGCGTGCCAAAGTATTAGTAATACCTGTCCAAGGATCAAACCTTCCATGTCGCCTCTTACTCGAAGGAGTAAAGGGTTATTTAATAATTTGGCCATTATTCATCAAAATTCATAGTGTCTCATGAACAAAAACTTACATGTATTTACAATATATGGAAAAATTATGTTTACATTACACGATATTTAAAATACATGAACACTCCAGGAACCCAATACTCACACAAAACGAGAAATACCTGTTGATATTACATGCCTCAATTGCAACTCTTGACTCAATTGAGTGTCACTGAACAGGATTTTCTCTCCATGATGGCAACTTCTGACATGGATTCTGACTGTTATGATGCCCTGGAGATTGAGTTGGAGGGCTCTGATGACAATGGTACGCAGACAGACATAAGTGATAGTGTCATGAGGAATATCTATTGGCCCACCATCAAATGGCGTGGCTGGTGAAACTCGGTTTGGGGAGAGATGAGGTTTGTGCCCTTGGGGCACAGTAATACATTAGGTTGCTGGTAATTGGAACTTTTCAGTAAATGAGAGCAAAAATGGGTTACAGTGTTGTGCTGTATTTGGTTCTCTTTCCTCTTTAGAGTTTGATAGTTTGATGTATAATGTACTACTGTACAAAAACTGTAATGTAAGTTTGTTGTTTTCAGGAAAAAGAAGAAGGATATAGGCTGCATGCTTTCAACTCACTAATATCCTCACGCCTTTCACCACACCGCTCAATACCAGACACCAGGAATAAAAGGTTTGTGTTTGAGAATACTGCTTTGGATATAGGGTCTTATAATATGTGTTACTCTTAGCAGAATCAGTGCTTCATTGTATTTTGGGGAGGCGGTGGTGCAGTGGTCAGCGTTCGGGCATGGGAGCCTAGGGTTCCGGGTTCGAATCCCCGATATCCGCTGACCACTTTTCAATATTTGATATCACCGCCGAATGGCCAAAGACTACCCAAATTGCTGCCATACTGTCCTCAGACGGGACTTACAACGTTAATATGCATCTGAGGCTGTAGCAGTAATAAGCCTCACTCGTTCTCAACATATTCAAGAGAGAACTTAATCATTCGAGGCGTCACTATAAAAATTCTAAAACCTACACCAAATAACAGGCGAGGCAAGTCCATCTGTGCCTCCATATGCCTACTGGTGCCAACGGTTAATGATATATAAAAAAAAAAAAAATTTTGCCAAATAAACTCAGTCACTAAATTAAAAAAATTTGGTAGAAATTTTACATATACCTTTTGTAAGTATTCTGTTTTCAATTCAAACATTACAACTGTAATCTGGTTCACTAGTATATCACCCAAAATTTTGGCGGTAGACAAGACTTTCATGTTTTATCCTTTAGTGCTGGATGTAAATAAAAAAAAATTCTTGAAGCTTCATGACTGTAGAACTTGAGGTGTTAAAGATGATGTCCAAAAGTTAGAATATGTTGAAAAGAGCATGATGCATTGTGAGTCCAGTGATATCTTGTGGCACCTTGTGAGGGAAACTTGGAAATGAGTGTATCAGTGGAAATAATTAGGACAGGTAGATTGCAAATTTTCTTAGGGGAGAGAGAGAGAGAGAGAGAGAGAGAGAGAGAGAGAGAGAGAGAGAGAGAGAGAGAGAGAGAGAGAGAGAGAGAGAGAGAGAGAATACCTACATATACATATCTTTAGAATCTACAACATGATCCAGGAACTGAATACGTGACTTGAGGAAGTCACATTTGTGTAGATTAAGCTTGAGACCAGCTTGGGCAAGTTTGTCAAGAACATGCTAATTTCAGCAAATGATTACCTAAGTCAGGAGAGACAATAATGAGATCGTTGAGACAGATAAATAAACCTTGACCAATGACACCTGAGAATAGATTATTAATAATTTGTTGAAAAGTATGAGGAATATTACATAAACACATACTGTATGAATCCATTCGTAGTGAGTGTTGCGAGTAGAAAATGCAGTAATTTTCCTAGATTCTTTATCTAAAGGAATTTGAAAGAACCTGACATGAGGTTATGGCTGGTAAAAACAGTATTTCCTTTCCCAATGGATTGGAGAAGTCCGCTCAACACTGGAAGAGGATAGCGATCAGGTACTGTTAAAGCATTTATTATCCTGAAATCAATGACAGGACGAAGGATGCCCTCTTTCTTGGGTACTAGAAACAGGTGAATTCCAAGGTGAGAAAGATGCTTGGATAACACTTTATTCAAGTATGTTGTGAACTAGAGATTGCACTACCACTTTTTGACTGCTTGGAAAGTGGTTGGAAGGAACATAAGAAGGTTGTGCATTGACAAGGTACTTGACAGAGTTACTGACACTAAGTTTTTCGCCTGGTAAGGCAATAGCATGTTGATACTCTGCCAAAAGTTTAAGAAGATGAAGCTTTGTACGTGGGTATTATAATACTTTAACAAAAGAATTAAATTCAGACGCAGAGTCATGAACGTTAGCTGTGATGTCATGTGAAGAAGAGACACCAGTTAAAAGGTGTGTAGAGTTCTTGAATGGTAAATCATTACAAACTTCAAGAATGCCAAGTAGCACACCACTCTTGAGAGGAATAGAGGTGCCTGTGATATTTGTGATGAGTGCGTCACTGATGTGGTCTTGCACTGTATAGAGTGTTCTCTCCAGTGCCAGAGACTTGACACGTGCAGTGTCAGGAAGAGACGCTAGAGAGGTGCCGACAGGAGCATCAGGCAGACGGATAGGGAGGCATATGATACATGTAGAGCTAATATACTGATCTATAAGAACTGCAGAAACAACATTGTGATGAGGCTGAACGTTTCGACGTGCCTAATTCAGGCAAGTGCAAACTTGTGGAATATGCTTGAGTAGCCTCAGCAGTGGACTGCTGAGGTGTTGGCTGTGTGTCAGTAGAAAAAGAAGGTACTGATTGCATCGCAGCAACAGAAGAATGAGTAGGGCTAAGGAGAGGGGAAGGACAGTCCATGTACGTGCAAACAAGACAGATCCCTTAGTAGATGAAGTGGTGGAACTCCTACAAGCGAGTCCGCACTACGCCCAGATGGTAGGGAGGATACTGTATCTACTCGACATTTGGCCCCAGCTGGTAGTGAACTTTCAGCCCAGCCTCCAGACACTACAGATGCAACTCTTGGGTCGAGTTCTCCTGAAGCAGTTACTATGAGAGCAAATGATTCTGGTCCTGAGGCTTCAAACCATCCTCAACAAACTGAGTCTGATGAGGGTGCGCCAGTTTTGAGGCGATCCAAGCGTATCAGATGTCCTCCTACTCATTTTGAGGCTACACAGTTTTTGTGGGAGGGGGAGAATGTAATAATAACTAGTTAATGATAACTATGTGATTGGTGTAGTTTGTCATACTATGTAATTACTAACTATTTGATTGGTTGTAGTAATTCGTCATTCGCAAGGGTTTATCTACATTTGGCAACACTGTATGTCAGTTGCAGTGGTAGCAAGTATTACTCAGCCTTGGCTAATACTGAACTTGGTGTGTGTGTGGGCACTGTGGTGCATGGGAAAGCTAGTGCTGCCTGGACCTGGTGTGCAAACTGTTGTATGCCCAGTTGTGCAACTCTTGTACTGCCAGATGCAGAGCAGTAGCTGCCAGGTAGCCAGACATACCAGTCATGGTCGTGGTTGTCAAGTCGATCAGTCGTAAGTTGCATAGGTTGTAAGTCGACGACATACAGTATAGTAAAACACGGTGCCCTCTTCCATTTCCATGTGAAGAAAATAACAGCTCATGACACCACCAACCCCAGCCAACTGTGAAACTATGTGTCTGTTACACTGCCGACACTCAGCTTAATAAACCCTTATACTCTAAACAGGCCAACAAGGCTTACTAAACCACCAAAGTCTTCATGCTCTTGGCAGCATCCTTTCAATACTCACACATTATCCACATGCCAACCTGACAACACTGTGGGTGGAACTGCCGTAAAACGTCTTCTCCAGTTGTAGCTGTTCAGCAGGAAATAGTTTATCCTCATGGCTTCACCAACAAAAAAATGGAATATGATGCTAGTTTCAAACTGAAAGTTGTTGTGTTTGCGATCTCTTCAAACAGCGCTGCTGCAGCTAGGAAGTATGGAGTAAATGAAAAGCTGGTTCGTGATTGGAAGAAAAGTGAAGCCTCCCTGAAGAAAATGCCTAAGAAGAAATGTGTAGTAAGAACCAGCATCAATCACTGGCCTGAATGAAAACTGTCAAAATGGCTGTAAGGTTGGATCAATGAAAACTATCAAAATGGCTATAAGGTTGGATCAATGAAAAATGGCTGTAAGGTTGGATCAATGAAAGCCATCAAAATGGCTATAAGGTTGGATCAATGAAAACCATCAAAATGGCTATAAGGTTGATGAATGAAAACCATCAAAATGGCTATAAGGTTGATCAATGAAAACCATCAAAATGGCTATACAGTTACCTGAACTAGCATACATATTCAAGAAATGAAATGGCCAAAAACACATCCAGATGAAAGCAAAGATTTTAAAGCAACTGAAAACTGGTGTTCTCGTTTTATGAAGAAGAAAGATTTGGTGTTTTGGCAGAAGACTAAAATTGCTCAGAAGCTCCCTGTAGACCTAGAAGAAAGTAACAAAGAAGAGGACAGCAAAGATTTTAAAGTTGATGTTAGAACTTCATAAAGTCATACAGATCCGTATGCAGACTTCTTGACATCAGAGGATGAAACAGTAAGATTTTGAAATGTGATCATACATGGTGTTCCGGTTAGTGTTTACAATCTGTGTATCAGCTGCTGGAAACAGCCTATGGTTTTGTGTTGATATGAACTGAATATTTATTATTGTATTTTTTATATATTAATGTGTGTTAAATATGTTAAGTAAATTCACTGAACACAAGTTTTAGTTGGAATATTTGTGGCAACTGCTGAAGTTACAGTGTACAGTGATTGTTAGTAGTGCTGGTTACTCTGTGGTAAAGGTTCACATCTTATCATAGCCGTATAAGTCAGCCCCTAGTTTTTGGAGATATTTTTTCAGGCTCAAAAAGTTGACTTGTATGCTGCAATTTATGGTATTTGTGTGACTGACTTGATGTGCTGTGTTGGGTGGGCTGCAATTTTCTTCTCCTCTAGGGTCCTATGGGCTAAGTGAGTGGAGCATATGTCTATGTTTGCATGTGAGTGTATGCGCACCTTGTCTCGGCTATCCCCAATAGGGGGATTATTATTATTATTATTTAGCCCTGTGGTGGGGGCTGCAAGAATCCTATCACCGAATTCCTTGCGGCTCATAAAAGGCACAGAGAGGGAGGAGAAATTAAAGTCTCCCTGAATCTTAAATGCCTTGTATTTGCTACCCTCCTTTAAATGGGGATATAAGCCTGGTATATAGATCGATTATTTTTATTATTATTATTATTATTTATATCATTATAATTTTTATTAGAATCCAAGTTGAATGTTCACGTTGAATAATAGATTTTGCTAATTATTTCTCCTTTTTTTAACAGGTGCAAGGATATTATGTATCCTGATCAGTTACCAACAGCATCTATTGTCATCTGTTTCTATCGTGAAGAACATTCTGCCCTTCTACGTACAATCCACTCTATCTTGGATCGCACACCTTCCCACCTCCTGCAGGAAATCATTCTAGTGGATGACACAGATGAAGGTATGGGGTCAGGAAGGCTTTTCTTACTCTGATATTTAAGACTATATTGGTTGTATGTTGTTATTATTATTATTATTATTATTATCATTATTATCATTATTGTTGTTATTATTATTATTATTATTATTATTATGTTATTATTAATGATGACCTCTGGAAGAGGTTCTTGCGCATCTGGTGTGACCCTTGGATCATACATATCAGATGAAGGGAGGGAGAGGGCATCAGTTGAATATAAAGTAGCAGGGGTAAACCTTAGGACACTGTTGTGGATACGATCCTTGTCCTTGCCCTCATACTGTTTGCTGCTGATACTGCTTTAGTAGCAGATTCAGAGCAAAAATTATGTCAGCTGGTAGAAGAGTTTGGACAGAGTTTGAGGCGGCTCACAAACAGTACTGCAGCCATCCATCTGCTGAAACTCATGCCCTATATATTTCAGCCTGTAATCATGCCAAATCTATTATATTTCTTTCATCAATAGAAAATGTCAAAATCTTTCCAATTCTAACTCTTCTCATGATTTCTTGCATCTAGCCAATAATATCTCTAACAATTTTACTTCTTCATTTTTCCCTCCTTTACTTCAACCAGACAGCTCCGTAGCTGTCTCTTCTTTCTCTAAAGCTGAACTCTTTGCTCAAACCTTTGCTACCAACTCTACTTTGGATGATACTGGGCATATTCCTCCTACTCCCTCTGACTACTTCATCCCTAAAATTGAAATTCTTCATTATGATGTTTTCCATGCCCTCTCTAGCCTTGATTCTCGGAATCCCTCCTGTTGTTCTCAAAAACTGTGCTTCCGAACTTGCTCACTGCCTGGTCAAACTCTTTCATCTGTGTCTCTCTACTTCTACCTATCCTTCTTGTTGGAAGTTTGCTCGCATTCAACCTGTCCCTAAAAAGGGTGACTGCTCCAATCCTTTGAATGGCTAGCAGATCTTGATCGTTGCCAGTAACGGTAGGGAGTTGTAGTACAGTGACGTGAGTGTTCTTCATTGAGCTGTTTCTGGATGGCGCTGACTTGTAGTGCAAGTTGAGACAGAAGCTCAGCGAGTTGCTGAGTGTCGTCGTCAGGCATGGTGGCTAGTGGGGCTGTTCACGATGGTGGTCACTGTTCTTGGTGGTGATGACAACGGTAGCGGCGGCAGCGGCGAGAGCTGGTGGATGGCAGTGTTGTGCGGCATGAGGCGGCGCTGGGCAGCAGGAGGCAGTACCATATGACAAGAGGCAACGGCAGCTGGGGGGCCAACACCAGCGGCAGGGACAACGCGCAATGTGCAGCAGGGGGAAGCGTTGACTGCGAGGCTACAGGGCTGCTGTGGCAGGGGCAACGTCTGTTGCAGATGCAGAGCCCGCCAGAGCGGCAGTGGCGACGTCAGCTACAATAGGGCAGGGGCAGGTGCAGTGTCTTGCTGCGGGGCCCACTTGTGCAAGAGACTGGCATCGCCAGTGCTACCCTAAGACTGGGTAAAGGGGCTGAGCCTCAGGGGAGCGAGAGCTAGCTTACAATTGAAGGCTTGGTGATAGCTGTCAGCAGCACCCTCGCCCCTTAGCTGGGTGTACAATCCAGTGGGTCACCAATTATTGTATTGTTTTTCCCATTTATGGATATGGTGTTTACTGACACAAACGGAGCAAATCCGTGATGTTGTCTTCTCTTAAGGTCAGTGACAAACCTTGTTACACAAGACAGTAATGGGTGCTCTAAGCCAAAACCCTTACCATAATGGATACAATAAGACAATCAATTGATTTTGTCTCTCTTTCTTGTTTATTCAAAATAGAAAGCAGAATGTGTTGAAATGGTTTGGATATATGGAGAGAATGGAGGAGGACTGGTTGGTGAAGGTAATAATGGGATCTGCTGTGTGTGAGGTTGAGAGGAAGGCCAAGAATGGGATGAATGGATGGTTTGAAAAGAACGTTGAATGAAACAGGAATGCCTGGAGTAAGGAAAGATGATTGTGTGGGATAGAGGTGAGTGGAGAACAAAGGTGAATTCATGAATAATGACGTAACCATGATGGCCCATGGAAGAGGTTCCTACTCATCTGACATGAAAATTAATCAATTATTATACAATGACATGTGGATATATTTTGCAGTTCAAGATAGTACCTTGGCCACAAAGACTTATTGGTAAAGCAACTTGCTTTTGATTTTCTATTTTTGTTGGCACGGAAAGCAACTCCCCAATCCCATCAAAACAAGATACAGTTTCATCTTATGAGGCTTCAAATACTTAATTATATATCATGGTTTGAATAAGTATGCCCAAATGTTATTAAATGTGGATGTTTTATAGCTTCCAAAAGTCTAACTTCTAAACTCAGGCTCATCCATCCACCAAATTAGATTTTTCCATGCATCATACTTATCGAATTTCAATTTGTATAAGCTCGTTTTTCCACCTGATTCTCGTGCTATTTAGAACCATACTATGTTTAGCTATATATGATCTTTAATTTCACTATGCTTTGGCAGTTTAAACAAGTGTCCAAAGTTGAGAGTGTACTGTATTAGGAAAGTTGTGTGTTTACAATGAATAGCCTTTGTCACATGATAGCAGTTTGCCAAATTGCAAATAAGTGCAATTTTGTCAAGTCCTCTGTTTTATAGCTGCTTTCTAAAGACCTCATCCCATACTTTATTTGGTTTTCATATGAAAACCATTGTTAGGTTATGATAAAATAGTATTTCTTTCAATATTTTTCATGATTTTGTTTTTCTGCTTTTTTTATAATACCTGACATTTTCAGGAAAAGGCAAGTTGTATAGTAGATGGAGTAAATAAGAGAATATTCTCTTTGAAAGTTGTTTAAGTTTTATTTTCATATTAATAATATTTAAAATTTTCATTGCAGAAAGCTATCATGCAGAAGTAGTGAATGAAATGGGAAACTTGAATGAAAAAATACACATCTTGAAGACACCCCAGCGAGAAGGTCTCATTCGGGCTCGGGTATTTGGGGCCCGCCAGGCTGTTGGGCAGGTTAGTGTATCTATCTGGTCCTCTGAATAATATCCATATAACCATATGGTTTGTTGTTATAGATGCTTCAGGAATGCCAGCAGGATTCAAGCTCAATACAGAAACAGCTGACACTTGAGTTATGATCCTTATTCCACTGGTCGTAACTGTGAACTCCGTTGATCGTTAATTGAAAAAGAGGTATTAAAAGAGACAAGTTGTAAGTGCAAAATATCACTAAGCTGAGCATCTTAAAGTGAAGTTGTCCTGTATTTAGAGTAGAAATGTTTTATTTACCTGTCTGCTGTTGCGTTGTCACTTCTTGGAGCAAGAGATCAAGATTTTTTAATGGGAGGGGAGTATTGCAGTGGTAAAAAAGACTGCTTACAAGCAAAAATCTCACTTGTTCCTCTTATTTCTTTTATTGAGCGAAAGTGATAACGCAGAACTTGTTGAGAACGGAAACTTTTTGGGTACAGTGCGGAACTAGTGAATCTGAGTCGAATGTTGTTGTTTTTTTTATTTATTTATTTATTTTTTTTTATTATTACATTAAAAGGACACTGGCCAAGAGGAAATAAAAATACAATAAAAAAAAAAAAATCCTGCTTGTGGCCAGACCTTGTAAAGAGGACAGTGGGAGAAAAGAAGCAAGGGGTGGATGTCCAGTTTATCATTGGAGGTGTCTTGACACTCCTCTTTTGATAGAGTTTAAGTCATGGGCAAGTGGAAAAACAGACAAAGGAAGAGAGTTCCAGAGTTTACCATTGTAAGAGATGAAAGAGTGAAGATACTGGTTAACTCTTGTATTAGGAAGATGGACAGAATAGGGATGAGAAGAAGTAGAAAGTCTTGTGCAGCGAGGCTGCGGGAGGGGGGGGAGGCATGCAGTTAGCAAGTTCAGAAGAGCAGTCAGCATGAAAATAGCAGTAGAAGATAGATAAAGATCCAACATTGCGTCGGTGACTTAAAGAATCAAGACAGTCAGTTAGAGGAGGAGAGCTGATGAGACAAAAAGCTTTAGACTCCACCCTGTTTAGTAAAGCTGTGTGAGTTGAACCCCCCCCAGACATGAGAGCCATACTCCATACATGGGCGGATAAGGCCCCTGTACAGAGCAAGCAGCTGAGAGGGAGAGAAAAATGGATGCAGATGCCATAGGACACCTAACTTCTTGGAAGCTGATTTAGCAAGAGTAGAGATATGAAATTGCCAGTTTAGATTTTAAGTAAAGGATAGACCGAGTGTGTTTAATGTGGAGGAGAGGGGAAGTTGAATGTTATTGAAGAAGAGGGGATAGTTATCTGGAAGGTTATGTCGAGTAGATAGTTGTAGAAATTGAGTTTTTGAGGCATTGAACAGAACCAGGTTTGCTCTGCCCCAATCAGAAACTAGTGAAAGATCAGAATTTAAGCATCTTATAGCATCTCGGCTTGAATCATTTAATTCTTCTTGGGTTGGGCGTCTGTTGTACGGCGTTGAAAAATGCAAGGTGGTGTCATCAGCATAGGAGTGGATAGGGCATTGAGTCAGATTTAGGAGATCATTGATGAATATTAGAAAGAGAGTGGGTGATAGGACAGAACCCTGAGGAACACCACTGTTGATAGTTTTAGGAGAAGAACAGTGACCTTCCACTACAGTGGCAATAGAACTGTCAGAAAGGAAACTGGAGATGAAGGTACAGAGAGAAGGATAGAATCCGTAGGAGGCTAGTTTAGAAATTAAAGATTTATGCCAGACTCTATCAAAGGCTTTCGATATGTCAAGGCCGACAGCAAAGATTTCACCAAAGTCCCTAAAAGAGGATGACCAAGATTCAGTTAGGAAAGCAAGAAGATCACCAGTAGATTGGTCTTTAATGGAAACCATACTGGCAATCAGAGAGAAGGTTGTGAGCTGATAGATGCCTCATTATCTTGTTAAGGACAGACTCAAAGGCTTTAGAAAGGCAGGAAATCAAAGCTATAGGGCGGTAGTTAGAAGGATTGGAACGGTCACCCTTGTTAGGGACAGGTTGAATGTGAGCAAACTTCCAGCAAGAAGGATAGGTAGAAGTAGACACAGACGAAAGAGTTTGACCAGGCAATGAGCGAGTTCGGAAGCACAGTTTTTGAGAACAACAGGAGGGACTCCATCTGAGAATCAAGGCCAGAGAGGACCTGGAAAACGTCATAATAAAGAATATTAATTTTAGGGATGAAGTAGTCAGAGGGTGGAGGAGTAGGAGGAATATGCCCAGTATCATCCAAAGTAGAGTTGGTAGCAAAGGTTTGAGCGAATAGTTCAGCTTTTGAGAAAGAAGAGACAGCTGTGGAACCCTCTGGTTGAAGTAAAAAAGGGAAAGATGAAGAAGTAAAATTGTTAGAGATATTATTAGCTAGATGCCAGAAATCACGAGAAGAGTTAGAATTGGAAAGATTTTGACATTTTCTATTGATGAAAGAGTTTTTAGTAAATTGGAGAATAGATTTGGCATGATTACAGGCAGAAATATATAGGGCATGAGTTTCAGCAGATGGATGGCTACGGTACTGTTTGTGAGCCGCCTCTCTATCTTTGACAGCACGAGAACAAGCAGAGTTAAACCAGGGCTTTTTAGTATTAGAGAAAGTATTAGGAATGTATAGCTCCATGCCAGAGATAATTACCTCTGTAATGCGCTCAGCACAAAGAGAAGGATCTCTGACACGGAAGCAATAATCATCCCAAGGAAAATCAGAATAGTACTGCCTTAGGTCCTCCCACTTAGCAAAGTTGAAATGCCCAGAAGCACCTCTGCTTAGGCAGGTCCTGAGGCTGCACTGGAGTGATAGAACAGGTAATAAGATTGTGATCGGAGGAGCCCAACGGAGAGGAAAGTTTAACAGAGTAAGCTGAAGGGTTGGAAGTTAGGAAAAGATCAAGAATGTTGAGCGTGTCTCCAAGGCGGTCAGGGATACGGGTAGGGAACTGCACTAGCTGCTGTAGGTCATGAAGGATAGCAAAGTTGAAGGTTTGTTCACCGGGTTGGTCAGTGAAAGAAGATGAAAGCCGAAGCTGGTGGTGAACATTGAAATCCCCTAAAATGGAGATCTCAGCATGAGGTAAGTGAGATAGGATTTACTCCACTTTGGAAGTCAAATAGTCAAAGAATTTTACATAGTCAGAGGAATTAGGTGAGAGATATACAGCACAGATTAATTTATTTAGAGAATGACATTGAAGTCTTAGCCAGATGGTAAAAAATTCTGAAGATTCAAGATTGTGGGCACGAGAACAAGTAATGTCATTACGCACATATGCGCAACAGCCAGCTTTGGATCGAAAATGAGGATAGAGAAAGTAGGAGGGAACAGAGAAGGGGCTGCTGTCAGTAGTCACAGACAACTGTGTTTCAGTTAGGAAGCGAAGATGAGGTTTAGTGGAGGAGAGATGATATTCCACAGATTGGAAATTAGATCTAAGGCCACGAATGTTGCAGAAATCGAGAGTAAAAATATTAGAGGAAGTGTCAAGACACCCAAGGTCGTCAGCAGAGGGGCAGTCCGACCTGGGGACATTTGTGGTCCCCTGCCCCAGATGGGGACTCCCAGGCTGGGTGTAGTGAAGCCATTTAAAAAAAAATTTTTGAAGAGTGTAAAAGTGTAAGGTGTAGTAATGTTATGTAAGTAGTAGAAGTTGTCTTTAGAAGGCAGGCTGCAGCTGCTCTCTTGTGTAAATGAGACACTAAGGGAACTGGGAAGAGAGGACACAGGGAATCACTCAGTCTGCAGCACTGCCTACATCCCCGTAAGTACCTCTCCTGGAGTATTCCACTGGGCGGCAGGTGTCTACTACCTACTCCTATTACAGAACTGTACTTCTGTTTTTTCTTCTCCAGCAAGTTCTCTTGGAGCTATGTTAATATAAGTATCACATTGGTTGTCTCCATATCTTGAAGAAAAACTAAATTGCAATGCATCTTTATCTACTTTTCCCTAATCATACAAGCAATGCTTCAAAATATCATTATTGCCCTTACCTTGTACAAGTTCACAGTCACATTTTTCAGTTAGTCATCTGGAACTGTGTCCTCTTTTATGATTGTGTTTACAGTACCAATTTGGTTACCATTTTCAATCTTTAATCATTGGAGGCTTTCAGCATCTAAGGAGTTATTTCAGAACTACCAGCATTCTTTATATATTTTATATATTTTACATATCTCAAATATTTTATATATTTCTTCACTTTGTAATTTTCTATCAGTAGAGGAGGGCCAAGAACTGGAGCTATTAGGTCCAGGATGGATACAGGAGTCAAAGTGTCAATGAATATGTCAAGTAAAGGAATACACATTATGTATTTTTGCAGGTACTGGTGTTTTTGGACAGCCATGTAGAGGTGAACGTTGGATGGATTGAGCCCCTTCTGGTGCGTGTTGCAGAAAAAACTCACAATGTAGTTACTCCAATCATTGATGTCATCTCTCCAGACACTTTCCAGGTAACTTTTCTGATGGAGTAATTCATCGGGTTTAGGCAACAAGTCTAGCAAAGGTCCTGAGTTTGCATGAAATCTATCTTTCTATTGACCCAGTTAATAACTCCCTGAAAGCGGGTAGCCAAGACAAGGCATTTAGGGTTCAGGAAGACATTACTCTCCCCTCAACATCTGTGTCCTGTCTTTTTGTTGGAGAGAATACAGAGACCCCTCACTCCGTCCTTTTTTGTTGCCTTTTATGACCCGCAAGGAATATGGTGGTAGTATTCTTGCAGCTCTTTTGGGGAGGGTGATGGCTGACGATCATGAGTCCAGCGTGTGATCTTCCAGACCATGGTGAATTTCACACACACACACACACCACACACACACACACACACACACACACACTGGAATAAACTTGATGCAGAAATGATTAATGCAAGAAATATTCATGATTTCAAAAGCAAACTAGATAATAGTAGATTTGGAGATAGGACAGTACGAATATAGCTCTTTTCCTCTATGTTATAACTAGGTAAATACAACTAGGTAAATACACACACACACACACACACACAAATGAGGAAATATTTAAGATGATGAAGGAGCTGGATGTCAATAAATCAATGGGACCAGATGGAGTATCAAACTGGATTTTGAAGGAATGCTGTGAGCAATTGGCTGGGAAAATTCATAGTGTGGTGGTAACATCATTGACGCAGGGAAGAGTGCCTAAGGACTGGAAAAGGGCAAATATCACACCGATATTTAAAGGGGGAAATAAGGAAAACCCGCTAAACTATAGACCAGTGTCCTTGACCAGCGTTGTGGGGAAGATGTGTGAGAGAGTGATTAAGGAGAGATGGATGGAGCACTTGGAGAGGCATAAAGTATTAACAAATTGCCAGTTTGGATTTAGAAAGGGGAGATCATGCTCCACAAATTTGTTATCTTTTTACTCAAAAGTGATTGATGTTATTCAAGAAAGGGATGGATGGGTGGATGGTGTATACCTGGATTTAAAGAAGGCTTTTGATAAAGTACCGCATCGAAGATTAATATGGAAAATTGAAAAGTACGGAGGAATTGGAGGAAAACTACTGGAGTGGATGGAGGATTATCTTCATGATAGAGAAATGAGAACAGTAATACGTGACCAGTGTTCGTCTTGGCTCAAGGTAACCAGTGGTGTCCCACAGGGATCTGTGTTGGGACCATTAATGTTTGTGATTTACGTTAATGACTTGAGTGATGAAGTTGACAGTTACATAAACATGTTTGTGGATGATGCAAAATTAATGAGGAAAGTTGAAAATGTAAATGACTGTATGATGCTACAAAATGACTTAAACAAGATCAATAGTTGGAGTAAATTATGGCAAATGGAATTTAACTTGAGTAAATGCAAGGTGATGGAGTTTGGTAAGAGCCAAAAGAGAGTGCGATATGATTATGAGATAAATGGTGTCAGGTTGGAGAAATCAAAAGAAGAAGTGGATTTGGGAGTGACTGTTACAGAGGACTTGACTCCAGACAAACATATTGACAAAATTGCTGGTGGGATGATGAATTTATTAAAAAGGATGAGAGTGGCCTTTTCGTATCTGGATGAAAGGATGATAAAGAAGATTTTGACTTCTGTGGTACGACCGAGGTTGGAATATGCGGCAGTCGTGTGGTCTCCCCATAAAAAGAAAAATATTGCAAGGTTAGAAAGAGTTCAGAGAGCAGTTACGAAGATGGTTCCCGAGATGAGTACTTTGACCTATGAAGAGAGACTGAAAAGATTAGAAATCACTACACTCGAGGAGAGAAGGGAAAGAGGTGATTTGATAAATGTCTATAGAATGGCAAATGGTATGGAGGACATGGATAGGGAAGACTTTTTACCCTTGGATACACGGAATACAAGAGGACATGGTTTAAAGTTGAAAAAGGAAAACTGTAGAAGGGACATCAAGAAATATAGTTTTCCTCATAGAGTTGTAGATAAATGGAACGAACTGGGCGAGGAAGTTGTGAAGGCTGGGACTGTGCATACTTTTAAGAAGAAACTAGATAAAGGATACAGAGACGGGATACCATGAGATTACTCCCCTCCCGTAAACCACAACTAGGTAAAACACACACACACACACACACACACACACACACACACACACACACACAGATGCTTGAATAACACAAAGAAATATAGCTTTCCACATAGAAGTATAGACGCATGGAACAGTTTGAAAGAAGAAGTTATTGAAGTGAATAGTGTGCACAAACTGAAAGAAAAATTGGATCAATGTAGATACGGAGACAGGACCACACGAGTCTAGCTCAGGCCCTGTATACTACAACTAGGTAAATACACACACACACACACACACACACACACACACACACACACACACACACACACACACACACACACACACACACACACACACAGCAAGGAGGGAGTAGACAAGCTGAAGGTAGAAGGCACAGTGTATGAAGATGAATTGCAACAGGCTGAGGTGATGAATAAGAGCTTTCAGACTGTATTTACAAGAGAAAGTGAATTTAGAATTAATAATATTATAGCAACGGAAAATTTAATGGAAAACAAAAGTAAATGTAAAAGAAGTAAAACAACTGATGGAAAGCTCAGATGGAGTGTCAAATTGGATAATGGAAAAATGCACTAACCAGCCAGCAGGAAAGTTACATAGTATAATTGAAAGTTCACTAAAGGAGAGCAGAGTTCTGCTAGATTGGAAAAGAGCAAATATTGTGCCAATTCATAGAGGAGATAAAGAAGAAGAATTCATTTACAAACCAGTATCATTAACAAGCGTTGTGGCAAAAATTTGTGAAGAAAAGTGAAGGACAGACGGTTGAAGTTTTTGGAAGAGACAAACACACTCTCAGGTGGTTAGTTTGGATTTAGAGGAGGAAGGTCTTGTATAACGAACTTACTAAGCTTTTACTCGAGTGTGATTGATGTGACACAGGAAAGAGAAGGGTGGGTTGATTGCATCTACCTGGACCTCAAGAAGGCTTTTGACAAGGTACCTCACAAGAGACTGCTCTGGAAACTAGAAATGTAAGGATTTGAAGGGTCTTTGAGAAATGGAGTTTAATGCCAAAAAGTGTAAAGTGCTGGAAATAGGCTGTAGTAGAATGAGACAAAGAGGAAAGTATTTGATGGGAAATGAATGGATAAACAAAACAAATGTTGAAAAAGATTTGGGAGTATGGATTACAGATAATTTGTCACCAGAGAAACATAGTAATAAAATCACAGGAGATACATATCAGCTGCTGAGAAATATAAGAATGGCTTTCAAATATCTGGATGAAGAGATGATTAACAAATTGATAACATCATTTATTCGACCAAAGCTAGAATATGCGGCAGTGATTTGGTCACCACATAAAAAGGATATAAAAAGGCTTGAGGGATTACAAAGAGCAGCTACAAAAATTACTAAGCCTGAGAAATTTACCTTATGAAGAAAAACTTTCTAGGCTGAAACTACCAACTCTTGTGAAAAGAAGAGAAAGGGGAGACTTTATAGTAGTGTATAGAGCCTCAAAAGGTCTGGGAAAAATTGATAGAAATGATCTGTTTGTGTGGGACGACAGAACAAGAGGACACGAGAAGAAACTGAAAAGGACTACATGCAAGAAAGACATAGAAAAATACAGCTTTCCATATAGAAGCATAGAAGCCTGGAATAAACTTGATGCAGCAGAAGCAATTAATGCAAGAAATATTAATGATTTCAAAAGCAAATTGGTAATAGTAGATTAAATACACACACACTACACTTTTAGTTATGTACCTTTCAAGGGAATTTATTATTTAGAATATGTATCATCTTTTTTTTTCATGTTGTTTGGTTCACTTCAAAAGGGTACTATTTATTTTCTAACCAAACCTAGCTTAGCCTTATGTACATGAATTATGTTGTTAAAGGGATTATCCTTGCTAGAATTATGTGACCCTGACTAACTATTAACTGCAGTTGATAACTTGCACAAAGACAACACTAACAGCATCTACAAAGTTTTATGTGGCATTAGCAGTTGCCTGCTGGATATACTGTGCCACTGAAATTACAATTACACAGCTGTCTATATAAACATACTACATATTCTGTCCACTTATACTTATTACTAAGTGTATCATACTGTAAGTTTGGTTTAGAGCATAAGTGAATTATGAAAAGTTACCACCAATGCTGCACCTCACTCGTCATTTGATTTGTCTTCTACATGGCAAGCTCCATTTATTTCCATTATCATTGTATGTTGGCCTACTAGTGCAACACTACTCTAAACTCGCCTATACAAGTAGCTAGAAGCTTAAATAATCTTGAGATGGGTGGTTTCCCTTGACATGGTTACTCACATTCCAGTGCTCCGAGACTCCATAGAATTTGGAGATACAAGCCTTGTAAGTGTTTGATGAGTATGACTTTACTAAGTTTACGTTCGTGGGTTACCAAAATATTTACCAGTTTTTTCATGGTAAATAGTTTGATGAATCTAGTCCCTGGATGATAGGCACTTGGAAACCTTCCTAAAAGGTAAAGGGAGGAAAATGGTTGGCAAATTTAAAGCCATAAAATCAGGAGTGGCTGAAAGGATGCATGCAAGAGAATGTAGCTGTTGTTTTGTACAATATAAAAGAGGCAAAGAAAAATCCTAATTGTTAATTAAACTGTATAAATTAAGTTTAAATCGTCCCTGGAAAGTTAGTTTTGGTATAATTGTATGTATGAAGATTTATTAAAAGATGTTAAATGTAGTTTTTACCAACATTTGACTTAATTTTGTCATCTCGTGTTTCCCTGCAGTACACTCCATCCCCCTTGGTGCGGGGAGGCTTCAACTGGGGACTTCACTTCAAATGGGACACAATCCCTTCATCCTATTTTGCTGATAAGAGGAATTTCGTCAAGCCTATCAAGTAAGGACATTTTAATAGTTTACAAGATCCTAAGTAACCACTGTTTTAACTATTACCCTACTCATTTTGTAAAGTATAAGTTCATGAATATTTTTTATTGGTTAGCAAGTTTTCATCTTCTGCTTGAATATCCACCTTTATATATAACTGTGGTAGGGGCTACAAGAATTCTACCATTGTAAACCCTGTGGTTTGTAAAAGGCATCTAAAGGACAGAGCAAAGGGTCTGGGAAGCCCTTTCTCTGTATACTCACTTACAAAATGACAAGTTGCAGAAGGGGTAGGGGAGTAATGTCTCCAGCAAGTGATTGGCTCATGCTGCAGTTTCTTACCACTAGTGACTAGCGGCTGAAGAACAAGGCAAAGTAGAGGGAGCATATGCCTGAATCTTGTACTACCATACAAAACAAACCACACATTACAATATGAGTAAGAATGGAAGAAAAGGAGTAATATTTTAACATAGTTTCTTAAGAAATACGACACAAACATGATAGCCACACCAAACTAAGCAACAAGGAGACCCATCCAGACCAAGGCCAAGGCCATTAACATAATCTTTAGTGTCCAAGATGCATGTGAAATTTTTTATAATTGTTTTTTGTATAAATAGCATCTTCGAGACCAGGAAATACAGTAAGCAGGGAGGTGGTGTATTGGTTGGGAGAGATGGAGGCTCTTGTGCCATGACCACCCCTTTGAGAAACATTCCCAAAGGAAGTGAGGCATCAGAGACTATAAATCGATAGTGAGGACAGTATGCTAGAATTAGGATAGCAAGGAAGAATTGCATTACTACAGTGATAGATGGTCCAACAGCTGTATACTGGGTTCCTGTAGTTTAGAAAAGTTATTGAATTTCAGTTTCATTAACCAGGCCTGAAAAAGTTATGGAATCATGTAAAAATGCCAAAAATCTTGGAATTTTTGTTATATATGTTGTTATGTTAGCAAGATTTGAAGCAGGCGGGCACATCAGGGTGAGTATTGGTGCTTCGAGGGCCAAGGCACTTTGTATCGGCACTGCCCATTGAATTGTACTCATTATTTGACGAGTACCTCAAAAACAAGAGCCTAAAGGTGCACATAGGTCCATTCTTTCCATATTGCCATCACAATGGATATGCTTTTGGTATCCTCCCAAAATTACAAATAAGTGAATGGCTGCTTTTCATATTCAGGGTTATTCTCCTCGATATAAAGGGTTGAATTGTCCACATCCCCCAAATAAATAAAGGTATTCCACAAGTCCTCAATCTGCCTTTGTAAGATTCTATTTGTCTTCCTAAACCCAACCTTAATTTATGTTACTTTGTTTAATGCAGGATATTTTATTTGATGAAGCTTGCAACATTTGATTTTTAGGCAGGTGATTGTACAAGTAGCTGTGAAATATGAGGAGATTGAATGATAAGCTATTTTGTCCATTTCAGTTGATGATCTGTACACCATTACATGTTGGTTTCAGGTTTTACCTCACCATCTGTTCAAGAAAATAATTACTGATGGTTATCGTCATTGTAGCCATGAGCATATGCATGTGCCTCACAGTATCTGTCTCTTGGCAGGTCTCCCACCATGGCTGGAGGACTCTTTGCCATGGATCGTAATTTCTTCAAGGAGCTTGGAGAGTATGATATGGGAATGGATGTATGGGGTGGAGAAAATCTTGAAATGTCATTCAGAGTGAGTATGAAATACATATTACTTTTTCTTTGTTCATTATATTTAGTACATTGCAATATATGATTAACTTCAACATTTTGATTAACAAGCTTAAACTTTCGGGATATGTAGAAGATATCTATCGTGACCATTCAAAAGATCCAAAACAATCCTGAGAAAGTTTTCAAGTTATTGTGGATTTCTAAGTGATTTTCACTTTATCATCATTATCATCACCATCATCATCAGCGGCAGCAGCAACCTCTGAGTCCATTGCAGGACAAAGGCCTCCTTCAACCTTCTCCACACCTTGTCTATTCTAGATTACTCCTGCAAGACAGGGCAGACAGAGATCTAGGATCTCTGTCTGCCCTGTCTTCATTTACTGAATTTCCTAAAATTCAAGGAGATTAATTAAATAAACAAAAGAAACCATATTTCTTATGGTTTAATGTTGAATGATCGAATTCCATCAATATTTTCATAGTTAAATGCATCCTTGTTAAATAATGGGGTTTTGTATTGACAAAAAACAGTAACTAACAGTAACTAAGGTACAATAATTTGGTTGAAAATACGTAATTTGTAGGATTTCCTTGGTTTTCTAATGACACTAGAATGGCTATTCTAGAACTACCAAGCACTTTAAAAAAAATAATAAACTGTATTTGTCACCTTAGAAAATGCTGCGTCTTGGAAGAAACACCCTTGTTTTTTAAGACAATTCAAAGAAGAAAAGTTTCATCAGTAATGAACACACATTGGTTGATATGGACATACATTTTTACAAGAGGATGTCGCTACCATCTTACACTCAGTTGTTTATCTCCATAACTTTTCCATATTTATTTATATGGTGATGACAACAGGATTACTTTTCATTAGTTTAAGGTAGATGCGTGTTTTTGTGGTGTCAGCCAGGGAGTTCCTTCAATGGGCCATTTTCATTGCCAATCTTCATCCTTACACAATTGCTTTTTGCTGTACCCACAGTTTTTAACACGTTGCAGATATTCCGAAATATGTCATCTGGGAAGAAAGCAAGTGTCAATGGAAAGTAAAATGCAAACATGTGAATAGATATGTCTATTCAGGAAAGAGTACAACTGGTGTTTCAGTGGAGTTGTGCAATATCTATTGCGATGGTTCATCAACTAATTATAGCTAAAGGTGTAGATGGAATGCTTGAGGACAGTGGGGCACACATTTATTTTAATCCAGAAAATTTTTTAATCCAACAAGCTTCAGGAACAAAGTGCCAGAATATTTATTGATTAACCTGTATACTGTCCCACTAGTATGGATTTCTAAGTTTCAGACAATTGATAGCAAAAGATTAGCCACACACTTACATGTCATGTAACTGTGAAAATAGATGTGGCAGACAAGTTGATGGGAACAATGCATCTAGTCTTTAGTTATACAGCATTAATTATGGAATATATATGTGAATCATGCATTGAATGAAAATGCAGAAATGTAGTTGATCACAGGAGCACTACTAATTGCTATTTCTCACAAAATTTTTACCTTTGTAGATTTAAAACAGTATAATGCAACTAATTTGGATTTTGTCAGGCCATGTTGATGCATAATTTTTAGGTGATTGGATTATTTATACTTGTTCTGGAGATTTATATTGTGATTTCACAATTCACAGTTGCCAATCTATTTACTGCATTGATCACCAATTTTATATGCTTGAACCTCTGCCTGAGTGTCAGACATAAAACATATTTCATGTACACAACAATAGGATAGTGTAAGAGAAGACCTTGGTTATTTTTGTGTTGGGTTATAGATTTGGATGTGTGGAGGGGAGTTGGAGATCATCCCATGCTCCCGGGTTGGGCATATCTTCAGACGTCGGCGGCCATATGGATCAGCTAATGGACAAGACTCCCTGCTTCACAACTCACTTCGTGTGGCTCATGTTTGGTTGGATGAATTCAAGGTAAGGATGTACATGTTTGATTGGTAAACCAAGATGATCTTTCATTACGCTCGGCTTTTGATACTCCTTAATAGATGTTATAATTAAATTACATCATTGATGCTAGACGTCCCCTCTATCTCTATCCCTATACTTACAGTTATCTTGGACCCTAAATATTTCAATCATTCAACCTCCTCAAGCAGTTCACCATTCAATTCAACATTCATCCTTCTACCACCAACCCCCATTGTTCATTTCATTACTTTACTCCTAATCTCATTCATTCTCAAATTCCTCCTCCTACACACTTGCCCAAATTCTTCAACCAACTGACAATTCCTCCTCTGAATCCGTCACTAAAGCCATATCATCCACAAACAGTATTTGATTTATCTTTCACTCTATCATCAGGATTTACCAAACTGAGACCTCTACCAAACATTCCCCATTAACTTCCATTACCACACTATCCATATAATTATTGAACAACCAAGGTGACATCACACATCCCCGACGTAATCCTCCTCGAACAGGAAATCACACACTCACACTATCTCCCAGCTCTACTATTCAACATAGAAACTTTTCACACCTTTTAGCAGTCTGCCACCTAGCCCATACAACAGTAGGACATCCCACAAACCATTCCTATCAATCCTGTCATATTCTTTTTCTTAGTTAATAAAGGCCAAAAATACTTCTTTTCCTTTTGCCAGAAAACTTTATATACACCTGTTTCACAGCAAACACCTGATCCACATAGCTTCGCCCTCTTCTAAAGCCACATTGCTTCTCACATATAACACCTTCTGTACCCCTCTCTGATCCTCTTCATCAGTATTCTACCAGTATTCTACACTCAACAGGCTTATACGTCTAAAACTAGCACATTTTACCTTTATATAAGGGAACTACACATGCACTCATCCAATCAACTGGTACCATACTGGTCACAAAACACATTTAAGAATCTTACTAATCACTCAATCACACGTGTACCATCATATTTCAAACATTCTAAAGCATACCCATCTAACACTGCAGCTTTCCCTGCTTTCAACTTCTTTAACATCCCTTTTACTTCATATGTGAGTTATTCAACCCTCCTAACACTTTCACTCCATTTTCCTTTCCCACTGCAACACTCTCAGCCTCTCTATCTTCCTCTACATTTAACAGTCCTTCAAAATACTCAGCCCATCTTTCCTTTACTGCTTCCTTTTCAACCAACATTGTACCATCCTCTGACTTCACCCTTTCTTTATTTCCAGATGTTCCCTTCCTCATCCTCTGTACTTTCTTCTTATTCTCATGGAAGTTTTCAGTCATCTTCCTACCCCACCTTTCATCTGCACTCATTTTTGCAACACACACAGCCTTTTTTGCTTGATTTCTCTTTTCCTTGTATCTCTCATATGACACCTCATCCTTCTTCTGCAACCACATTCCATGGACATGTATTTTTCTGCGACAGCCAATCTTACAGCTTCAGACCATCATTCACTACCCTTTCTCACACCACCTTCCATTCTTCCCATTCCACTCGTCTGTAATCCTCTCCTGGTATTCCTCCATTTTCTCCATTTTTTGTTCAACTCACTCACTTTCAGAACTTTCTTTGCCTTCCCCATTCGTCTAGTCTTCACCCACTTCATAACTACCCTCAACTTTACCTCCACAAGGAAGTTGTCAAACATACCTCCCCCTCCTCCTTTCAAAACTCTCACATCTAACAACCTTCCTATTATGTTCCTCTACAGAACCACATAGTTTATCATTGTTCTGTATACTACCCATCCATTGTGTAGTCTCATCCATGTATACTTGTGTATATCCTACTTCTTGAACAAGGTGTTTCCAACCACCAACTCTCTCTCTACACATAGTTCTTTAATTATTTCTCTATTTTGATCCCTCCTAGGCACCCCATACCTATCAAACACATCTTTAACTACCTTATCACCAACACAAGCATTTAGATCTAACAACACAATGCTCACATTTGGTCCAAAAATCTGCAAACAATCTTCCAAATCATTTCAAAAGTCCTCCATTTCTGTTTCATCATCTCACTACCAGGATCATATGCAGACAATCACACACAACTCTCTATCACACTTTACTTTCACCCACATCAGCCTTAATGACATATCCTTCCATTCTACCGCACACTGTCTCACTGCCAGACTCTCCATTAAGGCCACTCCTTCCCTTTCTCTTGTCACACCTAACATCCTTTCATTCACATTCACTCTTCCTTTTTCAATTTAGTTTCACTCAATGTTAACACACATGAAACTTTAGTTCCAGTGTTCGTGGAGACATTACTCTCTCCTCCCCTTCTGTGCCTTGACTATTCTTTAGAGAGTATATAGAGGAGGGACTTCCCATACCTCTTCTTCTGCCCCTTTTGTCGCCTTTACTAACTGTTGGGATTACGGATGTAGAATTCTTGTAGGGCTTAAGAAGTATTTGATAAGGTTCCACACAGGAGATTACTATGGAAGTTGGAATATTTTGGAGGACTCAAACGAACATTAAAATCAAGATTGAAGACTACCTAAAAGAAGAGAAATGAGGACAGTGATAATGGATAATAGTAGATTTGGAGACGGGACAATACGAGCATAGCTCTTTTCCTGTATATAACAACTAGGTAAACCCACCCACTCACCCACCCATAGTATAATTGAAAGTTCACTAAAGGAGAGCAGAGTACCGCTAGATTGGAAAAGAGCAAATATTGTGCCAAAGGAGGAGATAAGGAAGAACCATTAAATTACAGACCAGTATCATAAACAAGTATTGAGGCAAAAATTTGTGAAAAAATAGTGAAGGACAAACACACTCACAAGTGGTCAGTTTGGATTTAGAGGAGGAAGGTCTTTATATAATATAATCTTTTTCTCAAGAGTGATTGATGTGACATGGGAAAGAGAGGGGTGGGTTGATTGCATCTACCTGGACCTCAAGAAGGCTTTTGACAAGGTACCTTACATCAGACTGCTCAGGAAACTAGAAAATGTAGGAGGATTGAAGGGTGGTTTGCTGACATGGATGGAAGACTTTTGAGCAACAGAAATGAGAACAGTTATGAAAGATCAGAAGTTGGAATGGTGCAGTGTGAAAAGTGGAGTTCCTCAAGGATCAGTATTGGCCCAAGTGATGTTCTTGGTCTATGTAAATGATATGACAGAGGGAGTGAATAGTTATACGAGTCTATTTGTAGAAGATGCCAAATTACTAAGAACAATATAAAGTAAAGAGGACTGTGAGCAGATAAGATTCACAGATGGAGTAAACTTTGGGAAATGGAGTTTAATGCCAAAAAATGTAAAGTACTGGAAATAAACTATAATATAATGAGAAAAAGAAGAAAGTATTCGATGGGAGATGAATGGATAAACAAAACAAATGTTGAAAAAGATTTGAGAGTATGGATTACAGATAATTTGTCACCAGAGAAACATATAAATAAAATCACAGGAGATACATATCAGCTGCTGAGAAATAAAAGAATGGCTTTCAAATATCGGGATGAAGAGATGATTAACAAATTGATAACATCATTTATTCGACCAAAGTTAGAATATGCGGCAGTGATTTGATCACCACATAAAAAGAAGGATATAAAGAGGCTTGAGAGATTACAAACAGCAGCTACAAAATTTACTCCAAGCTTGAGAAATTCACCTAATGAAGAAATACTTTCTAGGCTGAAACTACCAACTTTTGAGAAAAGAAGAGAAAGGGGAGACTTTATAGCAGTGTATAGAGCCTCAAAAGGTCTGGAAAAAATTGATAGAGATGATCTGTTTGTGTGGGACGACAGAACAAGAGGACACGAAAAGAAACTGAAAAGGACTACATGCAAGACAAAAAAATACAACTTCCCATATAGAAGCATAGAAGTAATTAATGCAAACATTCATGATTTAAAAAAAAACTGTATAATAGTAGATTTGGAGACAGGACAGTACGAGCATAGCTCTTTTCCTGTATATTACAACTAGGTAAATACACACACACACACTCGATGGCAGAATTTTCTTGACTTCTGCTCTTTTCAGGATTGAAAGGTCACAACTCCCTGTTTTACTTTCCATATCTTCTCTGCTAGGTGAACAAAGGCTACAATATGAAAATGTAAGAAAATCCTAAATTTTCTACACCCAGCAGGATCCCTTAGCTGTGAGCCGAGAACACTAACCCCTATTTTAAAATGCAGAAAGATGTGTGAGAGCATTAAAGTTTGGTGTAAGTTGAAAAGCATAATTTATTTATGGCAGTGTTTTTATTTTGACTTAATCGTAGAATCAGAATTTTTTGTTATGCTTTTCTCTTATGGCACCTCACATATACAGCAAAAGACCAATTATGGAATGAAAAATTAATGTTTCTAAAATTCTTGTTTGACAGGAACACTTCATCAAGTCTCGTCCAGGTGCAGACAAAGTGTATTTTGGTGATGTGTCAGAAAGAATAAAACTTAGACAGGATTTGCAATGTAAAACTTTTTCCTGGTACTTGAACACTGTGTATCCTGAGTTGAGGTTGCCTGATGAGGAAACCAAAGCAGGGAATGATGGGAAGGAGCAGGTTCCTTTTGGTTTTCGGCAGTTTCAACCATGGAATAAAAGAACAAGGAATTATACCCACCAATGGCAGGTAAGACTTCCTCTTCTATTATACTAGTGTAGTCTACTGTAATGCCTATTCCTCAAAATTTTCTCTTTAATTTAAACTTAGGTTATAACATACGTCCAGTTTTGAGTATCTTTACATGCTAAAATTACTTTTATCCTAAAGTACATAGTAATTGAAATAATACAATAATATTAGCACAAATTTAGAAAATAGTACATAAAATAACACAAATTGAAATAGTCCCTACATGTGAATGCTATATGGAGGGTGGAGACGGAGCCACATGTGGGTGGCAACCTTCATTTGTTGAGTGGACAGTCGCCACACGTCCACATCAGTGGTGAGGGCGTTCCACCACACCACAGCTGCAGCAGAGAAAGAGCATTGGTGGGTGCTGGAGTGGGATCTTGACACCTCCAGGAGGGAGTCACTGCTCAGCACCGTCCTCGTGCTACTCTCAGACCTCCTCCAGGCTGTTTCCAGGTCCCTCATGTGGGTGACTTGCTGAATCAGTGCCTTGTGAAGCACAATCAATGCGGCGACCCTTTGTCTGTGCTTCAAGCTGTCCGTCACTGCTGGCTCGGCTGCTTCTGCTGGATCTACTTGCCTCTGCTGCTGCTGTTGTTGTTGATGTTGGTGTGCTGCTGCTGTTGCCACGGTTGCTGGTGTCCTAGCAGGTTGGCACCATAGATGAGGCGTTCTGCCCGCCTCTGCACTGGTCCAGCAGATTAAGATGGCAGTGGGCACTGGACATCCAGGTGAGCAGCACGTACTCCATGATTGGCCTGACCTGAGCCTTGTACAGGGTCAGCAGGCCATCAGGGGTGAGAGATGACTGAAGCGTCGCAGCAGCGTCACCTTTTGGAAGGCCTTTCTCGCCATGTTTTCTAGGTGACAGTCAACCTCCACACCGAGGATGTCGACACTGTCCTGCAGCTGTCTGGTGTCTGGTGTCTTCCTGGGAGCGTGATATTATCATGGCCTGGGTTTTATCAGGGACAAACTTGACTTGCCACCTATCACCCCAGGCCATTATGTCTGCCAGCTGCTTGTTGACAGACTGCACCACGTCCTGCAACTCCTCCCTTGCATAGGTCCAGGAGAGGGTGAAGTCGTCAGCATAGGCACTTGCTGAAGGGACACTTTGCAGGAGATCATTGAAATATATGTTCCACATTATGGGTCCAAGGACAGACCCTTATGGAACAGAGGCCTTCACAGGGAAGCTGGCTGAAGTGCACCCATTGACAGTGATGCGCAGACTCCTGCCTGACAGGTAGCTGGAGACCAGATGCAGTAGGTCCCCGGTAATGTCCATCTGTTCCAGCTTGGCTATCAGCCCTCAATGCCACACACAATCGAAGGCTCCGGTGATGTCCAGGGCAATCACCAAGGAGGGGCAGCCAGCATCCAGAGCGTCGTGCCAAGACTTGGAGAGAAGAAGGAGGTCAAAGGTGGAGCGACCTCTCCTGAAGCCAAACTGTCTCAGGGAATACAGGTGGTGATCCTCGAGAAAATTTGTTAATTTCTCAGCAATTATCCTCTCAAACATCTTGCTGATCACCGAGAAGAGTGAGAGGGGTCAATAGTTGTTCGGCTCCGACCTCAGCTTCTTCTTGTGAACAGGCGTCACTCTTGCCTCCTTCCACTGTGACGGCCACACCCTGGACTGGAGGCACGGGCGGAAGACCAACACAAGGGCTCCTGACAGCTCCTCTGCATAGTGCTTGAGGAGATGAGGACTCAAGTTGTCTAAGTCCAGCACCTTTTCGGTGTTGGCTCCTTTCAGGTGCCTCCTGACAGCCTCCTCAGTAGTCACTATAGTGTCCAGGCTAGAGTCACCAAGTCGTGGAAGGGCGGGGAGCTGCCTGTCAGGTTCTGGTGTCCTCATCTGTGATAGCAAGACTACTATCAGGCTTGTTCAGAGCTGGGATGGGCTCATGGGAGGCAACATCCTGTCTCTCTTTTACAAGGCTCCACCACTGCTTGGGGTTGAGTTGGTTCTCAACTGGGTGGTCGTGGACACTCTCCGGGGGGCGAGCACAGGACAGAAGGGGAATAAAATCTACTAGTACTACTACTACTGTGGGCCAATACAATAATAGCCTATCTATTTATGGTGGCAAATTTTGGGTGGGTGGGGTTGAGTGGGTGGCGCATGGAGGAGGGGGGCCTCAACTGCATTGAACCAGTTTTTGGGGGGCTCAGCTTGCAAAAGGTTGAGAACCCCTAGATTAGAGGATAACATCCTCCTCGTATTGTCCTCCTACCTAGCCTTTGCCCACTTTGCTGTCCTCATCATAGATTTGTACATTGCTCTATGCAAAGCCTTATCTTCTAGGTTGGGGCGCCTTTTGTACCTCCTCCAGGTGTTGTACTTTCGTTCAGCAGCAACACAACACCGACAACCAAACTAGGGCAGGTCTTTGGGGCTTGTTGTGTAAGCTCAGTGTGGTACGTGCTGCTGATGTAAGGTGTGGAGGATGGTGGTGAGGGTGGTGACGTCTTGCTGTGGGTCCCCACTCAGCATGGCATCCCAACTTGTGTTGGCCAGAGCACACCGCATGGCATGCCAGTCCACAGGCTCCCACAGCCATATGGTGCGGTGGTGCTCCTCGTCGAGTGCTGGGGGGAGGCTGAGGGTGGACAGGATAGCGAGGTGATCGAAGGTGCCCACAAAATTTAGTGGATGGCACTGCACACACTCACCCGTCAGGTCTGTCAACACTGGGTCCAGGGAACCTCCACGCTGGTGTGTAGGGAAGCTGACGTGGTTCTGTAGTCCCTGAACCACTGTCAACTCAGTGAAGGCCCTCGTCACTTGATGTTGGTTTAAGTCACCTACAACCACAACGTTTTGGCAGTTGTGAGAGGCCATTATGTCATCCAGGTTGTCTGTGAGGTAGACGAGAAATTTGCTTCCCTGCCACTGAGGTCTGTAAGCGGCACAAAACAGCAAGCCGCTCCCGTCTGCGAGGAGGAGGCGTGCGAACATACTTTCAAGATCATCAGGGGTGTGGACGGGGAGGACGTTGGCCTGTAAGCCACCTCAGGGACACATAGTTATACCACTACCTCGTCTACCACGGCAGTCACACCTGGCCCAGTGTGAGTAGCCGTGGATTTTGTCACATGTAGTAACACAGCTGTCGTCGAGGAAAGTCTCCACCACTACCACTAGGTCCGCGCGCTGCTTCAGGACAAAAGAGGGTGTCAGCTCCCCAACGTTCGTCCTGAAGCTACGCATGTTAGCTAGCTAGCTAGCTAGCTCGCTCTCTCTCTCTCATTTCCTTTCTGACCGTTCTATTGCTGCTGTAGTGGACAGTCAGCGTTCTTCTAAAACTATCAACAGTGGTGTTCCTCAGGGTTCTGTCCTATCGTCCACTCTCTTTCTATTACTTGTCAATGATCTCCTAAATCTGGCTCAATGCCCTATCCACTCCTATGCTGATGACACCACCTTGCTCACACAACTTTACTAAACAGGGTGAAGTCTAAAGCTTTTCATCTCATCAACTCTCCTTCTCTAACTGATTGCCTTGATTTTTTAAGTCACCGACGCAATGTTGCATCTTTACCTCTTTTTTACTGCTATTTTCATGCTAACTGCTCTTCTGAATTTGCTAACTGCATGCCTCTACCCCTCGCACAGCCTCACTGCACAAGGCTTTCTACTTCTCATCCCTATTCTGTCCATCTTTCATCCGTTACAATGGTAACCTCTGGAACTCTCTTCCTTTGTCTGTTTTTTACACCTGCCTATGACAACTCTTTCAAAAGAGTGTCAAGACACCTCTCACATTAAATTGGACCTCCACCCCCTGCCTCTATTTCTTCGTCTTCTCTACATGGTCTGGCGACAAGTGAGATTTTTTTTAACCAATTTTTGTTTGCTGGTACCCTATATATATATATATATATATATATATGCACATGTCCACATCGACTGTGAAGATTTTTCACATGTTACACATGGTGCATATGGTGCTAGTGTGGCCACACGGGAGACACCTCCCACAGTGAGGAGGTATACCATTCATGTGGTTGCAGTAATAGTAGTTATTGTTATTGTTGTTGTTACTTTTGCCTCAGAATTTGTTGTAGTTGGTGTTATTGTTGCCGTTGTTTCAGCCTTTTCTGCCAAGGGACAGTCGCCTCCTTGGAGAACTGCAATTTCCTCCGTTGTTGTTGTATCTATTTTTGTTGTGGTTCCTGCTGTTGGCACGGTTCTGTAAGGTGGGTCCAGGAGTATGGGCGGCAATGGATGATGGTAGGGACGGTGACTGCCATTGGAGTGGTGGTGGCAGGCAGCTGGGGGCCCTGGGTATGAGTGTCTGCACTGAGCTGGTGGTGGAAGACTCCACTGTCACTGTTATCTATGTAATGCGACACCTTGCTCAGTGGTCGCAGCCTTCCTGAATTCCACCACTGTCTTCACTGGGGGTCAGTTGAGTACACCAACCTAATTGGAGTCAATTTGGCTTGGTACTGATTGACTGCCTGACGGGGGGAGTGTCTGCACCCAGCACAACACCCACTAAGCCGTCTATGGCCAACAATGTTTCAGCCAAGTGTTGCCTATAATGCGCAATCCTGTCTTTCTGTCGCTTGAAGGCTTTATTTTCATGATTTGCAATGGCCAACTTTGCACATAAGTTGTGGAGAAGAGAGCAGCTCCATCCTTATGTTTTGGTTCTCTGTCAAACACTGGATAGCATTGACGGGGCAGTGGGGAGTAGGGCGGAGTTCAGAAGGAGGACCTTGGGTGGAGGCTGGTGAGTCAGCCTGGTCAGCTGTTGGTACCCAGATAATTGGTTACGCGATACTGAGCGATGCTCTCAGCTGGTCACCCTTCCATTCTTGTCTCTATGTTTGTGGTTCAAATAAATGTCTGTTATTATAGTGAAATCTATTTAACCGTTTGATCTTTTACAAAATAGTTTATCTTCCCTTTCCACCATGAATCTTTGTTTTCTGTCTGTCATCAGCTTGTATCCTGTATTCTCATGCTTTTTTTTCAGATGGTCAGTACCTTTAACCACATAAAACATATTAATTGGATCAGTGTTTTATCCTACTTTTATGGTAGTGTCCCAATATTTGCTGGAATGTAGACTTAAACAGTTTCTTCTAGTTTTTGCCTCAAAACTTACCATTATTATTATTTTTTCTTTTTTTTACTTTTTGACAGATACGCCTGGCAGGAACAGACTTCTGCATGGAGTCTGAAGAACATCCTTCTAAAAAAGGTTCAAGATTAGTTCTTGCTGAATGCTCAGAGTGGGAGCGTCAAATTTTTCATTATACCAACCGTAGTGAATTGGTTTTGGCACAACTATTATGTTTGGAGGCCACAGATCACTTTCCTCTTATTAAGAAATGCCATGAAATGGGAGGGCCCCAGGAATGGAGATTAAAAAATCAGGTGAGCATTTTCTCCTCTTTCTCCTTCTGAATTGATCAATCCATTTGATAGACTAATCTAAGCAACCGTCTTTGATTTATGAAATTTGCACACCAAACTTGCCTTATTTATGGGTATAGGATGAATCCTAGGACATTCGATCATTGGTGACATACGCTTCACCTCGTCCACCCTTCTACGACAACCCCAGCGATTACCCCGCCCGAATCTCCATGCAGGACCCCTTCCCATACCAAGTAATTCTCTAAAGGAAGAGATAACATGGAATGAAGGAGGCCAAGCATCGACTTGCCCCAGCCATGAACTTTGTGGGCCCACAAATTTCATGGCTGGGGCAAGTCGATGCTTGGCCTCCTTCATTCCATGTTATCTCTTTCAAAACAACCCGACAAGCAGGATCAGCTTCTGGGTAACGTGCCACATGCCCATATAGCAGGAGTTGACATTGACGGACTATCCTGGTATAAGGTCTTGATTCAGGCTCATGCAGCAATCGCTGATTTGACACAAAGTTATTCCAGCAATGCTCCATGATTCTGCAGTTACTTATCACCAAAAACATCAACTGGCCTCTTCAGGTTGGTGTTCAGTGTCCATGTCTCACAGCCATACAGTAAGTAATACAAGGATCACCAGCACCTTGAAAATCCGAATCTTTGTCTGTTTGCACAGTTACCGAAAACTCGAGATACTCATGCTATCTGGTTTCTGTGTTGTTTTATCATGCTAGGCTGTTTTTCCATGGACAGAAACTGTTACTCTAAAACTTCATTCCAAAGGACCTTTTTCCGATCCTCTACTGTTCAATCTTTATGCTTCTTTGCAAATTCCAATTTTTTTTTTTCACCATTCGTCATGTTAGAAGTGGTTTGTGTACAGGCTTGAATGTTGGCATGTTGAAGTCCTTCTGCAATCTATCTTGTATCTTCTGTTCAGCCACCTCTCCCAGCAATGATGGATGTTTAATCTTGAGTTCATTGGCAGTCATTTGCAGATCCTTCATGACTACTTACTTCAGGAGTCTTTCTGTGGTCTTGCAAGTCTTCTTTGGCCTTCCAGACCACTTTTTTTCGTAATAGAACAATGTTAGGATGGAGATCCAGCACAGCCGCTATGAGACGCCTGACACTTCTCTCCTCTCGTCCTGTCCTCCTTGAAATTTCTTGAGTGGAGACATTTTCAGCTCTCCAAGCTAAAAATTTGTGCATTTTCCATCATGGATATATTAGTAAGATCCATCCTAGTGCCTTGGTTTGAAAAATACTGCGGTTAGAAAGTTGTGGGTGAAAATAGAGGATTCTCTTAAGGAGCAGGGTCTAACACTTCATCTCATATGAAAGATCAGAGAGCACTAGTGTGACATGTAGCCCACCATGTCATGACAACACACTTTTTGCAGCCTGTGACAGTGCTAAATGCGAGCTGTGGAAGGAGTCACCATGCAACACTGAACCACCCAAATATCTTTTAGTATCAGGCGGCCAATACTTTTTGCGGGCACTGTACCAGCATAGTCTGCCAACGTCAATTCCAGCTCTATGGCATGTGGCAAGTTACCCAGAAGCCGATTATGCTTGTCGGGTTACTTCTTAAAAGGATAACCCAGCGTGGAGGAGACCAAAGGGGTCCCCACAAGGTTTGTGGCTGGGTCAAGTTGAGGATTCCTGTAGGGAGTTACTTGGTATGGGAAGAGTGTCTGCATAGAGACTATCACGGGGTGATCACCAGGGTTAGCATCGAAGGGTGGGCCCCTAGGTGTATGCCCCCAATGATTAATTGATTGTACAAACTATTAAGAACCTGAAGTGCAAAAAAAGAATCAGACATTACAGTTGAAATGTGAAGACACTGTAATTGATTTTAAGTAAGTAACTATAACTTTATTGATCCATAAATGAAAACTACATTGCACGTATGTGAATAATAAAAAAGAAACATTGATCAAATCACTCACACCAAATACATGTTAAAAGAAAAAAGATAAAGAAATGCATTTTAAATTTACTTGTGTGAAGCTGCACTGCTTAACCCTTAAACCGCGGGGATGTTTTGGCGTGCCTGGCCTCCCACGCGGGCATATTCACGCAAAAACATACCTCACTTCAACCTCCTGTAGCTTCTCTCCCATTAAACTCACATTACTGAAAAAAAGTATCATTGTAAAGTACATACCCTTAGCTGTCTTTTGACGTTAATTTGAAAGCTATATGAGCATTATTAGAACGAGTACGGAATTCTGAAATAGGAACTGTGAAAACACATTATAATAGACATATCCACCCATACTGGATTTCTTTCCTATTAGTTAGCAATAAAAAGCATCACTTTTATACCGTTTATGTGAAACACACCCGTGAAAAGCTCAATTTCCGCTTTATTGTAAAAATCAATGGTTAGCATTACTTGCTAAACTTAGCAATGGACCAGCATCCCCACTAGAATGCAGCAACTGATAGGCCTAGGGAGCGTGGGTTGGTATTGTTTGAAAGAAAACAACATGTTTACTGGACTTGAGGACAAACTAATCAAATTTGACGGCACGTTAATTCAAAAAATGCCCTGTCCACTATTGTGGACACCCGCACTTGGAGCCCACGCACTGGGTGTCCACAATAGTGGACACCCGCGGTTTAAGGGTTAAGGAATAAAAGTTACAAAATGATGGCTTTGGGTACCAAATGGTGGCAGCTTGAGTCGATGCGTGGTATCAAACATGGCTTTAGGCAGTGATGGAGTGGATGTGTACTGTCTTTTCATACTAAATCTTGCTTGGATGCATTTCATATGTAGTTTGGCTTGGAGGGATAAGGAGGTACGTAGTGATTGAACAAAAGTGTCTGCAATCTCAGTATACAAAGGAATAGGAGACAAAAGTGAATATAGGAATTAGTTTGTTGAGTATGCCGGGTAAGGTGTATAACAGAATTATAATTGGAAATGCAGAATATTACAAACGATAAAACTGGTAAAGAGCAAGATGGATTTAGAAAGGGAAAGGTTGTGTGGACTTTCAATTTGAGGATGGTGTTTGAAAATATTATAGCAAAAGAAGGAAAAGTATATGCTGCATTTATCTACCAATCTATAGCTATATAGTCAAGTTTTCATTCATAATAGGACAAAGTCATTCCTATAATTTGCTCATGCTCACTTTGTAGCATAGATGTTGATAATTATGATATTTTTCATATAGTAAATGCTGATATGTTGTAATGAAAAGTAATGTTCTCTTACCAAAGGCCTGAATTTCCAGATGGGAGTTCCTCTGTACAACTTGGCTACTGGGCTGTGTGTTGCTGCAGAAGAACTGCGATCAGGAGCATCCATGATCATGGCCATGTGCTCAACACCTAAGTTAACAAATTGGGATTTAGTGGATATTGCTTGAGAGCAGATGTACAAAAAATGTATAAAGTTTTTTATAATTGCTGTTGTAAATAATAATAATTTTATACACATCTACAATCTAAATTTTTAACCATCATATCTTTATAACAATAATATTCAATAAAAAAAACTTCCACAGGAAACCAGACATATATTCACAGAACCCTTGTACTTAATGAGAGGCACATGGGAATTCATGGTAAGTTATTGATATGTCTCAACATTGATTTCAAGCCAATGTACCAGGACTGGTTTGTTTTACTTTCATGACCAAATGAACTGCAGAAAAATCTATATCAATGAAACAGACTGACATCCCCATTAAAAGAGGCTAGCCGAGATACAGCATCAACAAACATTCTTACATACATCCGCATTCACTTCTTTGCATCTTTGCCTCTAGGACTCTAGGTTAGAAGGGGCCAATCCTCACTGTGCCACACTGCATGAGGGTCTGGCTTGCAGTATAATGAACAATTTCTGCAGAAGAGCCCCACAACGAGGCTGGTTTACCCCATGCTACACTATAATAGATACCTCCATTCCCTACATCTGATTCGATTAGCGGATCAGACCAGATGTGGTAGAACCTCCCTTCATGGCTGTGGAGGCTGTACTTCATTCATGCATTCACAATTGCTTTACATTCAGCTTTATCACTCATGACCATTTCTCTTTATTCCACCAATATCCTTCTTACATACAACATTCTCTTCATACTGTCCAACATAAGAACATAAGAAAATATGGAGGCTGCAAGAGGAGTTGACCTACCCAAGGCAGCTCCTGGGCGCCTAACACTTGCCATCTGTTTTTCCATCCATATACAGTATGTGTGTAACCTTTTCTTTAAAATATTTGCTGTCTATGCACTTACCACATGCTTCCTGAGTTTGTTTCACTCTTACTATCCTATTAGTAAACCAATTTTTTCCTATTTCTTTCCTGAATTTGAACTGATCTAGTTCGAAATCATTTGTTCGCATTCTAACTTGCTCCTTGACTATGGGAACCTTGTTTACATCTCCTCTGTTGAAGCCCTTCACCTGTTTAAACACCTCTATCCCTTTACCACAAATCTTTCTAAAGTGTGTAGATTGAGGTGTTTTAGTCTATCCTTGTTAAGTTCCTTATTCCCTGAAAATTTTTAGTCATCCTTCTTTGTACCACTTCTACCTTAACTATAATCATTATAGTACGGAGACCAGAACTAACTTAATGAGGCCTAACTAACGCTAAAGTAAAGTCTTAGGATTACATCTGATCTATTACACACTATTTCTTGTGTTGTGTCTATGCATCATACTGCACTTATTGATATTGAAGTCCATCTGCCATTTACATTTCACATGCATTCTTTTTAATTTTCTATATAATACTATAGCTTCTTGCCCCAAAATTATTTGTCTCCCTATTTTGTGTCATCTGCAAATTTACTTACGTAGCTACTTATCCCAGAATCCAAATAATTGAAATAGATAATGAAAAGTAATGGGCCTAATACGGACCCCTGGGGAACCCCACTTATTATCCTGCCCCAACTGGATTTCCTACCATTTATTTTAACCTTTTGCTCTCTACCATTAAGCCACAAGTTAATCCAACTAGAGACCCTAGCATCTATCCAGTGGGCTTTAATTTTCATCAACAATCTCTGGTGGGGCATCCTGTCAAATGCCTTGCTGAAATCTAGATATATTACATCATAATTGATGTCCTTATCAGCTGCCTCATACAGAGATTAGCGAGACACGATTTACCCTTAGTGAACACATACTGAATCGGTAATTAATTTATATAATTCTAAATGCTCTTGTATTTTCTTTGATATAATTGATTCAAGCATTTTGACAATAACTGATTTTTGCCTATAACTGATTGATCACTCTTGTAGTCTTCCTCTCAACCTCACATCTTATACTGGGGAGAAGGAGAATATTTAAACATCCACGCTCTAAATCAATTCACCCAAATTAGCTCTAAATTCTTGAGCAGCTCTACGAGATGGTCTTTCTCTGACTGTGTCAGTTGGTCCTCTAAGTGTAGTAGACAACTCCTTAGGTTTCTAACCTGACTCCAGAGGGTATGATTTGTTAATTGTTCTGATCATAGTAAACTGTTTGGTCTTTAATTTGACTGTTCTAATAGTGCTAGATTGATCAAGGTAACATTCTACAATCCTACCTAACACCCATGTATCCCTCGTTTTTTTTCTGATTGTATTGATACAACATCCCTTCCTTTGCCACAATGTTAATTTTAGATTGAGATTTCTGGATAACATTTCGATCTAATAAAGAGGCAAGATATTGGGTTTTCCAGGCATCCTTCCATTTATTAAATAATTTGAATAGTTTATGATATTTATAATTCAATTTATCAGTTTCCATATAGGAAGGATCATATTCATAGTTATTTATGGCAGGTAAAGAATTTAGTCTAAATCCACATATATATAAGGTGTGAGGGGGTTAATGATTCTAGTTCTTCTAGGCTATTCATCACACAAGTCAAGGGGCGGTTGTTAATTCTACACTCTATTTCAGTTATTAAGGTGTATAAATCATCCAGATTCATAGGGCTTTTATATAGGATTTTCCTTAGACATATGTCTAAGGAAAATCCTATTAGCCTTTCATAGAACCCCCCAAACCATGGAGCTCTTGGTGGTATAAATCTCCAGTCACCCTCTATGGGTTAATTCTTCTTGGAATTCCTCGCCTTCAAGTATTTGATGGATCAATTCTGATCCTAATTTAAAGTTGGCGGCGTTGTCACTCAATATGAATTTTGGGCATAATACTGTAGCTACAAATCTTCTAAAAGCATTAAGAACGGATTCTGCAGTAAGATCTGTGGCTAATTCTAAGTGCACAGCCTAGTGACAGTAAAAGTAAAGAGCGCTATATACACTTTCTGATCTTTCATATTGCCAGAATCTACTACCTCAATGAACCCAATATAGTTTAGCCCAATTATTTCAAAGGTCTGGCATCTGCTACTCTTTCTTTAGGCAAAGGAGGGGGTGATGGATATTGGTAAGATCGACAATCAAGCCTCTCACAAACATAACATGATTTGGTGGTAGATTTAATGACTTGACGGCCTCTAGGGATCCAGAAATTTATCTTATTTTGGATAGTGTTTCCTGAACTCCAACATGCAAGGTAATTTGATGAGCATTAACCACTGCAGTGCCAGCCATTTTTCCATCTCACAAAGGTGCCATTCTACCTGGGACAACACACTCAACAATCCCCTCCATGCCACAACCATGGATAAGGCAAACGTGCCCAGTTTTAGATGCCGCTTTAGCCCACCTCCGCCTTGGACGCACACGACTCTCGGCTCACTTGTACCGCTTACGCCGGTCACCCGATTCTTACTGCCCCTGGTGCAGGAAACAATCGAACACTTCATGCTGCAGTGTCCTCGCTCGTATTCCCACCGAATACTTTTAAGAAGCCAACTCCTCGCCCTTAACATTACCACCTTGGACCTGCCCACCCTGCTGGGGGCGGTGGGCATGCATCCCTCACAACAACCTGCCATCATCCGCCTAACCTGCGCCTTCCTCAGGAAGACCAGTCAGCTACCACGCCTGTGATCATCTCGCAGGACACCACCAGGGCGAGTAGGGTCTAATAGACCGTCACAGCCCTAAACACCAACAACAACACACACACACACACACACAAAGACACACACACACAAAGACACACACACACACACACAAACTTCATTAAAACACCATAGACAAGTTTCCTTCTTTCTCTTCTTTTCTCTCCCTCCTCCGTCCTCTTCCTCTCCCTCATCCTCGTCCTCTTCCTCCTCCTCCGTTCAGCAAAATGAACGCCCTTCCCTGTATTCCTCCACCCACCCCCCTGTCTCTCTCTCTCTCTCTCTCTCTCTCTCTCTCTCTCTCTCTCTCTCTCTCTCTCTCTCTCTCTCTCTCTCTCTCTCTCTCTCTCTCTCTCTCTCTCTCTCTCATGCCCATAGAATTAACAAGAACAAATCTCTTTGATGTCCTCCTGCCTCCCCCTCCTGAGGCCCGTCCATAGGGGCAAGGGGTGGCACTGCCCCCCCGTATCAGGTTCTCTGCCCCCCACAACTTAAATTCTGACATTAATGAGAATTATGAGATTACTGTAGGCCAACTGTTATAATTGACTGCAGGGCATTCATCATTCAGTAGAAAAGGGGGGCAGCATTTTGTTTTCCCTGTAGACATTTTAAAAGTTCTTCTAAGGACCGTACATTTACTAAAGATAGTTACTCAAACTAGCGCCAAGCATTAGCCAAACAAAAGTTTCCAAAAACACAATAATTCTCACTCATGTAGAAGCTATGGTTATATGGCATGAGAGAAAAATGCGCATAGAGAAGAACCAGAGTGTCGGTACAATGGTAAATGAAAAGCAGTTGGAGAGAAACAGGTACTATATTTAATAAGTGGTAGAGGTAATTCAGTTTTGATGTGTGAATGAGCTACCTATGCGTGGAGATGGTAAAAGTGGAACAGGGTGTCTCATACAAGCAGTGAGTCTCAAGGTGAACCATCTGGTCTTTTTATGAGGTTATTTCAATATACATTGTCTAAAGATAAGAAGCTCTCAGAGATTATTCAAATGATGCCTAAGAATGCTTCCTATACTTCTGCTAGGATTCAGAATGAGATAATAAACATTATGGAAGACACTGTCATAGAGAATGTTGTTAATGATATCAAGGAGGCTGACAAACCATTTTTTAGCATTAAATCTGATGGAACTCGTGACCCTACCAACACAGAAAATATAGCTGTAGTTGTAAGATATGTAAAGGGTGGTCAAGTAAATGAGAGTCTAATTGGTATGCCAACAACAAATGATTTTGATGCAGAAAGTCTGGCCTCATTAATACTTAAAACACTAAATGAATGTGGACTTGATTGCAGTAATAAATTATCTCAATGTTATGATAGAACATCTGTGATGTCAGGTCAGCATGGTGTTAAAAAAAAGCTACAAGAAAAACTTCAGAAGGAAATCCCGTATGTACAGTGTTTCAATCACCAACTGCACTTGGTTGTGGTGCATGCAATGGAAATGCAGAATGATGTATAAAAAATTTTTTTTTAAATAAAAATTCCATTTGCAATAGCCTGTACAACTTTGTACACCGTCCAAAGTTAGACAGGATTTATGATAGAACAAAACTCAAACGACTTTTGGAACATAAGATTGTCAGGTCATTTAGATAATGTGTCTATTTTAGAAGACCATGAAAAGATAGTGAATGCACTTGAATCTTGTGAAGAAAACGGATGTAATGCTGTAATTTGTATTGAGGCAACAGGTTTATTGAAGCAGATCAGAAGTAGGAAGTATATGTTCATTGCATATTGTGTTGACAGTCGAGTTTAATTAAACCTGCTGATAAGCTCCTACAATCAAGTGATTGTGATTTGATGACTGGAACTAGACTAATTGAATCTGTGGTCTGCAATGTAAAAGACATGAGAAATGATGTAGAAATTTTTGAGGGAATCATTACAAAACTTGCAGATCATAATCTCTCTGAACCTGAATATGTACATAAGGTTCCAAAGCGGAGCCGCAAACTGCCTGCACATTTGTCAAAAGATTCAGTTGTTGAGGACAGTGTAGGACATTCAGAAGATCCTATCAATGCAGAAAGTGAAGCAAAACTTTTCAGACAGATTTATTGCAGCACTGTAGATAACTGCCTTGGGAAGCTTGATGCTAAATTTGGTGAATGCAATAGTGCAGTGACTTCTGCAATCTCATGCCTTTGGCTAGAACCCAGTGTGAGTTTTAGATCCTAAAAAAATTGCCCCCAATAACTTCTCTCATAGGTGTTAATACCGACTCATTTCTGCTCCAAAGTGAATATCAAGTGGCAAGGACCTTTACTGAAAGAGAGTTTGATGATAAAGTACACAAAACTCTAAACGACTTGTGCTTGCTTCTTCATCCTTATAGCAAAGGATTCAGTGCTCTACTAATTGTATGCAGCTGCTCTCACATTTGGCTCTAGTAATGGTGTATGTGAAAAATAATTTTCAACACTCACGTGTACTAACACCTCACAGACAATTTATGACCCATAAAAGAAAAAGCAACCTTGTACTACTCTCATGTCTCGCTGAATACACTCAGAAAATTAATATGGATGAATTTTCCCATACATTTGCTGCAAGAAGCAGGAAGATCCAATTGTATTAAGAGCAGCAGCAGATTTGAAGTCTAAGACATTTTCCTTTCTCTTATCCATTATTAAAATGATGAGCTATGTTGTTTAGACATAATTATTCAAAGTTTATTTAATTTGAAGTGATGAAATTACCAACACACTGTAAATTTATGTAAAATTTCATTAATTTTCCTAACAATCAAATTTTATGAGTTCTTATCTTAAGCAGTAACCAATGTCAATATTACTTGGACTTTTGTTTGTAGAGACATGGAAATCGTCAATAAATACAACCCTAATTTTTTTTTTTGTGTGTGTGTGTGTGTGTGTGTGTGTGTGTGTGTGTGTGTGTGTGTGTGTGTGTGTGTGTGTGTGTATATATATTTACCTAGTTGTATTTACCTAGTTGTAATATACAGGAAAAGAGCCACACTTAGGCTCGTGCTGTCCCATCTCTATACATCCTTTCATCCAATTTTGTCTTAAATTCATGTATTGTTTTTACACACACAATCTCATCATCGAGTTTGTTCCAAACTGTTATACTTCTATGTGGAAAGCTATATTTCTTGAAGTCTCTTCTGCATGCTCTCTTCTTTAATTTCTTGCTATGTCCTCTTCTATCACTTACATCCCTAATCATTAAATCTTCTCTATCAATCATCTCCATTCCCTTTTGGATTCTAAATAACGCTATTAGGTCTCCTCTCTGTCTCCTTTCTTCCAATGTTACCAGTCCCAGTTCTCTCAATCTTTCCTCATATGGGAGATCACTTATCCTTGCTGGTATTTTTGTTGCTCTCTGTATCCTTTCCAATTTTCTAGTATCTTTCTTCAATCTTGGTGACCACACTACTGCTGCATATTCCAATCTTGGCCGTATCATTGATGTTATTAGTTTCTTGATCATATCTCCATCCAGGTATGTGAAGGCTGTTCTTATATTTCTGAGCAGATTATACATTTCTCCAGTTATCTTGTTGATGTGTTTCCCTGGTGATAAATTATCTGTCATAATTACTCCCAAATCTTTCTCTTCTGTTGTTTTTTTGATACTTCCATTAGCTAGCAAATAATTTCCTTTGACTCTTTTATTGCTCTTTCCGAATTCCATCAGACTGCACTTCTTAGTATTGAATTCCATTTGCCATTTAGTAGCCCAATCATTTATTTTGTCAAGATCTAGTTATAGGACAACACAGTCTTCCTGATTTGTCACTCTCCTCATTATCTTGGCGTCGTCTGCAAACATGCTTATGTATCCTTCTATACCTTCAATCATATCATTTACATATACTGCGAACATAATTGGTGCAAAGACACATCCTTGCAGGACTCAGCTTATCACTCCCTTCCAGCTTGATTTGATGTTCCGAATTACTGTCTTTATTTCTCTATTACTTAAAAAGTCTTCCATCTTTTTTAATATTGATCCTCCAATTCCTCCTTCATGTTCTAATTTCCACATT
>JAPQNM010000003.1:12490255-12507755 GCA_029783475.1 Metacarcinus magister
TCGTCTTTTATCTATTATCCGAAGAAAAATACAGGGCCCGTCTATAGAGGCCTTGCAGTCACGTGACCCCAGCTGCTGCGTCTGCCATATTGACGATCAAGTGGAGTCACACAGTGTGTAAACAATACAGCTATGAGATTTGTCCAGCATTGTAATCTTGTTATTGACCATGTCAGCAGCAAATTTGAGTCAGTGATCACATCAAACATTTTACAAGTGAGGAATTACACAGATACCATGTAAAGCTGGGTATTTTAGGGGCATGTGACCCAAATGAAGCCCCTGGTGTTTTGTTTACATCATTGACAGCTCCTGCAACATTCATACCAGACTTGGAATTTGGTAACATTATGGTGTATTTGGTGGAAAATCCGTCTTCATATACACTGCAAACAATGAAGGCCTACAAAAGTATGGAAAGCTACAAATATTTTAGAACAGGTTGGGTGAATGATGCCAAAGTGTGGCATTTGAAATCCAAGAAGATGACTGTTATTGCAAGGGTAACTGAGTTCATACCCATTATCTTACATAAATATAATTTTATATTCTGTTGATTTTCCTTGTTAGTGAAAGAAGGATGAAGCTGTCTAAACAATAATGACATTATTAATCATTAAAGGATTAAGCTACATTATTTAACATTTCGTTAATTAAAATTGTTTTTCACCAACTTTTAGGGCCTAAATAAATTGAACACAAATTTAAAACCTGGTAATTTTTGTCATACCAGTCATATATATTATTTGTATTTTTCATTGCAGGTGAACCATTCTCAGAATCTAAGTGATGCACCAACTCATCCTTGGGTTGGAATCCAAGATGATGGCATTGTTTCAGTGGCCCATTGCACTTGTATGGCAGGACTTAGAGAAGCATGTTCACACATTGGTGCCCTTTTGTTTGCTGTGGAAGCAGCAGTGCGACTAAAGGCAGAGATTAGCTACCCACTTAGCCTGGCGTTCTTTCTCTGCAGGAATCCTGTGAAAGGGCAGTCCTGGCTTCTGTTCACCTCTGTTGGTACAGCCATATGCACAGCATGTGTCAGGCATGTGAGGGAAGGGAAAGTTTAGGTGAGGGCTAGGAGGGCGGAAGGAGAGTAAAGGTAGTAAGGGTGTAATGCCAAGATCAAGTTGAATTTTAAATCTAGCGTGAAGAAAAATTTCCCGCCTAAATAAATTGCAAGAATCCCTAGCCTATATCAAGATAACTTTGTCGACCTTGCCTGAAAATGTTGAAGCTCAAGTTTTTACTCACATCACACACTATTTTTCTCAATTGAGTGTGGGATAAATTATTAGGTACAATGGTAAGAAAGGAGTAAAAACGAGAAGTTGGAAAACACTACCTGGCAACCCAACATTAGATAGGGATAAGTACTGATACGATTTTACGGCACTAGACTAAAATGACTTGCAATTGACAATATTGTTTTATCAACCCTAAATCAACTGGTGGAATCGATGAGTCAATATTAGGGTCAGGGCCAGTGCTACGAATTGCAAGGCCCAATAAAAAATTGATAGTGGGGCCTTCTACTCTATAATAGTCAAAGATTGATGTTTTAAATTTTGTGTAGTATGTCCGCCTTAGCCAAAAAGCATTAATTACTTGATATACTAAAAGTTTAAAAACAATATAAAAGTTTTGATTTTTTGTTACAAGTTAAGACAATTACAGACAAACTGTTTATGCACGGACTTTTTAGAAACAGACTTTTTTACCAATATCATATACAGTTTAAAACTAACACACGTTTGTGCGGGGCCCCCTTGCGGCGCAGGGCCCAATTTTATTAAATTGGTCAAATAGGCTTAAAACCGGCCCTGATTAGGGTTGTATAGCTGCCTGTATTCATGGCATGTCGACAGAACACAAAACATGCTCACTAATGACTGGGAGAATGAACTGGACTACATTTTTGGCCATACAGAGTATGTTGGTTGGGTCACATTTTTGGCCACACGGAGCTTTTCTTGATGCACATCTAATGGCGAATAAGTGAACAACTATTTCTTATTATTAATAAACAGCCATACGTTGGTAGACTATAATGCTATACAGGCCTTGCACGTGACGTCACCACCGCAGGGTGTAGTGCAAGTCTGCCATATTGCCGGTGTCGTGTGATCGGAGGTCTCTTTATGTTTGAGAGGTCCGCCCCCCAACTGCGCATGCTCAGCAGTAATGTTTGTAAACAAAGGTTTGTTGTTAAACCAAACTAACCTAAAATTCGGAGGTCTGTTTTTAGGTTAGGTTAGTTTATCAACAAACCTTTGTTTACAAACATTAATGCTGAGCATGCCCAGTTTGGGGCGGACCTCTAAACATAAACAGACCTCCAATCACGCGACACCGGTCAAGCACATTGTAAACAAACTGTGCTGCTTCGAGCCTTTGACCACAGGAGCATGTTTTGACTATTTATAACACTGTCATAGCAGTGACAGTCAACTAGGGCTATCGGCCATATGTTACAAATAAATGTAGTATCCCAAATTATAGGTACTACTTTACGCACTAAGGAAAGGGTATACAGACCTTAATTTCAAACTTGTTATGCTAAGATCTGGTTTAGGGAAAGGAAGCGGTTGGTACTCCTGCTCCAAGCATATACGGGTGTCAATGAACAGTTGGTATGCCGCGACAACGTTTATATACATAATTTGGGCGGGAAGATAAATTGTGTTGCACGTGTCGCACATTCGTCACCTACCTACCTACTAAAAAACTCAAGAAAAATGGAAGCCAAGAACACATTTTGAACAAAATACATCACTGCTAATGAGCGAGATTTTCTATTAAGGTTAATAGAAGAGAAAAGGTGTATTGTTTGATAAGAGTCATGACTACCGCATCATTAATAAAAAGAAAAAGGCATGGGAACAAATAACAACATTGGGGGATTATTGAGACAAGCTCAGCCTACTAATTTTAAAACACTGACTACAGGAAATCTTCGTTTTACGATAGCAATGCGTTCCTTGAAACCCTATCGTAAACCAAAATAGCGTATACCGAACCCATTTTTACATGTATTAGATAGGGTTGCGTTCCAGCACATTGCCAAAATCACTCTTTCAGGTTAAGATACATACATAAAGACATAACTTAGTGTAAAAATAAACAAATTGAATGTAAATAATAAAGAAAAGAATAAAGAAAAGAATATGATTATGCAATCATCTGATCAGCTGATGCGGGCGACGTAGGCGATGAGGCGGAGGTCAAGGGTGAGGCGGGCGATTCAAAACCTGAAGTTGATTGTTCTGTTGAAGTGGATGGTCCAGCTGATGTTGATGGGCTGGCATGTTTGAAGAACGTCGAGATCATTGACTGTTTGGCACAAGGTTTCACCGTGTTTGGCGCTGCATGCGCCACCACGCCGATTTGGCCACGCCCAACTCGCCACGGCAGTTTTGGCGCCTTTTTTAAATATCGTAACTGCGAATCAAGTATCGTAAATCGAAAAAAGGGTACTAATTGGCTAGTATCGTATCTGCGAATTTAACGTAAACCGAACTATCGTATAGCAAAGACTTCCTGTACTTATTTCTGGGTAGGGTATAATGCATTTACAATGCTAACGGCATAACAGTTACCATTTTGAAATATACGAAACCAAACTTATCCCTGCAAGGCTAATCTAACCAAACTCTAACCATCCGTAACTAGCCTAACCAAACCTATCCCTGCAGGGCTAATGTAACCTTCTTCTTCTTTGTTGCGTTAGGGCTGGAACCACTTTACAATCCCATGAGCCCTGGCATATTCCTGTCCCGTCTTCCTAAGGAAGGGTGGTTGTGTGTCAGGGTGGGTGCCCGCCACCGCCAGCAGGGTGGGCAGGTCGAAGGTGTTTATGTTCAGGGCGAGAAGTTGGTTGCGTAGTAGTACTCGGTGGGAGTGGAAGCATGGGCACTGTAGCATGAAGTGATCTACGGTCTCCTCAGTAGTCCTGCACTAGGGGCAGTAGGGGTCGGGAGCCAGGCCCAGGCGGTGGAGGTGTGCGGTGAGTCTTGTGTGGCCGAGGCGAAGGCGCGTGAGGGCCACATCCAGCACACGGGACTGTTGTCTCACCCAAGGTTGCGGCGATGAGTTGGTGTTGAGGAGGGTGTTGTTCCAAGTTGATCGACAGGTGCTGGAGATGAGGCGTTTAGCAGTGGAAAGAGGGAGGAGAAGCAGTGTGATGCTGTCCTGCGAGAGGGCCATCTTGGCAGCAGCATCCACAACATCATTCCCTCGTATGTTGGTGTGGGAAGGCACCTATTGGAGCTTGATCTCCCAGCCCTGGGAGTTAAGATGGATAAGGGTGTCTTGTGTAGCGTGGACGAGGGGCGTTGCTGATGTTGGGTGCTGTTAGAGGAGGTGTAGTGATGACAGGGAGTCTGTGTATATGACAGCCTTACTCTTGGCGTGGGTGGTGTCAAGGTATGTGAGGGCTTGGTGGAGGGTGTAGAGCTCCGCTGTCGCCACATCTGTCTCTGGGGGCAGCCTCCACGCCCTGCAGATGGATGTGCTTGGGTCGTAAATGGCTGCCAATGTGGCCGGGGGTGTTGGGCAGTGTGAGCCATCTGTGAACAGCCTCAGGTGGTGGTGGTAGAGGGATCTGTCCAGCTCCAGGAACAGAGGTGCTGCAAGGATGGAGGCCAGGGATGTGGAGGGCAAATATGTGCTTAAAGTCCAGCCAGGGTGGTATGGGAGAGTGCGGTCTGAGAGGTTGTGGTGGTGGCAGAGGCAGGCTAAGGGTGTTGAGTGCCTGCAAGGCCCTCACCAACAGAGGTTGTCTTGAGCTGGGAAGCCACACAGGTGCATGCTGCTCCACACCTGAGTTATTGTATAGAGTGGTTAGTGGATGGAGGCATGGCAGACTCATGTTGCGGTGTAGATGGTGGCATAACATCTCTCTTCTGTGGGTGGACAGGGGGAGAATGCCAGCCTCTGCTTGAAGGGAGATGACTGGAGAGGATCTCATGGCTCCCATTGAGATCCTCAGGACAACATTTTGGATGGGGTCCAGCTTGGCTAGGGTGGTGGGTGCGGCTGACCCATAGATGCTGCTGCCATACATCATCTTGGCCCTGGTGGTGGCGAGATAGTACTTTAGGAGTACTTCTTGGTTGGCTCCCCAGCGTATTCCTGCTATCCTCTTCATGACGTCCAGCCTAGAAGAGGCGGGGACCGCCCAGTCTCAGCCCCAGGAAGGTGTGAGTGGTGGAGTATGGGACGGTCAGTCCGCTCAGGGTTATTGTTGGGGGGCTTGGCAGTCGCTTCCGGGTAAAGCACATGATTGTACTTTTGGAAGCGTTGATGGAAGAGGCCCCAGGTTGATATCCAGGTTTGCAGGGATGTTGTGGCTGCCTGGAGGTTGTTCTGTTCCTGGGCCAGGGTTGCTGCTCTGGTAATGATGGTGATGTCATCAGCGTACATGAGGTGTGAGTGTGGTGGAGTGTGAAGGTCCGAGAGAAGGAGTGGGCTAAGGATGGATCCTTGCGGCACGCCTCTTTGTATAGGGTGTGGCGGTGATGTGGAGCCTCCCACCATGACACGGTAAGACCTACCGGTGAGGAAGTGCTTTATTCACGCGAGGGTGGATCCTGTGATCCCCATGTTGGCCAGGTTGTAGAGGATCCCTTAATGGGGTGCTGTGTCAAATGCTCCTTCCAGGTTGGCAAAGAGTGCCACCATGACCTGTTGCTGCTGGTATGTGTCACAGATGTGGTATTCTAACTGTGCCAACACATCCATGGTGCTTCGGTGGGGGCAGAAGCTGCACTGCTCCTCCTTTAGCAGGCGTTTTTCCTCCAGCCAGCAGGTGAGGCGGGTGGCCACCATGCGCTCCATCAGCTTGCCCACACAGGAGAGGAGTGCAATGGGCCTGTAGCTCGATGGATGTGCTGGGTTCTTGCCAGGCTTCGGGATTGGAATAAGGGTGGAGGTTTTCCAACATGTTGGAAATTCTCCTGACAGCCAGCTGAGGCTGTAGATGTTGAGGAGGTGGTCCTGTAGGGGATGTGTGAGGTGGGTGAGGAACTCGTAGGGAATGAGGTCAGGTCCTGATGTTTTCCCTGCCTTTAGAGTGTGTGTGGCGGCCTTGAATTCCTCACGTGTGTGGGTCTGGAGGTCCTGGAAAGTTAATTGCCTCCTGGATGACTGTGCCAGAATCTTGCGGTGGTTTAAGTTGGATGGGAGACCAATTTTTTGGTGGTAGTGGGTGGCCATTAATGCTGCCTTTTAGATGTCGTCCAGTGGTGACTGGGTGTTGTCAGTCAGCGGCATGGTGTGATGTGCTTTGTGCCCCTCCATAGCACAGAGGAAGTCCCACGTTCGCTTGGTGGAGGAGGAGAGCGAAAGTGAGGAACAGTGGGAGTCCCATGACTTCCTCTTTGCCCTGATGGTCCTGGCACAGATGGCATCCAGGCAGCGGTATTCTTCCTCGGCTGTTAGTGGTGCATTACACCACCTGTTCCAAGCCTGGCGATGGGCCCGTACAGCCTGAGCACACTGCTCATTCCACCATGGCTTGCCTGGGCGGCGGGGTGTGTGGTACGTGGTGAGACGGAAGGCCGCTTTACCCACCTCCTCCAGGGCTTGGTGGAATGTCTGGGCTACTTCTTCCAGGGGCAGGGAAGAGCTGTTGGGAGGGATCCTCTGCGCCGCTTCATACTTCTGCCACTCTGAGGTGATGTTCCAGCGTGGCAGACATCCTGGACGTGGCCTTGGGGAGGCGTTGGGGAGAGTGGCCAGCAAGGGGAGATGATCACTTCCCATGTAGGGTCCGGTGGAGAAGGTGCAGGTGTTGAAGGCTGGGTCACTGAGGAACAGGTCCAGGACTGAGGGGGCTGCGGTGTGGGGGTGAAACCTGGTGGTAAGTCCTGGCAGGCTCAGCAGCGACAAGTGGAGGGAGTCTATGAGGACCTGGTGCAGTGTGTTGCCTGAGGTGTTGGGTCCCAGTGTTGGTGGTGGGCATTAAAATCTCCCATGATGAGCACAGGGGGTGGTAGATGGGAGAAGTAGTGCTCGTAGTCCTGGTAGGATGCGGCTCCACCCGGGTTGTAGCACACTGCCACGGTGAGCCAGCTCCTCCTCAGGCTGACTCTGGCAGCGACCGCCTCCAGGTGTCCGTCCTGCCTTTGAGGGAGATGGAGCTGGGAGTGGATGAGTGTGTCCCTCAGGACGAGAAGCACTCCCCCACTTCGTCTTTGGTGGCGGTCCTCTCAACAAATGGTGTACCCAGGGAGATTGAGTGAGAGGTGGGGGGGGGGCAGCCATGTCTCACATATCCTAACCACAGAAGGCAGTGTGTCCCTCGGGTATATCTGGAGCTCTTAAGTCTTCCTGGGGAGGGACCTAGCATTCCACCGCATAAATGTGAGGGTCATTATGCGAGGATTGCAGTCAGGAGCATGGAGATGGTGGGCCACAGCTTGGAAAATATGTCATGGACAGATTCGCCTGACTGGTACATGTGGTGGAACTCCCACAGGAGGGTGAAAATCTTGTTGATGACCTCATCCTTGGTGGGAGATGTGGTGGTCCGTGTCCTGGTAATTGCGGTGTTGGTGGTCGTATTGGCTGGCTGTTGTATGCTGGTGGGGGGGTGATGGTATGTTGGGTTGTGTTGCCGCTTACCATTCCTTGCCTGTGTATGGCGGGAGGATGGTGGATCTCTGCACGGGTCGTGTCCTGTTGCAGGTCACTACCTGGGGCTGCGGTGAGGAAGGTTGAGGGCTGTGAAGTCTTCCCTGGTGGTCCGCTGGGTTGTTTGCGCTGGCGACTGCGTTGGGTGTTTGGTGGCAGTGCTGCAGCGCTAAGAGTCCGGGTGTCAGGAGCAGAAGCTACAGGTGGTGAGGGTACTCCAGGTGGAACAGTATCAGTGGCAGTAGTTGGTGTGTTAGTGACTGAGGGTGCGTCGGGGTTGGTGGGAGCGGGTACTGGGGTTATTTCAGTTTCTTCCTCCTCCTCCTCCCAGGGGTCTTGCAGGTTAGCAAATCTGTTGGCTGTAACAATGGATAAGTATGACAGGCCTGGCTGGTCGGTGCGGAAAATATACGGGAGCCTGTGGTGGAACGTAGCAGGAAGGAGGCTATGGTGCTGTCAGCAGGCGGTGTTGATGGTGGCGGTGGCAGCGGCAGCATGGACCTCTTAGGGTCTCTCACCCTGTCATCAGTGTCTGGCAAGGATGTCCTTCCTCGCTTACGAGTAGTTGGAGGCCAGTCATCACCAGAGGGCAAATCATCGTCAGTCATTGCTAGGTCTTGTCCTAAGTCCAAGTTGGTGGCGGGGCCTGAACTTGTAGCGGCCATGATGACAACAAACACTATGTGCACAACTGACACACCAACACTGTTATCATCACAGTGCGTGATCACTAGGGGTTTATGCAGCTTCAGGTGACTCGGTGCGGCTTAATTACATTTAACAACGGAGTAATTAGGGTTTAAACAACACCCCACGTAAGCTTGACTCTCTGTTAAGGACTTGGACCCTCCCTTAATGTAACCTAACTCTAACCTTCCGTGGCTATCCTAATGCTAAGTTTATTTCAATATTATGCTATTATACTATCCCTGCAGGGCTAATCTAACCTAACTCTAACCCTCCGTGGCTAACCTAACCTAACTCTATCCCTGCAGGACTAATGTAACCTAACTCTAACCCTCCGTGGCTATCCTAACGCTAAGTTTATTTCAATATTATCCTATTATACTATCCCTGCAGGTCTAATCTAACCTAACTCTAGCCCTCCGTGGCTAACCTAATCTAACTCTATCCCTGAAGGGGTAATCTAAGCTAACTCTCCCTCCATGACTAACCTAACCAAACCTATCCCTGCAGGGCTAATGTAACTAACCCTCCATGGCTAACCTAACACTAAGTTTAATTCAATATTATCCCAACATTGTTTAATTCTGCTGGTTATGGGCCTCAAAGAACTCAACAACAGCTGAAGAAGATATGGAAAAACTCAAAGGGGAAGAAAGTAGTGAATAATTATACTTAATTTTCTTTTTCTGTACCAACATTCGTAGACTAAAGTTATGTATTGTAAAAAATTTTCTATACACGAGACATTGAAGTATTTAACTTCTGAATAGGCATTTCAAACAATAAGTGTTTTCTAATACTGCAAATAGACTTCTCATGGTAGAGTTAGGATGAGGTCCAGACAAGACACCCTCGGATGTAGAAGTGTTGATGTTCGAGCTCCAATGTAGGGTGTACCAGTGTCAGTGTTTAGAAATTTAAGAATTTTGTTCGTGTTAAGATATTTTGCACACCAAGAACTTTCCTTATTTTTTCACAAACATCAGACTAGCATATGTATGTTCTCAATTGGTAAACAGTTCATTTGACGATAATAATAACATATAGGGTTCCCAAAATATACACAAAAGCAGACAAAAAAAATTGGGTAAAATTTTACATCTTCACCATAATGGTGTCTGTTTACGAAATATTATGGCATCTGCATCTCGTCCAACTCCCTACTTTTGGTCATAGAGAACATTCGATATTTTCTAAATTAACCTAACCTAACCTAACCAAAATTAACCAAACTTTAACCTACATTGACAAATAACAGAACCTTATTCAAACCAAACTAAACTTTACTTTTCGAAGAGGTTTCACAGGAAACATTGAATATCTCACAAACTAACAATTTGCGACGGAAATGTAATTAAGAAAACCCTCTCAAAATGCATCAGATAATGCAAAAATATAACCTTGAATTCTCTAGAGCATTCTGGTGGATGTAAATTTATACCAAAAATAGTATTGGAATTCTTTCCATAAATATAGAATTTCACAAAGTGTAGGGCCTTGATTACTTTTTAACATAATGAATTAACTATAGGGCCTAGAATATAGACCCTATATTTGTCTTAACATATGGCCGTTAGGGTGTCACGTTATTAAAGAGTGCCCTATATAAGCCCCTTGAAAATAAGGTCTGATTGACCAACCTAACCTTTCCGCCATGCTGGGCGATAAATGTTAACACCAATCCGGTTCGAAGGACCAAAAGAACTTTGTGGCAACTAAACCCACAATGTACAAATTACGGGTAAATATTAGTTTCCTTAACCAACCCTAACTAAATCTAACGTAACCTAAAAAAAAATATTGTATTTTTTCTGTAATTCAGCGGCATAACTATTTGAGGTGATCTGAACAAGTATCTGAAGTTAAATTTGCATTATAAAGGTAACCAGATATCGAGTGGTTAAACTGAATATTAACCAAATTAAGAATAAAAGTTAACAAAATTAAAGTCCAGATAATGTGTGCACCTGAGTTTTATGATCATTCAACACCACTTACTTGTTAACAGCTGGTGTGACGTTTCCACCCGTTTTAAAAAAGATGAGAATACGAAACAACTAGGTATTATACGATATTACTTACTTATACTTTGTATATTTTGTATACTTTGTAGAATTTCGCCTCCCAGGGCGCAGCTAAGGTGGACCTCCGCTGAGGCCAGGCAGCTCCGGTTTTATGGTGGTGTGCAGGCACGCCAAAGAATTTGTTCCGGTGCTGGGGTAGCCTGGCGTTGGGGGCTCGTCAGGCACTTATGCCACCCATCTGTCCAGCTGACGCTTGAAGGAGTCAATGGATACTCCAGTCAGCTCCCTGATGACCTTTGGCACGGCATTGAACAGACGAGCCCCGTTCCTTGTAAATGAATTATGTACTGTTGCTATTCTCTGGGTGGTGGCTTGTGTCCCCTTAATATAGCACAGTCGTCCTTTTTTTGGGTGGCGATTCACTTGGAGCCCTACATCAGGTACCAGTTTCTCCAGGGTCTTCCACACATAAATCACTAGATACCTCTTAGGATCCTAAGCCTATGGGAATTAGTAAAGTTGACATCTAATTCCTTTCCTAGAAATTTCAATATACTTATCTTTGATTCAGGCGGTCTGTAGGTGATGACGGCTTGGGGGTTGGCGAATTCAGATTGTTTTGGGAGTGGCCATTTAGAAGCCTAGAGGACTATGGATGGCTATTTAACCTTAGCCAAAAATAAACATGGTTGCTATGTACAATATGTACAGTTGAATTCAAGCTTGAAATCCACAAGGGTTCTTACAGGAAGTCCGTAGACTATATTGATGGTATCAGAAGAAGGGGGAAAGATATTCACCCGGTGGTAAGACTGGGCGCCGGTGGTGCCTCGTAGTGGAATGGGGCCGAAAAAGCTGTCATGGCGACTGACTTACATTTGTCAGACCGCGAATGCATGCCTAAATTGAAAGTTAAAGGAACCCTTCCTCCTCCTATATTTTACCATCATAGATAAGTTAATTTATAACAAATTTATTTATCCAAGTGCAATTTCCCAAATGTGATTTTAACTCTTAATTTCCATATTCGAATTATTGGGAGGATGAATAATTCTTTCATCTTTAAAACCGATCTAGATATATTTTTCATTAATCATTTCTCTTCCATTCTCTCCAAGTCTCCAAACCACCTCAACACTCTGCTCTACTTGCTTAGCCTGCTTTCTCAATGTCAGTTATCCTTAGCATTTCTTAATTTTTAACGTGCTCCATATATGTGTTACTTCGCACATACTCCTCAGACACATCATCTCCATTACATTCAAACTTTTCTTCTCTGCCAGTTCCATAGGGCATGATCCACCACCATACAAAGCAATCAGTATAACTAGTCCCTCATTCAATCTTCTCTACGCATATAAGAACATAAGAACATAAGAAATGAGGAGACTGCAAGAAGCCAGTTAATGACCTACACGAGGCAGCTCCTTGCCCCCCACCCTTGGAATAATCCAATATTTAGCCATCCCACCTGTCATCCCTATCCATATTCTGATCCAACCGTCTTTTAAAGCTATCTATTGACTCAGCACTTACTACGTGTCTACCCAGCCTATTCCAATCGTTCACCACTCTGTTAGTGAACCAATATCTACCTAGGTCTGTCCTGAATCTAAGTTTTTCTAGTTTGTACCCATTTCCACGTGTCCTATCTTGACTACTAAATTCTAAAACCTGATCAATGTTACCCTTATTAATTCCTTTTACCCATTTGAAAACCTCAATCAAATCCCCTCTTGCCCTCCTTCTCTCTAGGGAGTGGAGATTAAGACGTTTTAACCTATCTTTGTAGGGTAAATTTCTCAGCCCCTGAATAATCTTGGTCATTCTTCTCTGGACTGCCTCCAAGGAGCCTATATCTTTCCTATAATAAGAGGACCAAAACTGAGCTGCATAATCTAAGTGGGGTCTTACTAGCGCTAAATACAACCTCAGAATGACCTCAGAACTCCTATTTGTCACACACCTACTAATAAATCCCATTATCTTGTTGGCTCTATTTCTAGCTATAATACACTGTTCCCTGGGGGGCAAGTCACTGCTTATTTGAACTCCTAAGTCCCTCACACTATATGACTTTCCTAAGGTATTGTCATTTAATGTGTAGTCTACAGACCTATTACCTTTACCTACACTCATAATGCTACACTTGTTAACATTAAACTGCATCTGCCATTTCTCTGACCACTCGTACAGCCTATTTAAGTCATCCTGCAGCATCCTAGCATCATCTAAATTCTTTACCGGTCTTCCTATCTTTGTGTCATCGGCAAATTTACTGATATCACTGTTTATTCCTGTCTCTAAGTCATTTATATAGATTATGAATAACAATGGTCCTAGTACTGATCCTTGTGGTACCCCACTAGTGACATTACCCCATTCTGATTTCTTCCCATTAATCTGTACCCTCTGTTCCCTACTAGTAAGCCATCCCCTAATCCACTCTAGTAACTTCCCACCTATGCCATGAGCCTTGACTTTACTTAACAGTCTCCTATGGGGTACTCTGTCAAAGGCTTTACTGAAGTCCAAATAAACTATATCATACTCGTCCCCCTTATCTATGGTTTCAAATACTTTCCTATAGAAGGATAATAAATTTGTCAGGCAGGACTTCCCCTTGCTAAAACCATGTTGACTATGTCTAATTAGCTTGTGTTCATCTAAATGTTTTCTAATTGCCCTTGCTATGATAGCTTCTAACATCTTGCCTACCACTGATGTTAAACTAATTGGGCGGTAGTTAATACTTTCTGCCTTATCTCCTTTCTTGAATATAGGAACTACATTTGCCTGCCTCCATAGCCTAGGTACTACTCCTGTGTCTAGGGATTTTCTAAAAGTCATCGCAATGGGTTCAACTAAATTATCAGCCCGAACAGGGACTCGAACCCTGGACCCTTAGGTTAAAAGCCTAATGCTCTACCGACTGAGCTACACGGGCTATTCAATGATGTCTACATTCTACATCTACACACCATTCCTCTTCACACATTTCCTACTTCTTATATATATATATATATATATATATATATATACTTCGCCATACTTCCGCCCAGGTTTTAATAGTACGGCCCTAAAAGACGTTTTAACTTATCTTTGTAGGGTAAATTTCTCAGCCCCTGAATCATCTTGGTCATTCTTCTCTGGACTGCCTCCAAGGAGCCTATATCTTTCCTATAATAAGAGGACCAAAACTGAGCTGCATAATCTAAGTGGGGTCTTACTAGCGCTAAATACAACCTCAGAATGACCTCAGAACTCCTATTTGTCACACACCTACTAATAAATCCCATTATCTTGTTGGCTCTATTTCTAGCTATAATACACTGTTCCCTGGGGCGCAAGTCACTGCTTATTTGAACTCCTAAGTCCCTCACACTATATGACTTTCCTAAGGTATTGTCATTTAATGTGTAGTCTACAGACCTATTACCTTTACCTACACTCATAATGCTACACTTGTTAACATTAAACTGCATCTGCCATTTCTCTGACCACTCGTACAGCCTATTTAAGTCATCCTACAGCATCCTAGCATCATCTAAATTCTTTACCGGTCTTCCTATCTTTGTGTCATCGGCAAATTTACTGATATCACTGTTTATTCCTGTCTCTAAGTCATTTATATAGATTATGAATAACAATGCTCCTAGTACTGATCCTTTTGGTACCCCACTAGTGACATTACCCCATTCTGATTTCTTCCCATTAATCTGTACCCTCTGTTCCCTACTAGTAAGCCATCCCCTAATCCACTCTAGTAACTTCCCACCTATGCCATGAGCCTTGACTTTGCTTAACAGTCTCCTATGGGGTACTCTGTCAAAGGCTTTACTGAAGTCCAAATAAACTATATCATACTCGTCCCCCTTATCTATGGTTTCAAATACTTTCCTATAGAAGGATAATAAATTTGTCAGGCAGGACTTCCCCTTGCTAAAACCATGTTGACTATGTCTAATTAGCTTGTGTTCATCTAAATGTTTTCTAATTACCCTTGCTATGATAGCTTCTAACATCTTGCCTACCACTTATGTTAAACTAATTGGGAGGTAGTTAATACTTTCTGCCTTATCTCCTTTCTTGAATATAGAAACTACATTTGCCTGCCTCCATAGCCTAGGTACTACTCCTGTGTCTAGGGATTTTCTAAAAGTCATCGCAATGGGTTCAACTAAATTATCAGCCCGAACAGGGACTCGAACCCTGGACCCTTAGGTTAAAAGCCTAATGCTCTACCGACTGAGCTACACGGGCTATTCAATGATGTCTACATTCTACATCTACACACCATTCCTCTTCACACATTTCCTACTTCTTATATATATATATATATATATATATATATATATATATATATATATATATATACTTCGCCATACTTCCGCCCAGGTTTTAATAGTACGGCCCTAAAAGACGTTTTAACTTATCTTTGTAGGGTAAATTTCTCAGCCCCTGAATCATCTTGGTCATTCTTCTCTGGACTGCCTCCAAGGAGCCTATATCTTTCCTATAATAAGAGGACCAAAACTGAGCTGCATAATCTAAGTGGGGTCTTACTAGCGCTAAATACAACCTCAGAATGACCTCAGAACTCCTATTTGTCACACACCTACTAATAAATCCCATTATCTTGTTGGCTCTATTTCTAGCTATAATACACTGTTCCCTGGGGCGCAAGTCACTGCTTATTTGAACTCCTAAGTCCCTCACACTATATGACTTTCCTAAGGTATTGTCATTTAATGTGTAGTCTACAGACCTATTACCTTTACCTACACTCATAATGCTACACTTGTTAACATTAAACTGCATCTGCCATTTCTCTGACCACTCGTACAGCCTATTTAAGTCATCTACAGCATCCTAGCATCATCTAAATTCTTTACCGGTCTTCCTATCTTTGTGTCATCGGCAAATTTACTGATATCACCGTTTATTCCTGTCTCTAAGTCATTTATATAGATTATGAATAACAATGCTCCTAGTACTGATCCTTTTGGTACCCCACTAGTGACATTACCCCATTCTGATTTCTTCCCATTAATCTGTACCCTCTGTTCCCTACTAGTAAGCCATCCCCTAATCCACTCTAGTAACTTCCCACCTATGCCATGAGCCTTGACTTTACTTAACAGTCTCCTATGGGGTACTCTGTCAAAGGCTTTACTGAAGTCCAAATAAACTATATCATACTCGTCCCCCTTATCTATGGTTTCAAATACTTTCCTATAGAAGGATAATAAATTTGTCAGGCAGGACTTCCCCTTGCTAAAACCATGTTGACTATGTCTAATTAGCTTGTGTTCATCTAAATGTTTTCTAATTACCCTTGCTATGATAGCTTCTAACATCTTGCCTACCACTTATGTTAAACTAATTGGGCGGTAGTTAATACTTTCTGCCTTATCTCCTTTCTTGAATATAGAAACTACATTTGCCTGCCTCCATAGCCTAGGTACTACTCCTGTGTCTAGGGATTTTCTAAAAATCATCGCAATGGGTTCAACTAAATTATCAGCCCGAACAGGGACTCGAACCCTGGACCCTTAGGTTAAAAGCCTAATGCTCTACCGACTGAGCTACACGGGCTATTCAATGATGTCTACATTCTACATCTACACACCATTCCTCTTCACACATTTCCTACTTCTTATATATATATATATACTTCGCCATACTTCCGCCCAGGTTTTAATAGTACGGCCCTAAAAGACGTTTTAACTTATCTTTGTAGGGTAAATTTCTCAGTCCCTGAATCATCTTGGTCATTCTTCTCTGGACTGCCTCCAAGGAGCCTATATCTTTCCTATAATAAGAGGACCAAAACTGAGCTGCATAATCTAAGTGGGGTCTTACTAGCGCTAAATACAACCTCAGAATGACCTCAGAACTCCTATTTGTCACACACCTACTAATAAATCCCATTATCTTGTTGGCTCTATTTCTAGCTATAATACACTGTTCCCTGGGGCGCAAGTCACTGTTTATTTGAACTCCTAAGTCCCTCACACTATATGACTTTCCTAAGGTATTGTCATTTAATGTGTAGTCTACAGACCTATTACCTTTACCTACACTCATAATGCTACACTTGTTAACATTAAACTGCATCTGCCATTTCTCTGACCACTCGTACAGCCTATTTAAGTCATCCTACAGCATCCTAGCATCATCTAAATTCTTTACCGGTCTTCCTATCTTTGTGTCATCGGCAAATTTACTGATATCACTGTTTATTCCTGTCTCTAAGTCATTTATATAGATTATGAATAACAATGCTCCTAGTACTGATCCTTTTGGTACCCCACTAGTGACATTACCCCATTCTGATTTCTTCCCATTAATCTGTACCCTCTGTTCCCTACTAGTAAGCCATCCCCTAATCCACTCTAGTAACTTCCCACCTATGCCATGAGCCTTGACTTTACTTAACAGTCTCCTATGGGGTACTCTGTCAAAGGCTTTACTGAAGTCCAAATAAACTATATCATACTCGTCCCCCTTATCTATGGTTTCAAATACTTTCCTATAGAAGGATAATAAATTTGTCAGGCAGGACTTCCCCTTGCTAAAACCATGTTGACTATGTCTAATTAGCTTGTGTTCATCTAAATGTTTTCTAATTACCCTTGCTATGATAGCTTCTAACATCTTGCCTACCACTTATGTTAAACTAATTGGGCGGTAGTTAATACTTTCTGCCTTATCTCCTTTCTTGAATATAGAAACTACATTTGCCTGCCTCCATAGCCTAGGTACTACTCCTGTGTCTAGGGATTTTCTAAAAATCATCGCAATGGGTTCAACTAAATTATCAGCCCGAACAGGGACTCGAACCCTGGACCCTTAGGTTAAAAGCCTAATGCTCTACCGACTGAGCTACACGGGCTATTCAATGATGTCTACATTCTATATCTACACACTTCATTCCTCTTCACACATTTCCTACTTCTTATATATATATATATATATATATATATATATATATATATATATATATATATATATATATATATATATGTTAGAAGGTGTAATAAGGATTTGAATTTCGTGTTAAGGCCTTTTTGTAACGGAGAGAGAGGAAGGTGGTGTTATTTTGTATGCTGTTTTATTGGTTGCATTAAAAGTGGTGTCAAACAATA
>JAPQNM010000003.1:12520255-12525255 GCA_029783475.1 Metacarcinus magister
AGAGAGAGAGAGAGAGAGAGAGAGAGAGAGAGAGAGAGAGAGAGAGAGAGAGAGATATTCCTGTATTCGTATGTACAGTACTATACTATACTATACATACTATATGTGCACAGCAGCGGATGGCAGTGTAGGAAATTGAAAGTTGAACCGAGACAACATGCGGCAGGCTAGTGAGACGAGGCGGGCTAATTTTGCTGGCTTAGTCACGGTGTTGTCTAGTCCTCTTATAATAACACGCCCACGCCTTTTCACCTCTTCGACAATGATCAGCATCTCCGCGTCGGTGAAATTGGCACGGCGAGGCTTCTTTAGGGGTGGTAATCCTGCCATTTTTGTCGAATGATGAACATTTGAGGAGATTCTGTTTGTAAACACTGATGACGTGGGAGCCTCGGGAGTCGGGATCGGCTGCTTTGTTTTGATGCGTGCGGGAGGTATCGGTACTCAAGGCTGGTGACAAGACACAATACGCAACACGAAATGCGTATACATGAATTTACTCCATGTTTCAACATTTTTGATCAGTGCGTATGACTCATTACGCAATGCATATTGCGCATTAATTACACACATATGCAGCTTTTTTTTGTGATAAAAACGTGTTTTATCTTTAATCTTCTATTGATATAGATTTCGAAGTGCTTAGAGATACGGCAGTCGTACCGTGTTGTCATCCGCTATTCATCCGCTATTCGTACGGCCTGTGCCTTATTATTTACCTGGTAAAACATCTTTCAAGTTATGTTAGGTTGATTATGTTATGTTTGGTTAAGTACGGTTTGGTTCGGTTCGGTTCGGTTATATAAGCTTTTTACCCAAAAGTTAGGCACGTGCCGTATCTATAAGCGAGCACTTACAGGTACGGCTGCCGTACCTGTAAGCTGTGCCTATAGGTTTATGTCTTATTAATTCAAAAGTTTTAAAGTTTTCTCTCGTAAATTAGATGGCTATACCCAGCATTTTAGTAATTTACAGGTGATGTGAGTATTGCATGTTATTAGTAATTGAAAGGTCTGTTTTTTCCACCATACTGATCATAATCATGTATTGCCACCGAGGAAAATGTACAAAAACAGAGCAAAATGACGTCATCGTTCCGGTGCCATTATATAGATCAAATCTATTTATATGGAAGTAGTAAAACTGACCAAGTATTCAATTAAGTCATGGACAATAGGAAGCAATGATAAAATAATATTAGTTAATGGCAACAGTAATATTTCTATGAAGTGGGTGGCGCCAGCGAGAGCGTACAGCAAGTCGTTTGCAAGCCCATCCACCAGCAGTCAGTGTAGCGTCAGCCTTCGTCGCGGGTGGTTCGCAGCTCCCGCTCCGGCTCAGTCATCCACCACTTGCTGCCTGATTCATTTAACTGTCGACCTTTTCCTTGCCGGAGCTTTTACCAGTGTATAACTCACACTGGAAAGTAATTCTTGTGTTGATTTAGTGACTGGATAAATCAATTCCTGTGAAAATGGTGAAGCGCAATGTTTTGGGCCTAGCTGTGCCCCGCCCGTGGATCCGTGGCTGAGGTGAAGGGCGTGCGACGGCTCATATCACACACCCGCAAACACGGTAAGGCAGACATTCTCATTTTATTGATTTGTCTACTAAGTCATGTCACTTGACTATAAGGCCCTGGGTGGTTGGGGTCGGTGGCGGGGGGCGGTGACCCTTGACCTAGTGTGGTAAGCGGCATTGTAGGCTCACCACAGGGTCACGGTCAAACCCACAGCAGGAAAACCATGCACAGGGAGGTACTAACGTCATACACACTTTGGTTAGGAATGAGATAGTGGTAGTGGTGGTGGTGGGTGGGGAGGAAATAGTAGTAGAAGGAGGAATAGCTGATGTTGTGTGGTGGGGATGGAGGGGATGGGGAGTTACTAACAGTGTTGGTAGAGTGAAGTTGTTGTTGGAGGGGTGGGAGGTGGTGATGGAACTGTCTGGGGTTATTGTGAGTAGGTTGGTGGGTGGTCGTGTTGATGTTGGTCTGGGGTTATCGAGGGTGGGTGGGTGGGTCGTGGTGATGGTGGTACTGTCTGGGGTTATTGTGGGTGGTTGTTGTGGTGGTGATAATGGTGGTGGTACTGTGTGGTTATTGTGGGTGGGTGGTGGTGGTGTTAGTACTGTGTGTGGTTGTTGTGGTTGTTGGTGGTGGTGGTACTGTCTGGGATAATTTTGGATGGATGGGTGGTGATGGTATTGTCTGGGGTTATTGTAGGTGAGGGTGGTGAATAGTGGCGTATATGGGTGCTTGGAAAAGGGGGAGCACAGGGGTAAATCTAGGATCTTATTAAGGCGGGAGCGAGTGAGGCGGGCCACTACAGATGGGGGGAAATATTTTGAAAATCAATAATTTTGGGGGCATTTTGAGGCCTCACGAGGGATATATTGCATATGTATTTAAGTTTGCAGATATGTAGGCCAGCTGGAACAAAAGGGGGAGCCATGGCCGAGTGGTCATCCCCTCCTATATACGCCAATAGTAGTGGTGCTGTCTGGGGGTTTTGTGGGTGGGTAGTGGCGGCACTGTCTGGGGTTATTGTGGGTGGGTGGATATGTGGTGGTGGTGGTGAAGGTACTGTACGTCCGGTTTATTGATGACGGGGGGGCGCGGGAAGGGTCAGGCAGCTACACGAGCCTTGGTCACACACCCCACGAATATCTGCAGCATGAGAATCTCCGAGCGTTGCATTAATTTAGGTTGTGAAGAGAAATAACTACTCCGAAATGGCGTCAGTGTATGAATTAACCAAAATTCTTTCTATTTCATTATCGTAGTTTCATTTCAGGGTTAAATGAGTTCATAATGATCGAAAATATAAAAGAAATTACAGACATCGAAGCAAACAATGAACACTTGGAGAAGAGAGGGATGACGGAGAAGGAAGGGATGGCGTGGTAGCGAGGTTGTTTGCTGGATACTCCCTCCCCTCCCTGCTGGCCCCTCCCTCCTCTCCCTGCTGGCCCTTCCCTTCCCTCCCTGCTGGCCCCTCCCTCCCCTCCCTGCTGGCCCCTCCCTCCCCTCCCTGCTGGCCCCTCCCTCCTCTCCCTGCTGGCCCCTCCCTCCCTTCCCTGTTGGCCCTTCCCTTCCCTCCCTGCTGGCCCCTCCTTACTCTCCCTGCTGGCCCCTCCCTTCCTTCCCTGCTGGCCCCTCCCTCCCCTCCCTGCTGGCCCCTCCCTTCCTTCCCTGTTGGCCCCTCCCTCCTCACCCTGCTGGCCCCTCCCTCCTCTCTTTCTTCCCACCAACACTGCCGTAATTGTATGAATATATAAATGTTTCTCAAGGTTTGAATCAAGGCTGCTGAAAGGAAAACGGGAGAGTGTAATGACATACGTTTTTTTTTTCCATCTATGCTGTTTATTAATTTTAAGATTTACATTCGAAAGAAACAACCAACAAACAATAACAGACAACATTTAAGGGCGGGAGGGTTGCTTGTTTCCTGCAGTTCTTTTTATCTACTATTCTTTCCTCCTTTCTTTCACTTCGCCCTCCTTCCCATTCATCTCCTGCACGCGTCCTTTTAAATATTGATTGCTGCCGTGTGTGTGTGTGTGTGTGTGTGTGTGTGTGTGTGTGTGTGTGTGTGTGTGTGTGTGTGTGTGTGAATAGAATATAATAGAATACATTGTGTGTGTGTGTGTAATAATAATAATAATAATAATAAACGGTTTATTTCATTAAGGCAGCCGTTATGCTGAAAATTTACAAATTACAAAAGAGGTATGTAAAAACTAAAATAAAGGGGAATGGGGTGATGGGGGGATAACGAGTGTAGTATAGACGAGACGGCGGCGGTGATTTATAATGAAGTACACAACGGACAGAGGCGTTAAGTAGTAGTGAAGTACACACGGGACGGCAGCGGGGACTTGTAGTGAAGTATCCTTCAAGACAGGGGCGTTGAGTATCAGTGAAGTAGACAACGGGATGATGGCGAAGACTATAAGTAGTGACTTATAGTATAAGACTTTAGTAGTGAAGATCCCACGGGACCAACGATGGGGGAGGGGAGGGGGAAGTGGTCAACATGCTGACCATGGCAGCCCTAGGGAGCGGAGAGAGAGAGAGAGAGAGAGAGAGAGAGAGAGAGAGAGAGAGAGAGAGAGAGAGAGAGAGAGAGAGAGAGTGAGAGAGAGAGAACATGAGAATATAAGGAAGCTACAAAAGGCCCGGAGGCCTGCACTAGGTAGTTCCTGTTAATCCTATCCCCCTTATTACCTACACCCACCTCTCATCCCCATCCATGAAGTCGTCAAGTCTTCTCTTAAAACTCCCTATTGTCTGTGCACTAACTACCTGCTGACTGAGTCTGTTCCAATCATCTACCACCCTATTTGTAAACCAATTTCTGCCTATTTCTTTATTAAATCTACATTTTTCTAGTTTGAATCCGTTATTTCTTGTTCTTTCCTGACTACTGATCGTAAGAACTTTTCCTACATCCCCCTTATTAAAACCCTTCACCCACTTAAATAGAGAGAGAGAGAGAGAGATTTTTTTTCTTTTCTTCTGTGTTATTTACCATGGCTTGGTGGATCATGCGTTGTACTCGTGATCATTACCCTTCCTGAAAAAGCTCAAAGCTCATAGGACCGGATCGATGGGTAATGCTGAAGTCTTTCACACATCACACATCCTTATCACCTAGCTCAAAGGGGACAGTAACCGATCTTTGTCAGTGAATAATTCTTAGCAAACACAGAAGAGTTCGAACCCATGCCTTACCGGCTGTGAGGCGGGAACGTTAACCACTGAACCACGATAATGTGTGTGTGTGTGTGTGTGTGTGTGTGTGTGTGTGTGTGTGTGTGTGTGTGTGTGTGTGTGTGTGTGTTACTTGTTTGTTGCTATAGGGAAGTACACCTTGGAGAGAGGGATCAGTGCAAAGGTCTCCTACATGTCTATTTATTTCATACCTTTTATAATTGGTTTGGGTGTTATTCTTGTTCTTGTTCTTTGTATTATTTTCACCACCATCCATATTTCATAA